>NW_021025649.1:279702-365314 GCF_004153795.1 Camellia sinensis
AGAGAAGAGATGTGTAACCATGATAGAGAAGACCATTGTAGGAGACAGGAGCTTAGCCTCCTAACAACTAGGACGCCACTATAGAAAACCAACATCGGTCTCCACGATCAACGAAACTTCCAAACAAATTGCCTAACATCCACAAGACCACAAAGATATACCGGTTCCAACCAACTCATCTGCATAAGGAGACAAGATTTAATAATTGTTTTATTCACGCAATCATGGCCTCGAAATTTCGAAAGGCATAAGCAAAACTCTAACCTGAAAACAACAATGCACCTATCAAAACTTCATGCTTGCCCACTACACACACGTACTCTCCCACCCCCACCACAAGAGATGTTATTCCCTCAATTTCTAATTATACTGAATGCCGGAAAAATGGTAGAAGTCATTTGTACTCACAATACTCTGACACGGATTGATTTACCAATCAATATTGTAAACTGAATGTCCCAAAAGGCGAAAAAACATATTACTGAAAAATAGTTCTCTAGACGCTTGGTAATATTAAAAGAGTCATTTATGGCTAAGGATCGATGAGAAATATTGAGGACCTTCATAATGAGAAAAATGTTTCAAATACATACAAACTGGAATTATGATAAACAGCCTAAGCTTCTCCTATGAGCGGGTTTTAAGAAAGAGAAAGTGACTTTATCCTTATAGGCTTTTAAGAATGCTACACACCATAAGACTCATATGCATTGTCATAATCTAGTCTTTCATGACATATCTACTGAACCTGGTTCACATCCATCAGTAAAAGTAAATATTTCGCCCCAATTGGTAAAAACAAGATCATGTTCAAGGTGGGACACAGCGGTCTGATTCGCGCCAATTACTATTCACTCGAAGCATCCCACTATTCGACACAAGTGGACTCTTACACACGGGGGGCAGTACACACGGAGACAAGCTACCCACAAAATCCGATCACTAGACGTTGATACGATATGCCTGACATGTATCATCCTCATTGACATTTCACAGCAATAGCCAACACATATTACAACATCGACACACATAAACTACAACATTATGAGTAGTTTGGGACAATCACCATGCCACATATTTACAACCTACCAAAATCTACCACCCAATACTCTTTATGGTTGTTATTAAACATTTGCACTCAAGTAGCACGACTAACCTCCTTTTCACCAGCATGAACGCCCCATTGGCGGAATAACACCAAAACACACAATCGACCACTACAGAACACACAATTACAAAGCAATTTTTAACGCAACATTGATCACTCCCTTCATGAGTGACATCTATAGGGCTCTCAGTATACACATACCTGATACCCAATAACCTTATATTTAACGACGGAAAGCAAAAACTGAACATAAAGAAATAATCCTCCGTACTATTTCTTGTACAGGTCACACCCGCCTTCTCGTAAAGTCAATGCCAATGGTGATATAGCTACTTCATGTTAATAAACACACCAGAGCTCACAGAGCCAATCCAACTTCCAAAGATTAGTGATGTCCTAGTTGCGAGTCCACACAAAACATTAAATTCCACACCTACATAGCATTATTACCGCTCCATATAAACACATTAAGCACTTGGACGTCACCATTAATAAGGACTAAGGAGTAAGGGCGGTATCTGAATTTAAAATGTCTGTTCCAATTGAATAACACCATCTCCAGAACCATAACACTATACTATCCAGTTAGTTCCAATCCAACTCTCCGAGCTCATTCAGCTTAATCGACAGCTTTCTGAACCATCAACCCCTTACAAACATTAACTAGGAGACAATATTATGAACTCCTAAAAGGTCCTAATCACTGGCGGCTTACCAATGAAACTCTAAGATCCCCTTTTGAAATTGATTTTGTACCAATCCTCACTCTGACAAGACACTGCTATCAAGTCACAACACATCAATAACAACCCAACCATCATATTCGAAAGCCTTCACAGAATAAAAAAGCCTAGAGTAGCGGACCAAGAAGAGGAGGCCGCACATAAAGAATGCTTCAGCAAATCCCACCGTCTCGCTGATGCTGTCAGGTACTACGCGCTCCTATTCACACAGACAATTAAAACTTGCCAACCAATAATTACCATCACCCTACCACTACAACAGGCATCACACCAACCACAATCCAGTTTGTCCTGCAAGTAACGTGGCATTCCACATCGAGGACTCAAAATACTTCAAAAAGATATGTCTCCACACGTCGATTGTGGGCCACTACTTTCACAACCAATTGGTATCAAAAAACCAAACCAAATTTCCACACTCACACCAAAGTGACCAGCCAGCACACCTAACATAGCGCATCACAGCAAATTAATATCTTCTTAACCAAACACACCAGTGCTAGCTTAATCTCACAACTCAAAGCATCCACCAACACTAAATTGGCTATATCTACCCCACATCTTGAGACAAGTTCGTTTGTGTAGATTCACAATGCCAACTTAGACTTAACATGGGACGCGCTTAGCTGACCACGCCCTCAGCTTGTCTAGGCTTGTATTCACAAGTGGCGAGTTACTGGTATTCCATCCACAAGGTAGCTTAAAACAACGATTAATCACCCTTATGACCCAACTATAGCAGATCCTAGCCGTACTATCAAATATACCCCCTCACACATTTACCTTTATAAGTAACACCAAAGGTTAAGGACTCACGTCCTCATTTACCAAAAGGAAACCAATGTACCCTCTGCGATACACACACTAACTACAAAAATTACAAAGATGCGACACCCACATAAAAAGCCGCGCTATGCATTTTTGGTGAAAGACTGCGCATGGATTAATGCTAAATGAAACCGAACCACTAGCAACCTGAGATACTCCGTCCCTGCTCATAGTTACGCAAATCTAACGGTAAACTCAAGTCAGGGCCGAAGCTTAAGCCTCCCACACAAGAAAGAAAACATCTAAGATAACTTTTAACTCAAATCGAGAAGCTCCTCGGCAAATGTACACTCCCACAAAATAAGGCAGAATATATACACTTGAAAAACAGGTCACAAGACCGTCATAAATCAAGCGGACACAATGCCAAATGGTATCTCATCCTCAAATATTAGAAAACTAGTGTTATCATAAATCACGCTTCTAAGGCGCCAAACTCTGATGCCATCATAAAGGTTAGCCGTCAATCCAATCAAAAGTACACACATATTATCATTAGCTTTCAACCCACTACACCAACTTACTACATTATAAGTCAATCGCAGTATGACCACTGAATATAAATAAATCAACGATTTCCAAACGTATACAAACGCATCACTCTGTGTCTAAATACGCATCAGACACACCACCACGATTCCGCAAATCCACAATTCAAATCCAAAACATATGACTGCTCACATGCTTCAACATTGAACCATAGATAGCCTCCCAAGTTTAAGTATCCCAAGACAAAGTCTTCCAGAACATTGTAATTGATAGCACATCAAGGCACACTCTCTGATAACAAGATCTACCAAGGGCGCCATAGACTCATTTTCGTACGAGAGCCAAGACATCCAAGATTCCTATGCACTAAAGGCAAAAGGGTCAACAACGCGACCAAGATCATCTCAACGTGTTAACTATAAACAAACATCAGCGCTACACCGGCCAACGTCACTCATCTCCACCACTATATGCGTGTCTAAGACCAATTGTTAACAAAACTCTGTGACACTCCACCTGACTGTGATCCTACAATCTAATTTAACTATTCAGAAACCTAAGAAATAATCACACATATTAAGGCTCACTTCTAACAACCAAACTTCAATCTTACACTACGGTTCCAACACCTATCTCAAGATTCCACCCATCTCAATTCCCATTGTGCCACAAAAGACCTATGTTAAAGTCTCCGGAAAGTTCTCACACCCTCTGTAGAGGCTACACTCTAAATCCTTAGGCAATACCCATAAAGACAGTATCAGATAAATAAGTCCTAACCCACAATTTATTCTAAAACATCGAAGAACCCAACACAGCGCGCCCATTAGAGAAGCCCAACCTGGAGGTCTTAGAACACCACCATATCTATAAGCATTAATGTTACGTCCATATTGACAAAACCACATATAGCACATCAGGAGACATTCTTTATGAGCATCAATAGTACTAAGACCTAATCAACACATCGTTCCAAAGGCGCTCACAACGTGAGCTCTCACACAAGTGGAATAAAGCATTGATCAGTATGCCATTCTAAAAGGATTTCGTGAGTCCAGTGGTCACTAGTCATATCTCGAAACTACATTCCCATACACATAAACCACAATAATACACCAAGCGCTACAGGCACTAAACAACCATCCTATTTAAAGCAAAGTAGCAATCCACCAATAGTATAGTACAAGCTCACTTCCCACGAGCCCTAAAGCGTTATACAACACATCAATAGGCTCCCTGATAACACAAAGAACTTGCTCATGCCCACCAAGTTGTTCCTCAATTAAAACTCGAACAATATATACACACCAATAACCTATCCTGTAATACATAGTCAATTTATATATACAAACAACTTAATACATATTCTCAAAACTACATGCCCATTACCGATGGAGTAAGACATAACATTATTCCTCTTGAAATATACAACAATAATACAAGCCAATGAGTCCACTCGGATTCGAATTAACACAGAATCCGCCACCTCATAATTACAACAAACATCTCTCATTTACACATAAGCCACAAAATAAGAGCAGAAAAAACTCTTCGAATGCCTCAATCCTCCGGTGTTCCAAAACTTTGTCGATCACTCACAAGAAACTCGAGTTAGAAACATTGGAGATGAATACGAATCCAGTAGAATCTTTTCCTAGATTTCTAAACAATACACCAAATCCTAGCTCACATGGATGCAACCGAAATGCTAAAGAGTGATAATAAACATAAATTCCGTTAAGTGCTTCTCTTCATTACAACAATATGCAACCTACAAATATAGGAAAAAGCCAATGCCTCATATTAAAGAAGATTACATGAAAACTTTTCCACAAACCACACCATTCATCTTATATTGTTTCTGTAACAGCAACAGTATAGTTTTCAAAAAAAAAAAAAGGCCCCTTCCCAAAATCCACTTGTTTATACGATTTTCCACTAAAAGATATAAACATCGTATACCACGAGTATTCCAACCAGTTACATCAATAATTCTATTACAACGTTACAATTACCCATTATACATAACCACAAATAAAAAAGATACTATGACAATTCCATAACCTCATTCCAAACTTTAACTTCACAATCAGATTCAGTTCACTATTCATTACCTACAAACACAAGTGAAACACAATTCTGATTAATATCAAAAATCAAACAAACATCTTCAATATTTGCACATCAAAATTGGACACGCCTCCAATAAAAGAAAGCATAAACATTCACGTAACCACATCGCATTTCACCACGTAATCCAAACAAGCCACGAACGAATGTGGAACCCCTCATCGCTTCTAACTCTGTCACAGGAGTCGCGCCAAGGGAACACTGCGGCACCCTCACCTATTACAAACCTGCATCCCGGCACATCCCAAGCTCCGATAAGAAAAAGATACACATTTAGCACCACCACATCTTTAGCCTAGCAGGCGCCTGGACTCCGTCATTTTACGACAAGCATGGACAAATGCCTCCAAAGGACCCTCAAACTCCTTCGTGTCGGATAGGAACCACAATAGTGCCACGAAACTTTATTAAAGCGTCACGGGCTTTGCCAGCTCAATGACCGGACGGGAACACAGATCCTCAGGCAACATTACAATCCATCAATTTCTTAAGTACATTGCTTCGTTATGAATTTGTGGCAAAGCCAACACATTCTTCATCATTTCCATTATTTATTACTCAAGAACACGTACTCATTTTCCACCATTCTCGTAGTATTCATCAGTCATTGGTTGTTACAATCCAAGCGAAACCAAACTAAAGACTTCAATGGATTATTATTTTTATCACAAATAATTCATCACTACAGAGCAGTTTGAGACGCATCCAATCTTAGAAAGCATATCTGCTATTTATATATTTCCATAGGGTCTTATATAGACTTGTTCCACCAAAATTTCACACAACTCCTATCAATAACTCCAACTCTCATAACACTAAGGAGAGTCACTACTATAAACTCAATAATCCAGATATCAAAGAATTGATCCTAATCACTCGACTATAATTCTTCTCACAATAGAGCGTGTTCTATAACTCCAATAAATTATTCCTATTCCAAACCATCTATTCATTACCCTCCAACTAATTATTTCCTACTCACTATCATCTATCATAAACATAAACATTAATTTCATAAAAAAACAATTGACCAATTGAACAATTATTCTTCCATTCCCATATACAAATTTTCATAGTAGGGTTTACAACATAAATCAGATCGGTGCGTTTCTATTACTATTTGATACAAACCAATTGGATTGATTGACCCAAAACATTTCTGTGACTGTGATCTCACGATTAAAATCATCACAATTCAACTTTCATAATAAAAACCCTAGCTTCTTTCACATGTCTTTTATAAAAAATCTCCTCACATGGGGTTTTAATGGCATTAGAATGATCGCACAATCTATCCACAATATTATTGAAGAGGAAGCAAAGGAAATCCCTATATTTAGCAAGGAGAGAGAGAACCGAACTGTTCGACTTCACAAACCGAACAACGGATCTGTCAACTTGGATGGATTGAAAGCCCATTGGCCACGCTCTACATACCTCATTAGGGACTAGGTGGCAGAAGACTGCTTCTAGATGACGTAGATCTAGCATTCCTAAGTAGGAAAAAGTTGGGTTTAAGAGAGAGATGAGAAGGCTCACGGCTTTGAGAGAGGAGAGGAGGAGAAAAAGTGAAATGAAACATGCTGGATGCCTATGTATATAGTAAGGAGAAGAGCCCTAAGGTCAAAAAAATAATAGGCGCCAAACCCCCCAAAAAGAAGGGATAGGGCCATTCGAACCCCGAAATCTGTGAAAAAGAAAAAAAAAAAAAAAGAAAAAAAAAAAAAACCATGCAGGGTCGACCGTAGGCAGGGGGTTACCTTTTAGGTAGAAAAGACAATTTGGCATAAGCAACGGGGGGTTGACCCTCAGACAAGAGGGGGTCGACCCTATTTCCCAGTGACCAACAAAAAAATTCTGCAACATAAGAGGGTCGACCCTTCCCAGACTGGTGTCGACCCTATTGAAAACCAGTAGAGGCACTAAGAATTCAAACAGGTATAAATCTCTTGTTCAGACTCTGTTTTAGGTCGTTCTTTTGTCCAAATCGAAGCCCCGAAAACAAGATTTCCAATGGTTCTAGCCTCACATCCAAATTCAAAGTATGGAAAAAGAAAAGGGCAAAAGAGTGACGGTTGGTCAAAAACAAAAACTCAAATTTGGGGCTTTTGATCTAATCTTGCCTAAACACTTTGTTAAGGCTTCAATCAAGGTTTCAAACATCACTCAAGAATCCTCAATTGTAAGATTTAAAGTTCACTTGTCAACCCATCAATACCAATCTGATATGAATTAGAATTCGAGTCATTACAGGCACTAGGGTTAGATCCATATATGTTTGTGCTTTAAAGACCTGATCAGAACACAAATGATCTGATATCAGAATAAGCTTAATCCATTAAACGATTACCTTTTTTATTAGCTTTTAACTTAATTAGGAATAGTCATTTTTTATCCATCTTGGAATGATCATTTTGTTATGATGATGAATGATTGTTCTATTTATAACATAATTTTTAAAAGCCAAATGTGAGAATAAACATTATGATAGAATAATCATTCTATATTCTATAAACCAATTAAATAATAAAAAAGCAGCCAATTAAATAAAAAAAAATAGATATGTAGATTATGTGCCAACTAGAGAGTCTAGTTGGGTCTCTAATGATCCAATCCGTTCATTCTGCAAGTCCTTATTATGTGTATGTGTAGATTATACATAAGGGAAAAAAATATTATATCGATTCAATAAATGAAGTTATTTTGTTCTTTAAAAAAAAAAAAGGATGATTTTTATAATAGATCATCTTTTTTTTTCTTTTCTTTTTTTTTTAAGGAAAAATGCAACAAAACAATATAACTACAATTATTGGATTGACATGATTTTTTTTTTTTTTTTCATAAATGATTTATACATAGAAAATTATAAAATGAATGGATTGGATCATCAAAGTAAGTTGTATTGAGCCCAACTAGACTATCTAATCTACAAGCCCTATTCAATTAAAAATAGTGGTTTTAAATTAACTTAGTTACTTGAACTCAACTTATATTTAGCTTGTTAAAAATTTGTTCGAGATCAACTCCATAAACAAGTAAAACTTGGATACATTTTGAATCTCGTTAAGCTTTAACTAAACTTAAACAATTTAATACTCAACTCAATTTTACTCAACTCGTTTGTAGCACAATTTGAAAGACATAAGCTAAAAAGAGTCATCCAAATGAGTGTAAGATATATATATATATATAGATGGGTTGCAAACTCAAAGTTGATTAAAAAATTTCATCCAAACCGAAACTAGAAAATGAACCAAAAAGGATTTGCTTGATAGAGAGACTTACAGATGAAACTCAAAGTGCTAAATAAGGCTGGTGTGATAGCTGGGAAGGGAGCTCCCAAGTAATTTATATAAATTTTCAATTGTGTGGTTATTTTTGTGTGATTCCCATTGTGAAATTACTCACAATCTTTCTTCAAAAGTAGTTGGATGGATCCACAATTGTGTGTCTTATTATTCTTATTGTCTAATCCAAATAAAAACACATATCACATAGATTTTTAAAGAAAGCATGTAAGGTTGATTCTGTGTGATCACATTTTGTGTTCTAAAACTTTTCTTCAAATCTTACGATATTGATCAATATTGTGTGTTCTGTTACTTCCTTGCAAACCACCAAAATAGTTTAACATTACAAAAATCACCTAAATTTTTGAAGTAAAATTGTTGGTGGATTTCACGAATAGACATTTGCCCAATTATATATATATATATATATATATACTAGTGTTTTACTCGTGATGCACAGGTTAAATATATTTGTTTTAAAAAATATATATATATTTTGTAAAATTTAGTTAAATTATATATATATTTGAATCTATAAAATATTTAGAATAATCGTTAAATTGGAGAAAAAAATAAGTAATGATTTAAAATTAAATAATAATTTTAATAATTTTAGTTGTATTGTTCTATAAAAGTGCTACTTAAATCAACACATATACTTGTGGACGGTAAAAATACTGACCTAGAACCCAAGGAGATGGATATATGGCCCAGAGTACTTAAGCCAACCAAAGTACGTAGCTCCAAAGTGAGGGCTAGGCCCAAACCCTTGTTAGGTCCATCTTAATGAGAGAGACAAAGTCACGTGATAGAAGGTTTGTATAACGCTCCAAATTTCTAGCTCAAATGATAATACAACAATCATGGCTCTCTTAAAGGAAAACCAAATATAACTTCTCGTACTTGCATTACATAACAAAAATAGTTCCTCATGCGATATTACATTGATTCAACAACAAGTAAATAACCAAATAAGCACCCCCAAGGGTGTACAATCTTCCAAGGCTTAAGCCTGGTACACAAAATGGTTATTCAAACCTATACATACATAGCCCTTGGCTTACAAATTGGATCACATCAAATGAGAACTTTAGTGCTCTCAATACACACATTTTCACACCCTGAATTAGGCAGATTCACCAAGTCTTTTCCTGCACAAAAATCCGGTTGAGTGAGCATAAAGCCCAGTAGGAAATCTTTTACATCCTTTACACAATATATAATTTCATACAAGTCTCAATAGATGCATGCACATGCCACGCCATGCCTTTCCTTTTTGAAAATAAAACAAATCTTCATCTTTTGAAAACCATCATACTCAATGATGTTATGCAATTTCAACTGTTCAAAATTTATCAATTTAATTAAAGGGGGCGATAAATACAACTCTGGTAATCCCTAGGTCGGTATCTTCGAGTAGACTATACGAGTATTACCAATTGTCATTTTTACCGGTATTAACCGGAAGGCATGACACCTATCCGCGCAATTTTCAGGTCTTTCACCAAGGACACTTAGGCCAACTTAAACAATTTAATTTACACCACCTATCAAGACTTACCACCGTATTTACCCCAAAGCTATTTCATGAAAACCCCATTCCCAAAATTCTTTTCTCAATGCAAATTTCCAAAGCTTAACATAGTCCAATGAATTGAAATGCCAATGTATGCTTAATAATGCAATACAACATTACTTCTATATTCAATTGTTCCACACAATATATCATTGTGATTAAAATTCCCAATCCTCTTTTCCACACAATTCCACAAGATGAATATATATATATATATATATATAAACATTTATATCCAATTCATTCAAAAGAATAACGTAATTCCCACATTTCGAGCAATCTTAACAATTTAGTCAATTCAAGACTAAATCAACATTTTGACAACAATTTCTAAAACAAACAACATTTCTTATTTTTTTAAACAGTTTAATACTCAACTCAATTTTACTCAGCTTGTTTACAGCACAATTTGAAAGACATAAGCTAAACAGAGTAATCCAAATGAGTGTAAGATATATATTTAGATGGGTTACAAACTCAAAGTTGATTAAAAAATTTCATCCAAACCGAAACTAGAAAATAAACCAAAAAGGATTTGCTTGATAAAGAGACTTACAGATGAAAGAAAATGAACCAAAAATGATTTGCTTGATAGAGAGACTTACAGAAGAAACTCAAAATGCTAAATAAGGCCGGTGTGATAGCTGGGAAGGGAGCTCCCAAGTAATTTATATAAATTTTCAATTGTGTGGTTATTTTTGTGTGATTCCCATTGTGAAATTACTCACAAACTTTCTTCGAAAGTAGTTGGATGGATCCACAATTGTGTGTTTTGTTATTCTTGTTCTCTAATCCAAATAAAAGCACATATCACATAGATTTTTAAAGAAAACGTGTAAGGTTGATTTTGTGTGATCACATTTGGTGTTCTAAAACTTTTCTTCAAATCTTACGATATTGACCAATATTGTGTGTTCTGTTACTTCCTTGCAAGCCACCAAAATAGTTTAACATTACAAAAATCACCTAAATTTTGGAAGTAAAATTGCTGGTGGATTTCATGAATAGACATTTGCCCAATTATATAAATATATATTTATATATATACTAGTGGTTTACTCATGATGCACGGGTTAAACATATTTGTTTTAAAATATATATATATATTTTTTGTAAAATTTAGTTAAATTATTTATACATTTGAATCTATAAAATATTTAAAATAATCGTTAAATTGGAGAAAAAAAGAAGTAATAATTTAAAATTTGAATAATAATGTTAATAATTTTAGTTGTATTGTTCTATAAAAGTGCTACTTAAATCAACATTTATGCATGTGGAGGGTAAAAATACTGACCTAGAGCCCAAGGAGATGGATACATGGCCCAGAGTACTTAAACCAACCAAAGTACGTAGCTCCAAAGTGAGGGATAGGCCCAAACCCTTGTTAGGTCCATCTTAATGAAAGAAACAAAGTCACGTGATAAAAGGTTTGTATAACGCCCCAAATTTTTAACCTAAATGATAATGCAACAATCATGGCTCTCTTAAAGGAAAAACCAAATATAACTTCTCATACTTTGTAAATGATGCAAACATTTGAATAGCTGCAGTCATATCTTTCTTGTGATCAGCCAGTCCTTGATTGGTGATTTGCAGTTTGAGGTCAGTTCGGATTAAGGCTTGATTCACTGCAGAAAGCTCTTCTTCGAGTTGAGCTTTCCTCTCCAGCAATTGAGTTCAGAAGTGAGAGGCAGAGGAGTGTTGTTCCTTAAGCGTTGATACTTCAGTATGCACTTGAGAAACAAAACCTTGATCTCTGACCAATTTCTCATCTGCGGCCTTGGCAGCATGACAGATGCTGATGTAAAACTCAATGGTAGCTGCTGCCTGAGATAGATGGTTAGAGACATCCATACCAGACTGCTCAGCAAGTTTGCAGCATTGAAGAAACTCGTTTTTTATTATAGGCCTTTGTAGAGCCTCGAAGGGAATCCTCGAAAAAGAAATTAGCAGGTCTAGACAGGTGTCTAAGTCTATCGAAGGCACAGAAGGTTGGTTGGTGGAGGAAGGAGAGCTCCCAAAGATTTCCAGCAAAGAATCAGCTAAAGCTAATGGCTCAGTCTCCTCATCGAATGACGGAGAAGTAGAGGTGATGTCAAAAAGGCTAGCTGATCTTTCTTCAAAAATATCAATTTCATCAGTAGACATGAGGGGAGCAGAAAGAGTTGCCTTGGGAGACACAGGAGATTGCATAGCAACAGGAGAAATGGGTGGAGCATCTTTGATGGTTTCCATGGTCCTGGTCACCAATGAATCAAGAGAAGAAGGGCTGGAGCTAGGTAAAGATGGTGAGTCACGAATTGGAGAGCTGTCAGCACTCATCAAAGACAAGGTAGCACTTGGAGCCTCCTTGGAAGGGGAGAGAGGAGCAAGACTCAGTAAAGAAGTAGATTGGGAAAAGTCAAGAGTCAAGAGAGAAAGATAGGGAGCTAAACCAAGAGGAAAAGGTATAGGGATGCTTGGCCTCAGGAAAAGTGTAGAAAATCTAAACCCTGAAAAGGGGAGTATGGTCTGAGTAGTCCCTACATCCTGCGTCTGATTTGCCTCGAATGAAACTGAGAGAGGTATCGGAAAGATGAGCTCAGAGGTTGCTGCTGCATGAGGAAGAAATGTAAAGCAATGTCAAAACTTGATACCAAACGCTAACAAGGGAAAAATCGCAAAAGCATAAAATTACCTGCTTCAGAAGTATCGGCGATAATAGGGGAACTGCGAAGGGTGTAATCTCTGGCAGTTTGTGGACTTCTTGCAGTTTCCCTTTGTGGTATGTCAGCAGCAGCAGCTTCATCTCTCAGAAACTGTTGCTACCGTCTCTTCTCAGCTCTTTCAAAGACAATTATGGCTTTAGGATGTTCTTGCTCTATTGTCTTGATGGCTGCTTTTTCGATGGTATCTTCGACTGAGATAGGAGCAGGAGCGGACACCTTTTTTCTCTTCTCTATGGCTTTGGCGATTGTCTCAGAATCAGAGTCTTCAACCATATCAGAAGGAGAAACAGTCATCTTTCTTTTCCTTTTCCTCTGTATTGGTTGGGTCTTTTTTTTCTCAATTTCTTTCTCAAACTTTCCCTCAAGCTCTTCAAGCTGCGATCTAGATTCCAGAGAAATGAATTCATCTTCTGACTCTCTGGCAGTTACTGAGTCGGATGAAGAGACGATCACCTTTTTCTTTCTTTTTAAAAGTAACTCTTCCTCTTCATCTAATTCTTCCTTTTCTTCCTCTTGAATATTGGGTGTTCCTTTCTCGAGTTCAAAGAGGCTCCTTTTCTTTTGTGATGGACCACCTCCACGAAAGAAGAATTAAAGATAAGGCAAAATGCATTACGAAAGACAAAAGAAGAAGAGACAAGGGTATACCTTTCTTCGAGGCAGCCCGAGTGACTCTGGGAGGAATTGAAGCAGCAGGAGCAGCATGTGCCAATTCTGAAATGGTGGAAGAAGTGCCCCCCCCCCAGTTTCTTTGGGCTTGGTCACATCTAGCACTGTTAGTAGGCTTGAAGGTGGAATGGCCAGATAAATCTCCATGTTAGTCACCCACCAGTTTTGGTACCTCTTCAACACGGTACCTTGAGGAAGAAAAGGGGTGAATTCAAAGTTGGCCAAGTCATCTACAAATTTTAGAGTTGCCTCTTCTAGCCTTGATTTCTGAACTTTCAAGTCCCTTCTGGTGAGGCTGAGATTTGTGTTGCTACAAAGGGGTATTGGGACCCCTTGTGAAAGGCCAAATTGTCTAGCAAACTGCGCTAGACAATAAGGTTCAGCAATACATTTATATGCCTTCGGGTTTAAAGTCCCAATAAATAGCTCTCTAGGAATCAGAATGGAAGCCCATATATCCTGGTGAGCAAGTGAAGTACAGGACTGGTCGCTTGGAAAATTCCTCAACCAAGATGGACCTATGGAAGGTTCGAAGGGGCGAAAGCGAAAAGTAGGAAGGGAGGCTGGAAGCTGATGAAAGAAAGAGAAGTAAAAAGCAAAAGTAGAAGGGTAAAGTGAAGCGTTGGCTATCTTCATGCCATGGGTAGAAGGGTTTGGTTCAGAAAATTTAAGGCATTTGGATTGTAATTCGGTAAAATAGGCGAAAAGCCAAAACTGAAGGATCCAGAATGGCCCCCATTGATTAGCATCTAAAGGCTTCTCACAAAAAAGGGAGCAGACTCTATATGCATGCCCTAGAATATGTGGGGCTAAGGCCACCTTTTTCTGCAAAACAAAGGCTTTGGCAAGAGGGGCAAATTCAGGCAGAATTCTTTGAGAAGAAGTGCAAAAAAGGAATTTACAAAGCCAATACAATAAGAAAGAAAAAAATTTCCTATCAGTCACAGGGCCCTGTCTTTTATTCTCAGCCCTAGCAAAATCACTATAAGATGAGTTAAAGGAGGGGAGAGAGAAAGGGACTGCTAAATCAGGATAATCTGGTCCAAAAGGAGTGCCAATGGGAGATAGTCCCAATAAATGGCAAATATCAAGAACAGTAGGGGCCATCATCCCACATCTAAATTGGAAGAAGTTAAAAACAGGATTCCAAAAACATAGAGCAGCGGGAACAAGGAAAGGGTCTTCTGAAATAGTTACCCTAGACAGTCTGAGAGCATCGAGAAGGCAGAGTTCTTGAAGGTCCAGGGTCCGAGCAGGAATAACCCGATCATACCACTCTTGCCACTCTGGTCTCACCGTGGGCCAGCATCGGTGGGGGCGATTCATCCTCCAGCTCCCCCAGTCAAGACCGCCTTCATAGAGAAGACATTGGTTTTCCAGTCGGGGATACAAGGCTGGAAGTTCAGTGAGGACCTCTTTGAATATGGGCCCAAGCACGTAGTCCGATTGCACATGGCGTCGAGGAACAAAGATGCGCAATAGCGCTCTTCTCCCCAGCTTTGTTACTTTTCGCATGCTGCGTCAATAATCCTCTTCAGGGCCACAGATGGGCTCATACGCTCTACGACTGATACCGAAGGAGAAGCCATTGACGATATGTTTTTCTTCGGGAAAGGAAGTAGAGAGAAGCCGACGATTGTAGTAAGAGGGGTTTGTGCGATTAGAAGAGCAGGTGATTTCAGAACACAAAACAAAAGGGTTTTTAAAGCCCTCGCATTTAAAAATATATTACATGAGCTGTTAAGTATTAAAAGTACGAGTACAAAAGCTTCCTTCAACATTGATGCTTTTGGAGGGAAAATAAAGCCCGGTTGTTAAGACTAGCTTCGAAATAAGATATTTTGCTTCGAAGCCGAGTCAAACGGCTTCGAAAACAGAGAAGCCAGCTTCGAAGTGGGTTGCCCTACCTAGGAAATAAAAATACTCGAGTATTTTGAGAAGGGCTTAAAGACCTGTTTTTGGAGTTTTTTTTTTTAAACAAAGATAATGTCCTTCGAAGCAAAACTTGAGTTTCTTTGACAAAGGTAATGTCCTTCGAGGCAAAACCTGAGTTCCTTTAACAAAGGTAATGTCCTTCGAAGCAAAACTTGAGTGTCTTTAAGGATGGGATTTGGTGTTCGAAACATCAAAAGCAATAATGACAATAACTAGATGTTGTCTATGGTCAAAACAGGTTTTGAATATAAGATTGTTAAATTCGAAGCACTGTTTCCAATTGAAAATCAGCCAAAACTCAACTCCACAAATTGGAAAGTTTACGATTGGCTCATTTAGTGTTTTATTTAAAACAATTAAGTCCAAATTTAAAGGATGAAATTGTTCGAAGTTCGAAGCTCTGAGTTGACTTTTAAAACACAAGTAATACAAGTGAAGACAGAGTCAAACAGAGACAAATTTTTGTTTATATTAAGATCAGAGTGATTACATCAGCTGACCCTATCTCGGTATGAACTCGAGCTCATAAAAATAAGGAATGGAATAAATAACAAGATCATGAAATTTGGTCCAACAATGATCAATGAACTTTTGTTCTTTCCTTATTCTATCTTCTAAATTTTCTACCATCGGCTGCATAAGTTGATGTGCTCTCACTTCATAGTAGAGCTCTTCAGCCTTTATTTCGAAGGCCACTTCTCTTAACCCTTGTTCCAATTCATCAATATCTAAATCATCCCAATAAGCAGAGTCTTTATTCTTGAAATCATTGAATTCTTCCATAAGGTTCTCTGCTTCGTATTGAGTATGAATTCGAAGGGACGAAAGCTGGTCTAACGATTGTGTAGTAGCCATAGAATTGCGATACCAGTGAAGGAGTAATGGAAGTTGGTCTAGAAACATGTGAAGTTCTGCCTGAGCAAGGGGATTAAGGACATTACCCCTAGTCAGAATATCACAAGCCCATTGAAGGTTTGTGAGAGGGACTTCATCCTCGAGTACATTGAAAGGCAAGTGAGAAAAGGCTGCAAGCAGGAGTAGAGCTTGTTTCTGCTCGGCTGAGGTAGGAGGAGGTGGAGGTTTATATGGTGAAAAAACTTTCTCCATGGATAGAGCAATCTTTAGTTTCTCTGTCCAGGAAAGAATTGGTGGGGGAGAAGGTGTGCATACTTCAACTTCGGGGGACAAAAAAGAAGGTGTGGACGCTTCTGTTTTCGGGGATGATACGGGAGCAGAAGGAACAAAGGCATTAATATAATCAATCCAGTCAGAAGAACAGAGCTTCGCCTTTTTGGCTAAGAATGATGGGTTATACCCTTGTGCTTCTTCTGGGCGTGGGGCAGTGTGTACTATCTTTATAGGCATGGAAGATGTATACCATGCTACAAGAAGATTCTCCTCCAGACTACGCCGATGGTCAATAGGCACATAAGGATAAACAACTGAACTTCGAGCATAGGAGGGAAACTCTAAAGGGTCAGTGAACTCAACAAAATGGTGATTGATTCGCTCCCTTAAATCAGGAGTCTCAGGTACTGACCAGTTTGTCCAGTCAGAACTTCCAGAAGAGCCAGAAGAGGGAGCAGCTGCAACTTTATCCCATACAGAAATTTGCGAAGAAGAGCTGTTCAAATCCATATTCGTAATTTTACAAATCAGAGGTTTGAGAGCAGATTGTTCGAACTGTAAAGGTAGGTCAGAAGAAAAAATTCTTATGTCTTTGATTTTAGCCTTCTGAATCAAAGGATTAAGAGCAATGTGTTCGTAATCCAAAAGTCGGTAATTTGCAAAGGCGTCCATAACCTGAATATAGAAAGGTGGGTAAAGGTGGCTAATAAATGCATGCTTTCGACGAGGAATAGCATCGACATATGACTCTTCGTATGCTTCATCATTGGAAGAAAGAATTAATTTGGCCATGAAATGTATCAATCTGTTCGAATAATAAGGCAATGAAAGTACTTAAGGATCAGGACGAGAGTATTAATACAGGTGGTGTGTGACAGTTGCATTTCTGGGAAGATGCAAAACCCATGCACGTTCTAAGACGTGGGAAAAGGGACTCTGATCCACTAATATCACCAAGTCTTGGGTATATTAGTGCGGGGGGTAATGTTGGCTACACATTTTGTACTAAGCCAGTGACAATCCGACGCGTGGCGAAGTGAGGGTAGTATGGGGAGACCAGGTAGGTCTTCGATCCTGATCATACACGTGGCAATTAATATCTGCTGTTATGAGATCTAAGTAGTAGCAGATCAACAAAGAGACATACAGTGACGTGGCTTCAACGGTTACTCACATTTCAAATTCAAATATAAGGGGGAAGCCTAACTGCAAGTGAAGGCGTAGTGGAACTACTTATAAGGTAACATGATCAGCAACTACGGAGGAGCAGTTTGACGGTTTGAAGTACAATTCGATGGTTATCTTCAGAGAGTATAAATAGAAGGAAGGACTTCAGAGAATGGACGGAGAAAAATTAAAGAATCACTTTATATATTCGAGTGTTATTTCCTGTCTTTTATATTCCTGTATTTTTAGTTTCTGCGCTGCACTTCATTTGTAGGAGTAGTTGTCAAGTATATTGCCGCTGTAATTCTCTACGGAACTGAGATCATTGTAAGTTCTTTTTATACTAATGAAATACTCCAGTTTAGTTAACTGTTCTTATATTCAAATTTCCTGAAGTTAAATTACCAGTAAGCCACCAGTAAAAGTCCTCTTTATTGAGGCCGAAAGAACCATAACACAATCGTCTGAATAATTGTTTGGCAATTCTGTAAGGACTGATTGATCCTTGCTGGCACGCTCATAATTACGAAAGTAACCTTCGAAAGCTAAAAAAGCCAACAAATACAAAATTTGTTGAAATTTATAGGTTATTGACACAAAACAAAATTAAGAAATAAAAAAGTGATCCTTTGAATATTTTTTTTTAATTAAGTAGCTTTAGAATACAAAAATTGTTAAAAATTATTAGTAGTAAACACAAAATAGAGTTAAAATATATATAATAAGATATCATAAATGCTTATTTTTTAAATACACGAAATTTAAATTCTAAAAATTAAAAAAAAAAATTGCTTAAAATATTAAAAAATTTATTGAAAACATTAAAATATGGAAAATAAAAATATAGAATTTTTTGAAAACTGTTTTCTGAAAACTATAACCAAATAAGTTAAATATTATTTGTAATTAGTGTATCATGGATAATCTTAAAAAAAGTCATGGATGTAAAATTTTAAAATACATTATATAATGATAAAGTAATTTTTTTATACAAAATATGCGTAAAAATTCAATATAATAATTATATTACGTCATCATTAACATGTGATCATACCAACCAATAGTAAAGAAACACATAAAAAATTAACGTTACATGTCAAATGTAACTAATAATTCAATAAATTCTATATTTTCATTGAGATTAATTATGCTTGCATGTCAATAGTGATAGAGATCACCATTACATTGAAATTTTCATAGATAATAATATCGTAATCACTTTATTTTCAATCAAAATAACCATTATTATTCTTATTATTTTAAAAATGTCATTGACATTTAAAATAATATTTTTCTTAATTTTTTTATTTAAAGTATTTGTTTATGTTTGCTTTAAAAAAAAAAAAATTACAAAGCGCAAGGGGGGCACGTGACCCCCCTAGCCCCTTGATAGCTCCGCCCCTGACAGCGCACAAGTAAAATCTAAGCGTGAAATTCATTACACCACACGAGGAACTGCAGTGAAATCTAAGCGTGAAATCCATTACGCTGCAAAAGGAAATTCAATACGACCCACATTTAAGTATCCATTCACGCATAAAACATGTTGAGACACAAATGGAAATCAAGGGAAAATTATCGTATAGGCAAACATGAAAAATTGCATTACGGCAAACAAGTAAAATCCACGCGTGAAATTTATTACGCCACACAAGGAAATACAGTTCGACCCACATTTAAATATCGATTCACGCGTGAAATCCATTACTCTCTCTACGAGACCAAAGCGGCACAAGACTCAAACAATAAGGACCATTAGTTTAATTTGCCCTAAATTTTTATTTATTCTCCTGTATAACAATAAAATTATTTGAATTGTTTTTTAGTACCTAGTTTCTATGCCAAGAGATAACATGGCCAAAGGAACTTTACTAACAGAGCTTTTGACCTTGGAAGGTTTAGATTTTTAGTACCTTTGAATTGTTAATTGTTAATTGAAATACATTTCTTATTTTTTAAAAAACTATTAATTCATATGATGATACATTAATAAAAAGAGTTATTTATTATATGATTAGAAACTTGAAGGAGTAGGATATAATTTTCAAAATCATAAAGAACAATATGTAAATTAAATAAATTTTAGAGATATATTTTTAGCTTACCCTAAATAAAATATATTTTAAAATACATTTATATTAAGTATTAGTTTTTATTCATTAGCTGGTCGAATTTAATCTTGTCTGACTAACACTTTCATCAATATCGTTTATAAGAGAGTTTTGATTGATTATATTTATGACATGTTTGTTTAGGGTTGGACTATTAATGAGGTATACCTATAATGGACGAACGGCAAATAATGGACGAATTGATGGTCTAGAAAGATTAATAATCATTTACGAACATTCGGATTAACGTATGGGATTTAAGAATTTGTCCACGGATTGTTGGCGGAGAAGATATGAAATTGCATAAATGCCGACTTCTCTTTACACTACATCAAATCATCATCAGCATGAAATGAAAAAATGTAAGGGGCAAGACACAAGACACCCCACGTGGGTTGTCTCCCATATTTATTTTTTATTTTATATATATATATATATATATTGTAATTAATCTAACATGGGTTAGGTGGAGGGTATTTATGTAATTTTATAATTATATATTAATAAACACTCTTTATCCTCCCCAAATTAATATCACCACATTACTAATCTCCTTATTTACTCACACCGCATTTATAATATCATCTAACCTAATTCGCCAAACAAACATTGCCTTATATATTAGTACTTATTTTTTAGATGGAAATATCTGTGATGATATCAACAATGAGTTTTCTCATTGCATTACTCATCTTATCCCTCATTTTTTATAATTAAAAAAAGCAATTGTTTTGATAAGTAGTTTGAAAAGTTCATTACTTTCCTAAATAGTTAAATTTTTTAGAATATTCACAAAAATAAATAAATAAATAAATAAATAAAACTCTACAATTATGCGAATATCCTATTTGACTTACCAATAATGTTTCATTCTCCTGATTTATTACTTTTAAATAATCTCTAATGATGTGCTATTGAGATTAGATCTCACATGATGAAATAATTGACAAATTAAAATTTGACATTTATTAAACACATTATTAAGAGTAATTTTTAAAAATGATAAATTAAGTAACTTAGGGAGACAGTGACCATAAAAAAAAAAAAAAATAAATAAATAAATAAATAAAATTGGGTGAATTTAGGGAGACAGTGACCATAAAGATTTTTTTGGGTGAATATGACCGCAAAGTTTTAGGTCGCGCAGTTAGAAAAAATGTTGCTTGATTATGTTAGAGTGCAGCACTGGGTCTGACTACTATACGCAATAGGGATAAGGGGGTGCTGCTGTGCCTTAACGCACATCAGTTACTGCTGCTCCCTTTTGAGTGGTCTTCCCGAGTGTTTTTTTGATAATCTGAACCGTTCATATTATAAGGTTCGTCAGAAATATTATTTCTGTAAAAAATCAAATTAATTGGATATTCATAATCCCATAATCAGATCCCAATTGTTTTTAAAAATTTATAAAAATTATGTCAACCGTTAATTTTTATAGAAACAAATGTGCTTTGGTTATAGGGCTACAGATATCCAATCAACTTGATTTTTTGTATGGATGATCTACTCAATGAACCTTATAATATGAACGATTCAGATCATCAAAAAATACTTAGAAAAACCTCTCCCAAGCGGCACACCAGTAACTGTTGTGCCACAACAATAACTGTTGTGCCTTAAGGCACAACAGCACCCCCTTTCTGACGTAAAAGTATTTTTTGTGTATCATAGCTCAAAATGGTATTATAATATGTGTACCATACCTCAACGTGTATTCTAATATGATGTGATTTTTTTTTTTTTTCAGATGTTGGGTGGATGTAATATCTTACATTAAATTATCTATAAAAAAATTATATTAATCTTTTTTAAGATTTAAAAATTATATTAAATTCCATCAAATTTGACATAATTATATTAAAATTTATTTAAATTTTAATTTAAATAAAATTTAGCTAATTTTTCAATAATATTTTGTCAGTTGTATGAATAAAAGAATAATATTAATTATTTAATATTAAAATATATATAATATATTCGTATTTATTTTTGTGTTTACACGAAAATTTTATAATACACATTCTGTTTTTGAATGTGTATCATATGTCATGTTATAACTTTTGTAATCTTTTATTATAACTCATTGTGTTATTGATTATAACTTGATTATGACACATTATTGTGTTAATTATGCTTTAGGGTTGGGTTTCTTTCATATTTGGGTTTCTTTCATATTTGAATCTTAACTATAGGTTCCGTTTCGATGATTCGAACCGTTCATTTTTTAGAACTCGTTGAGTAAAATATTCATACAAAAAAATCAAAATAATCGGATATAGATAGCTATATGTTAAAATCAAATTTATATTACAAAATATATGGTTATTCTTGAAATTATATTTATCGTCCATTTTTTAAAGCAAATATGATTCAAATATTTAGCTATCGATATTTAATCATCTTAATTTTTTGCGTAAATATTCTATTCAATGAATCCAAAAAAAAAAAATAAAAAATGAACGGTTCGAATTATCAAAATTAATTCCAAAATGGACCTACCAAGTCCAAACGCTTTCTCAAGCTAAAATGACAACTTAAGAGAAACCAAACCCTAATTATAACCTCTTGTAATTTTAATTTTGATTATGATTGAATAGTTCTTTAGTTATATGCCTCAAATGATATTTGGTTATTACCCTTGGTATGATTCATCGTAATATTGATTATGATTTAGGGGTTTTTTTTTTAGGGTCCCTGGTATTAAGACTTTATAGTATAAAGGACATTCAATATTTTCATAATGTCTAAGGTCCCTCAACATTGATCCAGAGAAATTCTGTCCAGAGAAATTCTGGACTGCCCAAAGAATTTCTCTGGGTTCAACCCAGAGAAAATTCGAATTTCTCTGGGTTCATTTTGACCAATTTTCTTTGGTTTCAAATTCAAATTTCTCTGGGTTCATTTATAAACCAGAGAAAATTCAAATTTCTCTGAATTTATTTTAACTAATTTTCTCTGGATCACAATATCATTTTATGAAATCATTTTGACAAACCTTAGACTAATTTCTCTAAGTTCAAATTCAAATTCTTCCTCCAGAGAAATTCTTTGATAGCCTTCATCATTATTATCATCATCATCATCATCTTCTTTCTATATCAAATAAGTAGCTGTAGTAGTACCATGAAAGCCATATAAGCAAGAGCACTTTGATAGCATCAACACAAATACACAACATGACAAATGATTAACTGGAGGTAGCATGAGGCAGTAACAAAGCCTCTAGAGAAATTTGAACAACCCAAAGACCTACCAGAGAAATTTGAACAACTAGAGAAATTTAAACAAACCAAAGACCTACTAGTGAAATTTGAACAACCCAGATAAATTTGAACAATCCAGAGAAAATGGTAAACAAATCAAAGAAAATTTTAAGTAAACCAGAGAGAATTTTTTTAGTTTGGAGAGAATTTCTCTAGTTTGGACCAGAGAAATTCAAAGCAAGATGGTTGTTGTTGAAAAACCTTAATACCAGGGACCAATTCAGAGAAATTTCTGTTCAAACCTGAGAATTTCTCTGGACCGCCCAGAGAAATGTGCATCAATCAGCTGTGTATTTGTCTCAATCAACATCATTAATTGACAGAATTTTATAACACAAATGGCTGCTCAAAGAAGCACAGTTTCGGTGTATCTTAAACAATGGTGGCGCTGTCAAATGGAAAGCAACTGCTGCTAAGTTAACCACATGGAAAAAATGTTAAAACTGCTCCACAAATAAGGGTGCCAGAAACATGAAAAGTGGTATGAAGGTTGCAATTGTATGCTGCCTATTATTACAACACTGCTCAATTTGTATCATGAAGGAGTCAAGATTACACAAAGCATTTCAAAAACATAACAGCAACAACAGGGACAGGAGATTAACCATAACCAAGCTTTGAAGGAGGATCAACCAAGTCGAATCTTTCGGGATTTCCCGTATTTGTTTTCTCAGGCCGGTGATCTTACAATGAATGACGTAGAACAACTTCTAAATAATTACAAACATCTCGTCTTCAATTATGTTTGTCTTTCTAAAGGATTGGGTGTTGCAAACCCTTCTCCTCCGTTGTCTGTTTCGCAAATTGTGAATGCTGATTATCTGTTGCAACTTTGGCTGCTGCCTACACTCTGGCCTTGGCAGCCGAATCTTCTTCATTGAAGCTTCAGCACGATGAATAGCAGAGACGGCAATGAAGACGCTGGCGTGGTCGACTGGAACGAGACAAAGGCGGTGAGCGACGGCGATGGAGTGGAGATTCCAAGAGGAACGAGTTGATGAACAGATGGATTTGGTGCAGCGAATCGCCCTTGGCAAGTAAGCTTCGTATCTGAGCTCTAAGACTTGGTTGCCATCGAAGGTGTTGCGGGTAAACTCTGCGTTCAGCTGTTCAATCAGAAATTTATGGAGAGGCAGGCCGGGTCGCGGATCTGGGCGGCGCAGAGGTCTGCGACGGTGGCGAAGCGAAGAGAGAAGTCGGAGGAGAAGGCGTTGAGGAAGAGGTCGTAGAGGAGGGTGGAGGAGCAGAGAAAAAAGAGAGAAAGAGAGGAGAGACAAAGAGTCAAATTTCTCTGGTATATGTTTAGGGACCTTAGACATAAAAAAATAATTTTGTGGATCTCTTCCATTATGAAAAGTGGGGGAGGGACCCTAGACTAATTTTCCCTATGATTTATTATGATTATTATTTTAATTATAATCAAAAAGGTCTGCAACGGCACCGGCTGAGACCCTACCCTTATTTCTTTTTCGTATAGAGATAGTTGCATTAAAAAGGTCACAATTGAGTTAAGTCTGAAAATTTTCTAAAGTATGGAAAGTGGATTTTTCAAAACTTGCAATTTCGAAAATAATTTTTAACGATAATTGTTCCTTATATATTAAATAATCTAATTTGATTTTAAGGGATTTTTCTACAAAGTATTAACCCCTTTACTTCAACATCAAATTTAGAAATTTTAGCTAGAAAATTATTTTTGTACTAAAATTGGGGGAACCATTTTTTGATTTAACTGGATTTAAAGTTTTTTTTTTTGTATTTTTCTTTGAATCCAAATGAGGGGTATTTCCTTATTTATATTGTAAACTTATGTAAAAGAAATACAAATTAAATGGTTGTGCTACTAGGAACTACGCCTGTGTGACAATCTGTTTTCTCGGTGATCGCTCAAGCGATTGGTTTTACTGTTTGAACAGTGAAGATGGAGCAACCAATACTTTGCTCTATAGATCGAAATGCTAAGAGTTTGAGTTCACCACTCAAGCGATGGAAAGACCGCTCGAGCAGTAATCAACAAACTTAAATAGTTACTTTTTGCTCTTTTTTCTTACTTTTCCTTTCCTCTTTCCTCTTCCTCTCCCTAGCTCTGAAAACCCCAAACTTTCTTTCTTTGGAAATCTCTCTTCTCACCAAGAATCAAGCCTAAATCTCTTGTAAAAAGCGAAGCCTGCGTAGAGACCATGATTTTCACCGATTGGATTGCGTTTTCATGAAGAGTTCAACTCTTACTTCATATTATGAAATTTGAAATTAATAAAGGATTGATAATTATAAAATAGGTGAAAATACAAGACGTCACAAGAAATTGGAAATTACTTCGTTACACTTCACTTATTATTCAATGAGCTTTCACTTACTACTTCATTAGATTTTACTTACTACTCAATTAAATTTTACTTATTACTCAATAATCTTCCACTCACTATACCATTAGAATTCACTTATTAATCAATGAGTTTTCACTTACTATTTTATTAAATTTTAGTTACTACTCAAATAAACTCCATTTACTTCAGTAGACTTGACTTACTACTTATTACGACATGATAAATAGACTCAAGTTATTACTTAATGAGATTCCACTTATAATTTTATTACACTTCACTTACTGCTCATTTAAACCCTTGTGGGGATGTGGTTTGGAAATACTCTTCTGATCCTGGGGGACGCTCGTGATCCGCTGATAGTCACGTGAAAAGGAATAAACACTCCGGTCGGGGGTGCCGGAATTAGCACTCCGACGGACAAGTCAGACTCAACACTCAAGATTACTTGTATTCTAAGTTAAGCACAACAATTCTCACATACCTCTTTCTGGCTGATGTTCTAATATTTATATCTTTTCTCTCTAGGGCCTCGGGATTGGGCCCATTCTCAATTCAGCATTCGGCCTCTTTCGTAGCAGACTGCTTTTCAATCGGCCCCTTACTCAATCGGCCTTTGGACTGAATAGAGTAGGAGGCCGAACATGTGGGAGGAAGCCGAATACTATATTTATATTCCAACTTTCCAAGTTCATCCATTCGGCCATTTTGCGATCCGCGTCATTTGCCCCCCCCACAATTGCCCCCCAAACACCCCACTAATGACAGTTGGTTGGAGTGTTTGATTTCGAACTCAAAAAGTCAGGGCCGAAATTCGGCAACTGACCTCATTCCAATGCAGGTGTCTGAGCACACGCTTCTCGGTTATCATTTCAACTTCCCGCCCCTTCGTACACCTCTATTTATTATGATTTAAAATTTGGACGTCCTTTCAAATACATACACTTTCAGATACTTGTGGCTGGACTTCCTTCTAAACTATTTCTGCAACTTCCTTTGTGTCACAACCTTCTCCGTCTCTTGTAAGTTTTCTCCCTCTTTGCTCTAAGTCCTTTTTCCTGGTTTGTTTTTGGTTTAGAACATATCTATAAACTAAAGAAAATGGAAAAACATTTGAAAGATCTCCTCTCTTTGGATGGAATTTCTGGCTTACGACGCCATTTTTCCATTCCTGATGACGTTCGTCTATCCCTGGTGACAGACAACACCCTCGATATGGCGAGGGCTGATGAAACCACGATCGTCTTTTCTCTCCTTTCAATCGCAGAGGGTGGAGTCCGATTCTCTCTTCACCCACTCCTTAGGGCTGTGCTCTGCCATTGGGGTCTAATTCCTTTCCAACCCATTGTCAACTTCTTTAGAATCATAATGGGAATTGTATAAACCGTCGCCTTAGGATTAACCTCGGCATTGCTGCTATTCGGCATTGTTATGCCTTGGCCAAGTCTTTCGGTCGGCACGGTCGCTATTTCCTTAGGGCCAAGGACACCGACCATCAACTAGTGACTATGCTTTCCATCTCTGGGAAGCGAGTTGATGACGTTATGGTCGTTGTCCAAGGCAACTGGGAATTTGGCGAAGGCGAGAATCACCTCGATCCTATTCCTAGGCGGAGGGGCGAACCAGGTGGCCATATAATCTGTTGTGTTTATTTTTTCTTTTGTTATCTTTGTAAAGCTTCACTTTTATGACCTAATGGTTTTGCTTGTGCAGGAAACGATTTAAAGAAAGTTTTGACCTCAACCGACAACGCCGTTCTTTTGGAGATAGAAGTTGCGTTGAAATACATCGGCCATCCAAGCCTTCAGAAACAAGAGAGGGCGGCCCATATTCTGCTTCAATACGAGCTGACGTACACGACCTTTTCGGCAGCAGAAAACATCCTGATTCCAAGGGGCGAGGAGTTTCCAACGGCTCTTATCTTGACCAACTTCAGAAACTTGCGCCAAATCGGCTTCAGAGGATCCGACTCGGAGCGCGCAGAAGAGGTCGCTGACGAATCAGGCCAGTTCGAGGCTGAAGTAGACGAGGCTTTACGGCCAGCTTTTGAAGAAGCCGGCCTCGATTCAGCCAACCCTCCGTCCACCTTGGGTCGAGAGAAAGGTTATGACGATGTCTTTATCGGATTGGAGGATCTACCCGGCGTGTTTCCTAAAGATATGGCCGACTTGTCGCTTACAAAACTCGCCAAAAAAGCCAACGCCGAATGAATGGCCGCGCGGCGGAGGGCGGAGGCCATTCGAGCAGAGGCCAACCGATCCAAAGTGCCGCACATCACAGATGTTGAACCGCCCTTGCCTGTTACAGAGGAGACGATTTAGGTATGAGATTCTGAGTTGGAGCCGATCGTGCCGGCAAATGATGTGGTTGAACGACGATCGGAGAAGTGTCCTGTCGAGGTTGAGGTCGGGTCTGGAGACGAGCCTGCCGATTAACGGCCGCGTTTAGAGGAGTCGGATACAGTTGGGCCTTTTGTGGTTCAACCAAAGGTAAGAAACATGTCGATCTCCTCTGACGCGTCGGTTATGAAAGACCCAGCCATTGCGCTGAGCCTAGTTTCATCAGTTTGATTGCCGTCTGATAAGGCGACTTTCCGCTCGGAGCCAGACATTTTAGCGATAGCGTTAACCGCTCAATCGGCTCTTCCAGTAAGGATCTTGATCTTTTCTTTCTTTTCTATACCTATATGTTTGGATTTAACCTCCTGCTCCTGTTTTGCAGACGGCCGGAAGGATAGCCGAGATAGACCGCCGCCAGCATGACGGCATCGAAAGAATTGGCCGTTTACAAACCGAAGTTGAGAGCCAAAGGAGCCGTGCCGAGTTTGAGGCCCTGAGGGCGAAACTGGAAGCTGCCAGGGCCGAGGCCAAGTTGGAGAGGGCTAGGAATGCGAACGAACTCGGATTGGCTACCGAGAAGAGGGCGTACACAAGCGAAGCTGCACTCAAGTTAGCCCAAGAAGCAATTACCAAACTTGAGGCGGACTTGGCGGAATCAAAGGCGGCGAAGGAGGTAGCCGACGCTGAAGCTTCAAAGGCGTATGAAGCCGAGGAAGACGCTACCCTAAAAAATTATGTGCAAGAAGTTCCCAAATTTGAGAATCGGGGGTTCAAACATGGCTGGCTTAAAGCCCTTGCTACTGCTAATGTGACATTGGCTACGCCAATTAAATACGAGCAAGTGGATGTTGAGCCGCCGGAGTCTGACTCCGAGGATTGATTTGTGAGACTTCTTTTTGTTTCTGTTTTAGGATTTCAAATGTATTTTACAGCTTTTCGTTTGATATTGCTACAGTCATTTTTATTTCCGATGTTTTTGTTAGTTGACTTTCATCTTTTTTGGATTTTCATATGTAAAATGTCCACTGCTAGTGCCCAATTTATGAATGAAAAATTTATATGCTCTCAAATTGTTTCTCGTATTGTTTGTTGTATGAGGTCGTTCCGGATCTTGGCGCATGGCTTGTTTGGACTTTGCCACCTCCAAGGCCAAATCCTGACGGAGGTGTTCGTTCTCAGCGATCATATTCTCTAACCTCTGCTCGTTTTTCTTTGCCTATTCCATGATTGCTTGCATTGCCTCATGCTCTGGAGTCGAAGGTGAGGCGAAGTCCAAGGTGCGTCTTACAGGGATAATCTCTGGTCCATGCATGTTTGTTGGAGTGAGGTCGTCTCTCTGCGTGGTTTCATCAGTGACTATTGGAGGGTCCTCCGTCACGCCCGCTATGGATATGCTTGAGTATTCCCACAGACGGCGTCAATTGTGGGGATGTGGTTTGGAAATACTCTTCTGATTTTAGGGGACGCTCGTGATCCGCTGATAGTCACCTGAAAATGAATAAACACTCCGGTCGAGGGTGCCGAAATTAGTACTCCAACGGACAAGTCAGACTCAACACTCAAGATTACTTGTATTCTAAGTTAAGCACAACAATTCTCACATACCTCTTTCTGGCTGATGTTCTACTATTTATATCTTTTCTCTCTGGGGCCTCGAGATTGGGCCCATTCTCAATTCAGCATTCGGCCTCTTTCGTAGCAGACTGCTTTTCAATCGGCCCCTTACTCGACCGGCCTCTGGACCGAATAGAGTAGGAGGCCGAACATGTTGGAGGAAGCCGAATACTATATTTATATTCCAACTTTCCAAGTTCATCCATTCAGCCATTTTGCGATCCGCGTTATTCGGCCCCCACAACCCTACTTACTATTTAGTGAGTTTCTATTTTCTATTTCATAAGTCTGTACTTACTATTCAATTAGCTTTCATTACTACTTCATTTGACTTTACTTACAAATTAATTAAACTTGACTTACTATTTAATGAATTTCTACTTACCACTCCATTAGACTTTAGTTATTACTCAATAACTTTCCATTTACTACTCAATCAAACTCTACTTACTACTACATTAGACTTGATTTACTATTCAATAAAATTTCACTTACTATTTTATTATAAGTAGACTTCACTTACCACTCAATAACACTCTACTTATAATTTCATTAGGCTTCACTTTCTTAAATATGAAAGTCCATTTACTATTTTATTAGAGTTGACATACTACTCAATGAGACCCCACTTACTATTTTATTAGGCTTGACTTACTATTTCATTAAATTTCACTTACTGCTCAATTAAACTAGACTTACTGCTCAACGAGACTCTACTTAATCGTAATGACCCATAATATTTTTTTTTAAAAATAGCCAGTGCATAATTTAATTGAGTAAATTTTTGAATTTGATTGCTGTGTAAATTCTGTGCGAAAATAGTTCGGTTTTGTATTTTTTAAAAATAGTTCCCGATCTCAGAAAATTATGAACTTTTTGTATGTTGTTCCCATATGAGTCTAGCACGTTGGATACAAATTTCCGAATTTAATGATCAGTATTTATTTTATGAAAATTCACGGACTGATTGGTGTTTAGTTTAATTTATAACAGAATTTGAAATTTAGTTTTTGGTGTTCGGACTAGGATTTCAGATAAATTTGTTGAGTCTATTTTGGTATATAATTGGATCATGTTTGACTTATGGGTGAGGCCCATGACTTAGATTTAATTTAATTTGAACTTGTTTATGACTTGTGTTTAACTGTTTGGTCCTTTTTAATTGTGTGATTAGCAGTAGCCACACTGGGAGTTGTTATTATTTATTATATATGATTATAATAAATATTTAATCGTTGATTTTATGGTGTGTATCATATGGTGAAAAATTATATTTTTTTTTGGTGAATAAAATGGGTGTATATTTCATAATGAGTAAAACATTATATTTTGTGGTGAGAAAAATTATATTATTTTATGATTTATGTTACAAAATTTTAAAATATTATTACAATATATATATTGTACCAGTTAATGGGTTGAATAATACAAAAAAAAATTAAGTACATAAAATTTTGGAAAAATGTGCATAGGGACAAAGCCATGTGGGATATGGGCTGTCTCTTTCTTTCCATCTTTTCCTCATCCCCATCACTTGCATCATTCTTCATCTATATTTTATTTTGGTTGAGCAGCCCCTCTGTTCGTCGCTTTCTCTTTCTCTTTCTCTTTTTCCATGCTTGCTCAAGCTTTGAGTTTAGAGTGGGAGTCTTTAGAGTGAGATTTTGTAAAAGTTGTGTAAATGAAAGTTGGAGAGCTTGTCGTGGTCTTCGCAATGGTGTTCTCGGATTCATGATCGGGCGACATTTGCATTTTCAAATTTTCTTTTCTTCATATTTGACGTAGGGACTTTTTTCATATTATTACATTAAAAATATGTTAGGGTTATTTTGAGAAAATATATATTCATAGGAGGCATTACACATATATATATTTTTTCAGATTTTGTTTGATAATTTTTGGAAGAGAAATTATGTTGAAATGTTAAGAATATAGTTATTTTGAAATTGGTTTGGAAAAATCATCTTGTGTTGGAAATACTTGTTAAAAATCCAAAAATAAAAAAAAACAAATAGTTGTATGAGTTGTATCTACCTCATATTATGGTTAGATAATTTATTTTGAGAAAATAATGTTGAAATATTTATCTCATCCTTGAATTTTGAAATTTATTTTTGAGAAGAAAAATAAATTGATATTGATGAATATGGTGTGAATTATTAAGTTGAGATTATAGAATGATTTTTGGATTTAAGACTCTAAAAGTATGACATTCATGATGTTTTGTAAATGTTAATTTATTAATTTTAGAAAAGTTGTGAAATTGTGGCTTGTAGAGATTTGGAAAAATTGGCTATGCATGAAATGTTGGGGGGTATTTTGAGTGATGACTCGTATGAATTTATGTTTGGTATTATTAATTTGGAAGATGGTGAACTTAATGGATTTACTAATCTGATAAATTAAATTAGTTTGGTTAATATTTAAAATTCTTCGTAATTAAAGGGGTGTTATTGGGTTTAAATTCTTAAGTTTTAATATTATGAGATTAAAAGTAATAATGTTGACCAAGAATGAGATTTGGGGAATTAAGCGAGATTAAGTTGATGTGATATGGTATTTGGTCCATAGTTTTACTAGTTGAGTTATGTTATCATAATAATACCTAAAATTCATATATGAGATATTCGAATTGTTTTGGCGGATTTTGACAATAAAAGAAAAGAATATGATTTTAGCTTGTTTGGAGCAAATGGATGAATTGGATTAAAACAAGAATGAGTTATCAAAACTTTTATTTATTTATTTATTTTTCCTTGGTTTAATTTGATGCGGTTGATGTTGATAATTGGAAAGTGACCACTCATGTTATATTTTGTATTTATATGAAGAGAAGATTTTGATATAGGTGATTAAGTGTAAGAATATTCACCTATGCTTATTGAGAATTATAATTGAACTTGAAGATCCCGAGATTTCACTTGCATGAGACAAATGAGAATTTGATTATATTTAATGTTTGGAATGGGGATGAGTTTTGGAAAGATTGTAATTACATTTCATTGACATTGTTATATTATCTCTTGGGATTGTATCATGATATTACATTGATAGAGATATGGAATTTGATCACAATGGAGCCTTGTGTAGTGGAATTGAAATTGGAACTAATCTAATGCATTGTGACATATTGCATTGCCATCCCATTTCATTGTTATCATGGATTTTGAATTGCAATTGAAATCTATTATTTTGAGGACAGAATTATTTTTGGGAAACAAAATCATTTGGATTTGATTTGGGTAAATACGTTGGTAAGTCTGGCTAGGGGGTGTAGTTTGATATTGGTTAAGTTGGCCTGAGTGTCCATGGTGAAAGACCAGAAACCCGTGCGGATAGGTGTCGAGCCTTCCAGTCAGTTAATACTGGTAAAAATGATAGATTACAAGTATCGAGCCTTCCAGTCTTTTTTTTTTTTTTTTTTTTTTAAGAAAGGAGCCTTCCAGTTAATACTGGTAAAAATGACAAATTGGTTGTATTTGTATAGTCTACTTGCAGACACCAGCCTACGGATTACCTGAGTCGTATTTACCATCTTGGAATTTTATTGAAATTGTTGGATTAATTTGTTTTCAAATTGGCATTGTGCGTAAGATTTTCAAAAGTTGAGAAAAATATTTTGAGCATGACATGGCATATGTATTCATTTCATAAGACTGTATAAAATAGATTTGATGAATTTTTAATTATTTGATTCAATTGATAATGAGATAATTGAATGAATTGAAAAGGATGTCTTGTTGCTATTCAAACAATGGGTTTTATCATTTCATAAGTGTAATGTAGTGATAGATTGTACTACTTCATTTGTTGTTGGGCTAAGTGCTATTTTGTTTTGTAAAGAATAGTGTCCTCTCTTTTATTGTAAGCCTCAAGGAATTTCTTTTATTTGTATGTAAATGTCATTGTTATATAACAAAAGACAATATATATATTTAATTATTCATCATTTCATCCAAGGATGAAATGCTATTTGTAAATGGACTTTGAAAAATCTAGAAATCCCCTAGATGTTGATTTGTGATTATGTAACAATTTTAAGTAGAATATAACAATCCCAATCAAACAACCAAACAATCAAGACAAAGAGACACAACAATTTTACGTGGAAAAAACCACAATTGGACACCTCCAATTGTGATCAAAAAACCACGGGCAACAGCCACAAGAATAATCCACTAAGAAGATTTAAAGGAATTACACAGGTATACTCTCAATTACCTAGCGAATCCACGCCTAATTGAACCAACCTCTATGTGCCTCTTCCAACCCGTCTTCACCTCGGAATTGTCTTTACGATGAGCCACCCCGGAATCCACCAAAGCTTCAGGCTCGAATTCTTCAGAATCCACCGAAGAACAACTCTCTCTTTTGTAGAACAAAACACAACCTTTGATGTACTCTCTTTAAACCATGAGTTTGAATACTCAATAAAACATCAAAGAAACTAGCAAAATCTCTCCAGATATAAACCTTAAGATCCAAAAATAAGATCTGGAGAAGTTACCCTAGTGTTGGGAGAAAACCAACTATTTATAGAAAACCAAAGCAATCATAATTTCAGAAGAAAACCAACTCTTTAATCAAATCTGGAAATCTGGGATCGCGCGGTTCGCTCGAGTGTGGGTCTTCCTGCTCGAGCGGAGACTTCAAATTCTGTGATTTCATACAGGCTCCACGCTCGAGCGTCGGTTTTGACGCTCGAGCGTCAAATCACACTATCCAGTACTTTTTCAGGTATTGCAGAGATACTGTGAGCTCGCAAACCCCGCTCGAGCGCCCGTTTCCCCGCTCGAGCGGACAGACCAAAACTGGAAAAACTTGGAAAAATATAACATGACCGAACAGGCAACTTTGAATGCATTTTTGCATCACAAACTTCTCTGAAAGGCACAATTCGGGTTGGATTCGCATCTAAACACTCATAGCCTCACTGAAATAAAAGTGCGAAAATTAATACAACTAAAAGGAGTTCTGTCAAACGGGATTGCCAAGAAATAAAACCTAACAGACTTAATGAATGAATATTGGTAATGTTATCCTAGTAATAAAATACGGGGTGTGACAACTTGGTATTAGAGTGAACCAGGATTAAATACCTTGGCTCGTGGGAAGTGGTTTTGACCACAGTTGAGTTTACCTTGGGATTGTGAGTGACGTTTGCATTGTATGTGATAACATGCTTATGTGCTAAGATGTTATTTGTTTATGTGGGCATGGGGTTGAGTCTCGAGGATGTTGTGTCGGGTCTAGAAATTTTCTTAGAAATCTCATTGGAAATGCTCCTGATGAACGTGATTTCTAATAAGAGGTCTAAAGGGATTTCTAGAGCGACTAACCATCTTCGTAGTTCCAACTCGTTAATTGTTATGTGGTTATGTGATTTTATGTTACTTGATGTGCATATGTTAAGTTTTGTGTTGTGAAACGCCCCAATTTCTAAGCTCAAATATTGATACAACAATCATGGTTCTTTAAAGGAAAACCAAAATAAATTCCCATACTTGCATTACATGACACAAATAGTTCTCATGCGATAATACATTCAATTCAAAACAAAATAAAACAAACAGATAGATACCCTCAAGGGTTTATAAGTTTCCAAGGCTTAAGCCCAGTTACATAAAACGGTTATTCAAACCCACACAAATACAGCCCTTGGCTTACAAAACAGAGTCACGCAGAGAGCATTGTACTCCCAACACACACACTTCCACGCCCCTAGTTGGGTGGAATCACCACATCTTTTCCTGCACAAAAATCCCGTAGGATACGTATAAAGCCCAGTAGGAAATTCTTAACAAAGTATATACATTTTATGCAAGTCTCAAGAGATGAAATGCACATGCCATGCTATGCTCTTTTTGAAGATAAATCACGTTTTCATCTTTTGAAAACTATCGTGCTCAATGATGTCATGCACTTTCAATTGTTCAAAACTTAACAATTTATTTCAAGGGCGGTAAATATGACTCTGGTAATCCCTAGGTCGGTGTCTGCAAGTAGACTATACTAGTACTACCAAATTATCATTTTTATCGGTATTAACCGAAAGGCTCGACACCTATCCGCACAGGTTTTCGGTCTTTCACCCCGGACCCTCAGGCCAACTTATTCAATTTCATCTACACCACCTATCAAGACTTACCAACGTATTTATCCCAAAACCATTCTATGAAAACTTGTTTTCTCAACATTCCTTTCTCAATGCAAGTTTTTAAATCGACTTTCAAAGTTTAATGTAATCAAATGAATTGATATGTCAATACAACAACAATGAATACAATGTAACAATTCTAACACATAATATTACCATTGTGATCAAAATTCCCGTTTCTCATTTCAATGTAATTTCACAAGATAAATACAAATACTTTTATCCCAATTCATCATCCAAGGAATAGTACGATTCCCTTTTCTCAAGTATCTTCAACAATTAGTCATTTCTAGACTATAGTAATATTCTAGACAACAATTTCCAAAATGAACAACAATTCTCAAATTCCTTGAAATTCATCATTTATATAAATATAAATAAGAAATTTTCCAAACATCGATTTATTTTGACACACAAAATAAATATAACAATATCATTCATGGATTTTCAGTCTCTAAAAAAAATTCTCAAATTCTAGGTTTTCTCACCAAAACTATACAACTCAAATCTTTAGAAAGAAAACTTTCCAAAATCATCTTTTCTTCATTCAACGAAGATCAAAACCTATAAGATCATTTTAAAAGAACAAGAGACAAACCCACTTTCAAAATCGCTCAACTTCTTGAATCAACAATCAATTTTCAGAAGCTATCAAAGGATGATTTCGAAAATCATCTAGATCTTGCAAAAATATATATATAACTCAAAGAAAATCCCTACCTCAAGTTTTGAAGAGAATCTGAGATGAAACCCCAAAATCTACGGTGTCAAAACTCGATCTCCACCGCACACAATGAAGACCTCGAGGTGATAACCAACTTTGGTGAAGAACTTAGGCCTAAATCCCAATGGATTTGGAGAAATCAAAGAGAGAATATGACTTTTAGAGAGAGAAGCTGTAGATCTGACAATTTAGAGAGTTTTAGAGAGAGAAGGGGCTGCAAAAAGTGATCTGAAACCCTAATCTACGGACTGATATAACCAGGTCGCTCGAGCGTGAAATACGCTTTCTCGTAAGCAATTTCAAATGCATTTTGCATTTTTTCTTTCGGCGAGCTGACCGGGCAGCTCGACCCCCGAAGTTGACCGAGTCAAAATCGAGATCGCTACATGTTGGAACATGAGAATATACCTTAGTGGGATGTGTTGATGCTAAAATATTATGAATGGTATATGTATGGCCTTGCATGATTGTGAAATTGTTCTATTTACTTGGGTATGTGTGGAGTTGTTCCTGAAGCTTGGGTTGTATACCCTTGTGTGTATTTGAGAAGAGGCGTGGCCTCGACATGGTAAAGATTGTGAATGGTGGCAAGGGGTGTATTTCCCAAGAGAGATTGATTGTTTTGAGATTTGGTTGAAAAATCTATAAAGTGCAAACTAAGTAAGGTTTAAAGATGAGATTTGAAACGGACAATATTCATAATTGTTGTTACATCTGCTTATTTAATTGTTTTGTCCCTGGGTGTCAAGGGAGGGAAGTGTCCAACACTCGTTGGTAATAGAATTATCTTAAAGGGAATGAGTTGTGTTTTGAATCATGGTTGCATTCAGGGTGGACCTTGTGAGTCACCGTAATACTAGTGTAGAGTTTGTGTTGTAACTCAGAGTAAATGTCTCAAAAATTGAGTTGAATTAGCTTTTAGCTTGAGGGCCATGTATAGTTTGGGTATTCATCTAGTTGTGTTGAGTCTTGCTTAGACTTAAGGAATATCGTTGAGGCCATTTTGTAAACTCCACATCGGAGTGGAACCTTAATGTTTATTTGTAGCCTTGTTGATGGAAATCCTAGGTCGATGTCCAAATAGATTTTTATTTTGTTTGGGTTATGGGTTGTGGCATCACCCTAGTGTTGGTTAAATATTGTTCATCTTGTAACGGTTGACGATCACTTTTTGAGTTGGTGGTTAGTGCTTTTGAAGATGTATTGTTTCGTTTTGTTAAGGTTTCAGAGTAATAATAGTTGTTTTGGCATTGGGGTGCATTGTGCATTAGGCGATGGAGATAGTTTGTTGAAGTTGGGTTATCACCAATAAGTTATGGTGTCCTGGTATTCTAAGGAGTCGTTTTGCCAAAAATTTCGTTATGCTTAAAGGATTAGATCCGATTTTGTTGCTTTGGGCTATCGATGTGGATAGAAGAATCACGTAATGGTTTATATTAGCAAGGGTGTTTATAATCAATTATTCTGCGATTGTAATGGTTTGGTTCGTTACCAGTGTGACTTGTTGAGGCTCATGTAGTAGTCAAAGAAATTTCGTTGATGCATTAGTAAGTACCAGAGTGAGTTTGTGGGTGACTGCAGAATGTATTACATTACTTGAGTTTAATTTTGAGGATGAAATTTCTTTAAGGAGGGTAGGTTGTAATGACCCAGAATTTCTTTTTCAAAATAGCTAGTGCATAATTTAATTGAGCAAATTTTCGAATTTGATTGTTGTGTAAATACTGTGCGAAAATAGTTCGGTTTTGTATTTTTTAAAACTAGTTCCAGATCTCAGAAAATTATGAAATTTTTGTATGTTGTTCCCATTTGATTCTAACACGTTGGATAAAAATTTCAAAATTTAATGATGAGTATTTATTCTATGAAAATTCACGGACTGATTGGTATTCAGTTTAATTTATAACAGAATTTGAAATTTAGTTTTGGGTGTTCAGACCAGGATTTGAGATAAATTTGTTGGGTCTATTTTGATATATAATTGGACCATGTTTGACTTATGGGTAAGGCCCATGACTTAGATTTAATTTAATTTGAACTTGTTTATGACTTGTGTTTAACTGTTTGGTCCTTTTTAATTAGGTGATTCGTAGTAGCCACACTAGGAGTTGTTATTATTTATTATATATGATTATAATAAATATTTGATAGTTGATTTTATGGTGTGTACCATATGGTGAAAAATTATATATTTTTGTGGTGAATAAAATGGGTGTATATTTCATAATGAGTAAAACATTATATTTTGTGGTGAGCAAAAATGTTATATTTTGTGGTGAGAAAAATTATATCATTTTATGATTTATGTTACAAAATTTTAAAATATTATTACAATATATATATTGTACCAGTTAATGGGTTGAATAATACAAAAAAATTAAGTAAATAAAATTTTGGGAAAATGTGCGTAGGGACAAAGCCATGTGGGATATGGGCTGTCTCTTTCTTTCCATTTTTTTCTCATCCCCATCACTTGCATCATTCTTCATCTATATTTTATTTTGGTTGAGCAGCCCCTCTGTTCGTCTCTTTCTCTTTCTCTTTCTCTTTTTCCATGCTTGCTCAAGCTTTGAGTTTAGAGTGGGAGTCTTTAGAGTGCGATTTTGTAAAAGTTGTGTAAATGAAAGTTGGAGAGCTTGCCGTGGTCTTCGCAATGGTGTTCTCGGATTCATGATCGGGCGACATTTGCATTTTCAAATTTTCTTTTTTTCATATTTGAGGGAGGGACTTTTTTCATATTATTACATTAAAAATATGTTATGGTTATTTTAAGAAAATATATATTCATAGGAGGCATTACATATTTTTTTTTTTTTTTTCAGATTTTGTTTGGTAATTCTTGGAAGAGAAATTATGTTGAAATGTTAAGAGTATAGTTATTTTGAAATTGATTTGGAAAAATCATCTTGTGTTGGAAATACTTGTTAAAAATTCGAAAATAAAAGAAAATAAATAGTTGTATGAGTTGTATCTACCTCATATTATGGTTAGATTATTTATTTTGGGAAAATAATGTTGAAATATTTATCTCATCCTTGAATTTTGGAATTTGTTTTTGAAAAGAAAAATAAATTGATATTGATGAATATGGTGTGAATTGTTAAGGTGAGATTATAGATGTAACGCCCCGTATTTTATTGCTCGGATAACCTTACCAATATTCATTAATTAAGCCTATTTACAAATAATATTTCATCCTTGGATGAAAATGATGAATAATTAAATATACATATTCCCTCTTGTTATACAACAATCACATTTACAAACAAATAAAAGAAATGCCCTGAAGCTTACAGTAAAATAGAGGACACTACTCTTTACAAAAAATAGCACTCAGCCAAACAACAAATGAAGTAGTACAATCTATCACTACATTACACTTATGAAATGGTAAAAACCATTGTTTGATTTTCAAATCCGAAAAGCATTCCCTGTACACATGTACAGACAAGGGGTGAGCAACCACTAGCTCACCAAACAATCTCATATTAAAACATTTGAAGATATGCGGGTACCAAAATACTCATACATATATGTGAAATCATATCATGTCAAAACTATATGATTTTATTGCATAATCTCTTAAATCCAATTTATTTAATTAATCACAACAAGTTATGTAACAACCCTCACCTTACTCATGTCATACTTGTATACATTCCTGCATGATCTTGCCTTGTTATATTGATTTGAAGGTTTTGTCTTGCTTTGTTTTATCTAAGTATTGCTTGCATGATTTTGTTCCTTGTTCGGCGTGTGTGTGGCCGAGGTCATCTTGAGCATAGTTCGCCTTTGAACCTTTGAACTTAGAACTGTTTTGAGACCCTGGTCAACCCCACCTTCACCTCGGGCATTTAATTGCCGAGATGTTTTGCACTTAGTGAACCTTGTCCGCAGGCAGGTATGGCCTAGGCCGAGATGTGGCGCACCCCGGCCAAGGTGTGGCACAGCTTAGTCAAGCGTCGTCCTCCCTAGCCGATGTCTTTGTTATCTTGTTGCCGGATCCTTGATTTGAGCCGATGTCATTTCTTGCCGACGTGTCTTACCCAGCTTGCTGCATACGCTTTGTCAGCTTTGTCAGGGACTTGTCTTTTCAATCAATCACCTTTTTGAGTTGAGCCAACCCGGTAGCGCCACGTGTCCGAGCTAGATGTTAAGACAGCCGGCAGACTTAGAAACAAATCATTTTGTCTCAAATCTTTGCCTTTAGAGAGAGGAGGAAGAGAAGTTCTTGAGTGAGAGCAAGTCTTCCAAGCTTGATCTTCGTGGTTTGAACCGTTGGATTCGAGTTTTGAGGTTAGAATCTTGATCTACTTTGATTGTTGTTGTTGATCATCTAGCTGCATTGCATGATCAGATTCGTTTTGCATGTCATGCATTGCTTTGGAGTTGGTTTTGAAAAGAGGAAATGGTTTTCATATGTTCTTGAAGGAAAGTCTCGTTTTGATCCGAAAGTTTGAAACGAAAACCATGTTTTTGTGTTTGTTCTTGCATGACCTTCTTGTATGGGTACCCAGGTCCATGTTTTGAACTCATGGCATGAAAACAAAGATTTTTGTAACAAGTTGTGATCTTTGCATTCGTTCTCTTCATGATCATGTTCATCATATTCTTCATGTGCTTCATAAGGGGAAGCCGGGTTTCCCCGACTTTGCTTTTGGTTAAGGCCAGCAGGACCACACCTCGGCAAGGATGTGTGGGACCTCGGCATAGACCTGGATGGTACCCAGTGTGTTTACATGAGACGGGAGCAGTGTTTAAACTCCCAGCATGTTTTGCTTTGTCTTTGACTTGGATCTGGTGAGAATGCCCGAGATCATTTGCATGCATATAAGCTCGTTTTGAGAATGTGATTGCCATGTGATTGTAGGACCTTGATCTTTGCTTTGAGCCTACACCCGTGGAAAACTAGGTGAGTGGTGCTTTTATTAAAGCTATGTTACACTTGTTTTGATGAATCTTGCTTTGTTTTGTTTTGACGAAAGTATTTGCTAAGCATGAATGAATAGCCTGTTTTGATGTTACTCTTGGAAAGTCCCTTGTGCTGGAGGACTCTAAACTTTCGCAGTACTAAGCATAAAAGGATACGGTCCTCTCTTGGAAAGTCCCTTGTGCTGGAGGACTCTAAACTTTCGCAGTACTAAGCATAAAAGGATACGGTCCTTGTTAAATCGGGCTACGGGCCTAAGTAACACAAGTCCCTTGTGCTGGAGGACTCTAAACTTTCGCAGTACCCTTGAATGATGAATACGGTTCATCCCTTGTTTTGCCAATGTCAGTAAGCATCCCTCGATACTTGTAAGATTTGAATGATGAATACGGTTCATCCCTTGTTTTGCCGATGTTAGTAAGCATCCCTCGATACTTGTAAGATTTGAATGATGAATACGGTTCATCCCATGTTTTGCCGATGTCAGTAAGCATCCCTCGATACTTGTAAGATTTGAATGATGAATACGGTTCATCCCTTGTTTTGCCGATGTCAGTAAGCATCCCTCTATACTTGTAAGATTTGAATGATGAATACGGTTCATCCCTTGTTTTGCCGATGTCAGTAAGCATCCCTCGATACTTGTAAGATTTGAATGATGAATACGGTTCATCCCTTGTTTTGCCGATGTCAGTAAGCATCCCTAGATACTTGTAAGATTTGAATGATGAATACGGTTCATCCCTTGTTTTTCCGATGTCAGTAAGCATCCCTCGATACTTGTAAGATTTGAATGATGAATACGGTTCATGCCTTGTTTTGTCGATGTCAGTAAGCATCCCTCGATACTTGTAAGATTTGAACGATGAATACGGTTCATCCCTTGTTTTGCCGATGTCAGTAAGCATCCCTGGTTACTTGTAAGATTTGATTGATGAATACGGTTCATCCCTTGTTTTGCCGATGTCAGTGAACATCCCTTGATACTTGAATGTTCGATCGATGAATACGGTTCATCCCATGCCTTGATAAAGTTTTGATGTGTTTTGCTTTGAAAGACTCCGGCTATATTCATGCAAACCTTTATTATTAGTACCATTCACTGAGTATTTGTGCTCACCCCTCTCTATATATATGTAGGTGATGAGCAGGACGTCGGCGACGCCTAGACTGTTTTTGAAAGCTTGTTTGGATTCTTGATTATGTCGGCTTTGTTTTGTATTCACGTCGGCGATGTCATTTTCTTTTATGTCGGCGAATCTTGAAAATCATGCTTCTTGACTTGTATTTATTGTATTTTGTAAATGTCGGCTCGAGAGGCCTTTTGATCAAGATGTAATACGTATTTTGTTTTGTTGTGTTCAAGTTGTAAGATGAATGACATTGCATTTGATCTATGCACAGCTCTTATGGACCACTTGTATTTTAGATTATTGCTTCCGCATTTGTGAGCCCCGTTTATTATACTCTAATTGTGTTTAGTTTTTGAAAGTTGGCCTTCGGTAATTACGCATTACTGGCCATCATGGCACCAAACTACTAGGGGCGGTTTGGGGTCGTGACAAGTTAACTTAAATAAATAAACATGTTTCAATAGCAATAGGATATCCTTTTTAATTCATTCAATTATCTCATTATCAACTGAATCAAATAATTAAATAATTCATCAATCCATTTTATACAGTCTTATGAGATTAATACATATGCCATGTCATACTCAAAATATTTTTCTCATCTGTTGAAAATCTTACGCACAATGCCAATTTGAAAACACATTAATCCAATAATTTCAATAAAATTTCCAAGATGGTAAATACGACTCAGGTAATCCCTAGGCTGGTGTCTGCAAGTAGACTATAAAAGTATTACCGATTTTTCATTTTTGCCAGTATTAACTGGAAGGCTCGACACCTGTAATATGTCATTTTTACCAGTATTAACTGGAAGGCTCGACACATGTAATCTGTCATTTTTACCAGTATTAACTGGAAGGCTCAACACCTATCATCTATACCACCTTTCAAGACTTACCACCGTATTTACCCCAAAATCATTTCATGAAAACTTGTTTCCCAACATTCCATTCTCAATGTAAAGTTTTCAAATCAAATTTCAAAGCTCATCATTATCAAATGAATTGATATGCCAATGCCATGATTAATAATACAATGTAATATTTCTTCCACTTTCAATACTTCCACACAATATTCCCATTGTGATCAAAATTCTCATTGCTCAATTCAATATAATTTCTCAAGATGAATATAAAGACTTTTATTTTGATTCATCCCTAGGACAACATAATTCCCACACTTAGAGTAATATCAACCATTTAGTCACTTCAAAAATATATCAACATTTTGAACAACAATTTCCAAAACTTCAACAATTCTCATATTCCATGAAAACCATCATTTATATATAAACAATAAACAATTTTTGAAACATCATTTATTTTGGTACACAAAATAAATATAACAATATCTTCAAAGATTGTCAACATCTTTCTTAAAAACCCCAAATTTCTAGGTGTTCTCACAAAAACCACTCGTTTTTATTTATTAAAAGAAAATCACCAAAAACATTTCTCTTCAATCCTCATAGTTCAAATGTAGTGGCTCGGATTTTAATACGTATCAGATTGGTGTAAAGTGGTGCTCGTCACCTTACAACTTGTGTGGTTGTTGGACTCTTGGTATTGATGGGTTGGCAAAAGAACCTTAAATATTATAATTGAGGACCCTTGGGGGATGTTTGGAACCTTGATTGAAGCCTTAACAAGGTATTTAGGCAAGATTAGATCAAAAGCCCCAAATTTGAGTTTTCTTTTTTGACCAACCTTCACTCTTTAGCTCTTTTCTCCATCCACACTTTGAATTTGAATGTGAGACCAGAACCATTGGAAAGCTTGTTTCCGGGGCTTCGATTTGAACACAAGAATGACCTAAAATGGCGTCCGAACGAGAGAGTTATACCTGTTTGAATTCTTAGTGTCTCTGCTGGTTTTCTATAAGGTCGACACTAGTCTGGGAAGGGTTGACCCTCTTATGTTGCAGAATTTGTGTGTTGGTTGCTGGAAAATACGGTCAACCCCCTCTTGTCTAAGGGTCGACCCCCCTTGCTTGTGCCAGATTGTCTTTTCTACCTAAAGGGTCGACCCCCCTGCCCGAAGGGTCGACCCCTACGTTTTTTTTTTTCTTCAGATTTTGGGGTTCAAATGGGCCCTACCTTTGGAGGGTTTTGGGCCTATTATTTTATTGACCTTAGGGCTACTTCTCTACTACTATAAATAGGCTCCAAGCATGGATTCATTTCACTTTTCTCCTCCCCTTTCCTCTCAAACCGTGAGCCTCTCTCATCTCTCTCTAAACCCAACTTTTTCCCACTTAGATTGCTAGATCTACTCATCTAGAAGCATCTTCTCACCTAGGTTCCTTGAGGAAGGTTGTAGAGCGCGCCAAGGGCTTTTAATCTATCCAAGCGGATCATGTTTTCGTTGAAGTCAAAACTTCGGGTTTCTCTCTCTTCTTGCTTAAGGTAGGGATTTTCCTTGCTTCTCTTCAATATTGTCTTGTGGATAGATGGGTGATACTTTTTATTGCATAAAACCCTCATTTTGAGGAGATTTTAGAAATGGCATGTGAAGGGAGCTAGGGTTTTTGATTTATGGAATTGGAATTGATGATTTAAGTGGAATATATGATGTTTGGGTCATAAGAATGTGGTTTTGTGTTAAATAGCAAAAAGCCCTAATTTATGTTTAACCCTAGTTATGGAATCTATGTTGGGAATAAAGAAAGCTTCAATTGACATTTGATTTATGGAATTGAGTTCATGTTTTGTAGAAGATAAGAATAAATTATGATGAATAATGGTTAGAAAATAACTATTGTATAGAAAGGTTATTTTGAAGAAAATTAAGATGACTAATTAAATAAATTAATTGGGAATAATTTATGATGATTATTGTGTTATGAAATTGAGTATGAAGATTTGATAATTTTGTGGAAAAGTTAAAAGACCTTTCAAATAAAAGAATTGAGAATGCTTCTAAAAATGCGCCAAATGCTCTGAGTGGATGTTATTGGATGAATTTTGTGATAAAAATAATGAATGTTATTATTGGTTTTGTTGGGATTGTAACAATGAATGACTTGATGAATACTTGAGACTAGTGGAAAATAATGAGTACGTGTTCTTGAGCTAATAAGTAATGGAAATGATGAATGAATGTGTTGGCTTTGCCCACAATTCATAATGAGCAATGACTTAAGAAATTGATGGATTGTAATGTTGCCTTGGGGACCGTTTCTCGCCGTATTTGAGCCGGCAAAGCGTGGCGTTTAATAAAGGTTCCGCCTTCCTTCCGGAGTAGCACCCGGTAAAGCGTGTGGGTTAATGAAACGTGTAAAGGCTCCGCGTTCGTTCCGCCTTGTGACCGGTAAAGTATGAGGTTTCGCGTTCCTTCCGGCTTGTGACCGGTAAAGTGTGAGGTTCCGCATTCCTTCCAACTTGTGACCGGTAAAGCGTGTGGTATAATGTTAAGGCTTGGCAATGGAGCCGGTGTCCAATTTGGATTGTGTGGAATGATTGTAATAAGATTTGTACATGGGTTTGAGATAATGGAAAGTGAATAATCTCGATTAGGAAAAATCGAATATATGGAATTGTATGGGTTCTTTTATGTGGATTATAATGGGTTATAATGTGTTGTGACATGTAGGAGTATGACTCATTGCTATGTTTATAATTCTAGATAAAGTTAGCAACGAATTCTTGAAAAGACATTTTTTTTTTTTGAAACATATATTTAACTGATATAGAAACAAATGAAAGGGTTTTTCTTTGAAAAGTTTTCATGAATTTCCTTTATGAGAATGGTGTTACCTATATGTATTGTAATTTAAGTATAAAAAGAGCACTAAGAATTTATGTTTATATCACTCTTTAGCACTTCATGATCTCCTGTATTTAAGGACTATATTGTTTAGAATCAGGGAAGATTCCTACTGGACTTCGTGTTCATCCCAATTATTTTAACCATTTTTCATAAACAAAGTTTGGAACGCCGGATTGAGGATTGAAGAGTTTATTTTCTATTATTTGGTCATAGTGTAAATGAGAGATGCTTGTTGTAAATGAGAGATTCATGTGTATTTCAATGTGAATTTTGTACATGTATTATTGTTGTATTATTCGAGAGAGAACAATGTTGTTGATTGTTACCCCATGTAATGGGTGTTTTGTAATAATAATTGTAGTTAATTAAATGGACTTGTATTAAAGGTTTTGGTTATAATTTCGAGTAATAAAACTTGGGGCGTGACATCAAAACCCTCAATTTCTATTTTAAAATTAACAAGAAAGTAAACTCACTTTCAAAAAAATCTCTCATCTTCTTGAATCAACAATCAATTTTCAAAACAAATTAAAGGATGATTTCGAAAATCATCTAGATCTTGCAAAAACATATATATAACTCAAAGGAAATCCCTACTTATTAAATATTACCATTTCCATGTTACTATGTCAAAAGTTATGGTATAATCTTAATAACACACTTTTAACCATAACGGATATAACCTTTTAACCAAAACTAATTTAATCCACTAAATTAGTAAGTTTATTATATTAAAAAAAATCAAATTAATAACACCAAACCTAACTTCACATGCCTCATCCCTCAAACATAACTATATTTTAACATAACCATTTTTCATGCCAAGCTATTTAAAGAGGTAATATTTTTATCAAATTCTCTACCAATAACAATTTCACAACTTTTTCTAAAATTATTTAACCAACATGATATTTACATCAAAAATTATGAAATATGCCCAATAGTAACATTTTCAAGATTATGAGTTTGAAAGTCCACATTTCACATTTTTATTTTCATAAAAATGAACATAACTTAATCATCAACATATCATCTTTTATAAAGTATCATGAATATAACACTTTTAGTGTTTTTAATCTCAAAGCAACTCTATAATTCCTACTTAAGCATTTACTCCATATTCCTCAACATTAATTTATTTTTCTCAAAAATAAATTCCAAATCAAAGATTAAAAAAAATTTAACTTTATTTTTCTCAAAATAAATCATCTAATCATAATATGATGGAGAGACAATCCATACAACTATTACATTTTATTTTCAAATTTCTATGCAAAATTATCAGCACAAAATGATTTTCCCAAATCAATTTCAAAATGCCAACATTCTTAACATTTCAACATAATTTTTCTTCCAAAAATTACCAAAAAAATTTCTCAATATATATATATATATGCAATTCCTCTTATAATAATATATTTTCTCAAAATAACCCTAGCATAACTTTAATGTAAAAATATGAAGAAAGTCCCTACCTCAAATATGAAGAAAAGCTAATCCAAAAATGCAAACATCACCCGGTCATGGATCTGAGATCACCATTGCGAAGATCACGACAAGCTCTCTGACTTTCATGTACAAAACTTTGGCAAAATCTTACTCTAAAGACTCCCATTTCAAGCTCAAAGGTTGAGCCAACAATGGAGAAATAAAGAAGGAGAGAGACAGAGAGACGTTGGGAGCTCTCTGCTCAACCAAACAAATGAAAAGAAAGAAAAGGAAAAGATGGAAAGGAAAAAAAGAAAGAAGGGGAAATGATGGCAAGGACAAAAATGGGGGCCATCCACATGGGTTTGTTTCTCCAAAGCTTGATTTTTTCCAAAAAATATAATTTTTATAATAATACCTCAAAATTTTATAATATAAACTATAAAATGATATAATTTTTCTCGCCACAAAATATAATGTTTTGATCACTACGAAATATACACATTTTCATTTTTTATAAAATATATAATTTTTCGCCATATGGTACACACCATAAAATCAAATATCAAATATTTATTATAATCCTATAAAATAAATAATCACAACTTCCAGTGTGGCTATTACCAATCACCTAATTAAAAAGGACTAAACAGTTAAACACGAGTCATAAACAAGTTCAAATTAAATTAAATCTAAGTCATGGGCCTCACCCATAAGTCAAACATGGTCCAATTATATACCAAAATAGACCTAACAAATTTATCTCAAATCCTAGTACGAACACCCAAAACTAAATTTCAAATTCTGTTATAAATTAAACTGAACATCAATCAGTCTGTGAATTTTCATAAAATAAATACTCATCATTAAATTCTGAAATTTTTATCCAATGTGCTAGACTCATATGGGAACAACATAAAAATATTTCATAATTTTCTGGGATCGGGAACTATTTTTAAAAAATACAAAATCGAACTATTTTCGCACAGAATTTACACAGCAATCAAATTCAAAAATTTGCTCAAATAAATTATGCACTGCCTATTTAAAAAAAAAATTATAGGTCATTACAATAGAATGATTTTGGGATTTAAGACTCTAAAAGTATGATATTCATGATGTTTTGTAAAGGTTAATTTATTAATTTTAGAAAAGTTATGAAATTGTGGTTTGTAGAGATTTGGGAAAATTGGCTATGCATGAAATGTGGGGGTATTATAGCGATCACGGTTTTGACCTGACCTTTGATGTATTCCAGACTCGGGTTTGGTGGTTGAATATTGTATCCATGTATTGTTTTTCACTTTTGACTCTTTGTATTTGAGTTTTGGAACTTGTTGGGCGAGTTTAGAACAGGTTGGTTGCTAATTGTTTTAGATTGTTGTTGCCCAGTTTTTGGCCTCTTTGCTCGAGCGAGGATTCTTACGCTCGAGCGAGCTTTTTGTAATTTTCTTCTTCGCTCGAGCAAGAATTAGGAGTTCTCAGGTTTCTTTCCGACGCAGCTTTTCCGGGGAAGGTGGAGCTCTTCGCTCGAGCGAGGCTTGTTGTGTTCGAGCGTGCGTGTGCGTCTATGGCAGGCCTGAAGCTTTGCATTCTGTGCTTGAGCGAGGTCATTTGTTGTGTCTGGTCGCTCGAGCGATAACTCCTTCGCTCGAGCGAAGACCACGTATATCAGTTCGCAGTAGAGATATTTTACATCACTTTTTGAGTTCCTTTCTCCTCAAAACACTAATCCAGCACCTCCTTTCTCTAAAACTCTCTCTCTCTCTCTAAAAATACTCTTTGATCTAAGCACCATTACCCTACTTCCTTTGAGAAAAAGGTGGAGCATTGTGTGGGCTTCCATTTCATCCAAGCAAAATCGAGTTTGGTCATCTTTGAGGACCTCCTTCTTCTCCTTTGAGCTTCTACACTTGAGGTAGGGATTTTCTACACATTGATAGCCTAGGTATTTGTTATTATGCATAAATGGTGGGATTTGGGATGGTTTTGGTAAAGTTAGGGTTTGGATTCAAAAATTGAAAGAGGGGTTTTTCTATTGGGCTTCGTGAATACATATATGGTGTAGCGATCCCGGTTTCGATCCTTCTTTCATGTTTTGCCACTTCGATTGGGCCGGTCGGGGGTCGAGCTGTTTATGCGCTCGAACTTGCTTGTCTGCTCGAGCAACTGTTTATGCGCTCAAAAATGCAAAATGCATTCGAAGTTGCTTGTCCGCTTGAGCAGCTGTTTATGCGCTCGAGCGGAGAATGTTTAGTTTCAGAAGTTTGACCTGTCTACAAAAGTACTGGATTAGTGTATTTGACGCTCGAGCGGGGCATTCCACGCGCGAGCGAACCATGTTATATCAGTTCGTGAATCTGATATTTCATATCACTTTTTCAGTCTTCTCTCTCTCTAAAACTCTCCAGAATTCCAGATCGGAAGCTTCTCTCTCTAGAAGTCATCTTCTCTCTTTGATTTCTCCAAATCCATTGGGATTTAGACCTAAGTTCTTCACCAAAGTTGGTTATCATCTCGAGGGCTTCGTTGTGTACGATGAAGATTGAGTTTTGACACTGTTGATTTTAGGGGTTTTATCTCATTTCTTCTTCAAAACTTGAGGTAAGGATTTTCTTAGAGTTATATATATTTTTGTAAGATCTAGATGATTTTCAAAATCATCCTTTGATTAGCTTTGAGAAATTGATTGTTGATTTCAAGAAGATAAGTGATTTTGAAAGAGGGTTTAATTTCTTTTCCTTTTAAAATAGAAATTGAAGGTTTTGAACCATATTAATTGAACAAAGATGATTTTGGGGAGATTCTTCTAAATATTTTGGAGATGAATGGTTTTGGTGAGAAAACCTAGAAATTGGGTCTTTTCTTTGAAAGATGTTGAATATCCTTAGAAGATGTTGTCATATTTATTTTGTGTACCAAAATAAATGGATGTTTTGAAAATTGTTTATTTATATATAAATGACGAATTTTGTGAAAAAAATGAGAAATGTTATTTATTTTGGAAATTGTTGTCAAAATGTTGATTTAGTCTTGAATTGACTAAATTGTTGAGATTGCTAGAAATGTGGGAATTACGTTATTCTCTTGAATGAATTGGATATAAAAGTATATATATATATATATTCATCTTGTGGAATTGTGTTGAAAAGAGGATTGGGAATTTTGATCACAATGGTATATTGTGTGGAACAATTGAATATGGAAATAATGTTGCATTGCATTATTAAGCATACATTGGCATTTCAATTCATTGGACAATGTTAAGCTTTGGAAATTTGCATTGATAAAAGAATGTTGGGAAATGGGTTTTCATGAAATGGTTTTGGGGTAAATATGATGGTAAGTCTTGATAGGTGGTGTAGATGAAATTGTTTAAATTGGCCTGAGTGTCCTTGGTGAAAGACCAGAAAGCCGCACAGATAGGTGTCGAGCCTTCCGGTTAATACCGGTAAAAATGACAATTGGTAATACTCGTATAGTCTACTTGCAGACACCGACCTAGGGATTACCATAGTTGTATTTACAGCCCCCTTTAATTAAATTGATAAATTTTGAACAGTTGAAGTTGCATAACATCATTGAGCATGATTGTTTTCAAAAGATGAAGATGTGTTTTATTTTCAAAAAGGCATGGCATGACATGTGCATTCATCTCTTGAGACTTGTATAAAATGTATATACTTTGTTAAGGATTTCCTACTGGGCTTTATGCTCACTCTACTGGATTTTTGTGCAGGAAAAGACGTGGTGAATCCGTCTAATTGAGGGCGTTGAAATGTGTGTGTTGAGAGCACTAAAGTTCTCATTTGCTGTGATCCTATTTGTAAGCCAATGGCTATGTATGTGTGGGTTTGAATAACCATTTTGTGTACCGGGCTTAAGCCTTGGAAGATTGTAAACCCTTGGGGATGCTTATTTGGTTATTTACTTGTTGTTGAATCAATGTAATATCGCATGAGGAACTATTGTTATTATGTAATGCAAGTATAGGAAGTTATATTTGGTTTTCTTTTAAGAGAGCCATGATTGTTGCATTATCATTTGGGTTAAAAATTTGGGGTGTTACATATGAGGTATGGAATATGAGGTTATATAGGTTAAAATGGTGAAATTTGGCCTTGGGGTTAATATTTGGTAAAAGGGAAATTTCCCCTAATTTGAGTTAAATAAATTATTTTGTATAAATGATGAAATAGATATGGGAAATATGAAATTGGGAGGGTGCATGAGTGAATGGTGTAGTTGGATTTGCTAAATCGCTCACCTATGGAAATTTGATAATTTATCTATTTAAAAGATTGTATATCTGTCTAGAAATATTTGTTTTGGGCTATCAGTGGAGGATAGCCAGGATTGTTATAGAAACTGCATGTGGATTAGGTGAATTGAAACCTATCGTTTAATTTACCTCATTGAATATGATGGTATGATTGAGATGTTGAGTATGTGTCATAGATAGTCATTGTATATGACGACGCTTTTAATACATTGCACATGTACCATTGTTTGGGAGGAGACAGGGGATGGACTCCATTTATAATTAAGTTGGCCGGAGTGTCCAGGGTGAAAGTCCCAAAATCTTGTGCATATATGGGTGCCGGTTCCCTCGGATGAAAATTTCGTAAAATGGAAAAACTTCATATCTTGTGCATATATGGGTGTCGGTTCCCTCGAATGAAAATTCCGTAAAATGGCAAAACTCCATATCTTATGCATATATGGGTGCCAGTTCCCTCAGATGAAAATTTCGTTAAATGGAAAAATTGAAGTGTTTGTATAATAATAGTATTGAGTTGTGAATCACTGAGTTGTAGCGTCATTTTGGATTGTTTAGATAACAATGAGCTTGTCTCATGAATTGGCTCGGAAATTAATTGAATTAATACGAATTGGATAGATGGAAATGGAATTGAAATGTGGGTATCAGTATTCATGAATATGGACAGAATGTGAGTTGGTTATGAATGCGAAACATTTTCTTGGCACTTTTATTTTAGTTAAAACTTCATATATTATGTTAGGCTATTTCTACTGGGCTTTGGCTCACCCTACTAGGGAAACCATTTTCAGGTACCAGTGTCATGCTCCCTCCAAGGACGTAGCTTGGGAGGACTTAGGAGCTGGAAACTCTATTATGTTATTTGTCGTTTGGATGTTTAAATGTTTATTCAAGCCAAGGGCTTTACATGTATTGAGCTTATGACTCCCTCTTTTGTTGTAACCAAGTAATGTCTTGGAAAGATATAAGCCCGAAGGGCATTCGCTTATGATTAAACTCTTTTGTATTATTACTTCATGTAATGAAAGGATTACTTACACTCTGATTTATGTAACTGTTATTTATGCTGTTGTGGATCATATCTATGGTATTATATTTTTGGGGCATTACGACTTGGTATCAGAGCGTACCGGGTTTGAATACTTTGGGTACGTGGGAAGTGGTTATTACCACAATGGGTTTGTCTCGCTTAGTTGAGGCATTAGTATGCATTGTATGCTTATGTGATAACATGCATGTATGATTATATGGGTATGGGATTTAATTTCTAGGATACTGGCCAAGTCCATGGGTTTCTGGGAGTCCTGTTGGAAAGGCACTTGATCACTGTCGTTTCTAACCTGAACTCTAGCAACGCTGCGGGACAGTCATTGTCCGGAAATGAAATTCGTATGTGTTTATGTGATTATGTGCTTGTGTGGAGTGATTTATTATTGGCCAATGTATTAGGATGCGAGTGAGATAGCTTCGGCACATTTGTAAATGTGCTACTATCTTTGTTACCTTCACTAGGATGCCTAGACGAGGAAGTGTTAACTTTCCTCCTTCCAAACGGGAAGAGTTGCGGAAACAGTTTGTGGAATTGCGCCAAGGTACTACACCTTTGGTACAGTTTGAAGCATGGTTTGCTAACCTGTCGAGATTTGCTCCGGAGTTGGTGGAGACGGAGGAACTGCGTTATTCGGAGTTTGAGAGTAGGCTGTGTGACGACATCTGCGAAAGGATTGTCGGGTCTTGGCATAAGAGCTCTAGTGTTGTAGACACCCCATTTTTGACTATCCTCAAGACTTGGACGTCATCATTTAAACACTCGATGATCATCCATGTTCATGTTCGTTTGTTTGTTTTGAGCGCCTGAAGTTCTTGGCGAAGTGCCTTGCCTTCGGACCTCTCAACTTGTCTGTTTTATGCTTGGTTATGGCCCAAGGGCCTGTAGCCTTACTTCTGGGGAAGATGGTGGCCGGCCGGCCAACCTTACAACCCATCGGCCAGGGTTCACATCCATTGGCCATCAGTGGTGGCCAGTCAGCTACACTAATGGCCGGTCGGCCACTAATGGTGGTCGGCGGCCATTTTTCTACTTTTTCAGATATTTTGTGTGCCAGCTGTTGATCACTGAAGTCATCCTCCATACACGTGTATGGAGGGATGAAGCAAGTTTTTGCTTGCTTTTTCTATATAAGGGGAGGTCCCTCCCCCATTTTGGGGGTTCTGAAATTTTAGAAGCAAAAATTCTCTCTCTCTAGAACTCTCCCTCTCTCTCTATATTGCGCTTGAAAGTGTGTTTTTCTTCACATATTTGCAAAGAGACCTTTGATCAAATACCCCTATCTTGGAGCTGAGGTTCCTTAAGGTTTGTTTGGGCTCAAAAAGTTGGTCTTGGCTCAGAAATTGTGCTGATAGTTGCTTCTTTGCTGCTGTGCTTCAAGGGTTAGGCACTTACCCCTTTTAAGCTTATTTTTGTACACTAGTTTGAGCCACCTTTGCATGCTGTTTTGGCCAAGTTTTCAACTATAAAAACCTCTATTTTTAAGTGTTAAAAATGGTTGTTTGAGGCCTTTTGGAGTTAGGGGTGGTCCACCCTCTTTTGTAGCTTTATTTGCTAAGCTTTGTGCCATCTTTTAAAGCTTTTAAAACACCCTTAATTTGGCCTTTCTACCGCTAAAACTCAGAGGTTTTTCAGTGGTAGAAAGTTGGTTTTGAGGACCAAAATAGGGAGGGGGTGGTCCCCCTTCCTCACATCTTGTTTGCATGTGTTAATGGCCTAGTAGTTGAGCATGTTTTTCTACCATCTCATGGCTTGTTCTCAGCATGTTTTTGGCCTTATTTTAAAATGTTATAACTCTGTTTTGGGCTGGTTGGGGCACCTCTTCTTTGCTTCTTACACTTGTAGTGTAATCATGCATGCTAGCCTAACTTACTTGATGTTGTAGCCTATTCTTCTAGCATGTGTTGGCCCCACTCCAGCATGTTTTTGGCCTTGTTTTGCCATGTTTAAACTCTGTTTTGAGTGGTCTTGGTCCCTTGAGCCTTGTTTTGTATAGCTATAGTGTAGTTAGCTTCACTAGTTTTGTGTTTCAAGGCCCTTAGCATGCTTTGCTTGTGATTTTTGCATGGTATGGCATTATTTAGCATGCGATTTTAGTGCTTATAACTCTGTCACACTTCCACATATTTCACTCTTTAAGTGCTTTTGAGAGTTGAGCTTTATGTCTTGTTTGTGAGCCAATACATGAACATCATTTTCTTGCTTTTCATGCTATCACCTCAGCATATGTTAGCCTCTATTTTGGCATGTTTGAGGTCTGTCCATGGCTGGTTTAGTCATTTGAGCATTGCATTGCATGCCTCTAGTATTGTGTCCTTCACTAGCTTTAATGCTCTTTGCTTTGAACATATCTTGCATGCATTGCTTGCATGTTATAGTCTTATTTGTCATGCCATTTCAGCATTAAAAGCATTCTGCAACCTCCCTCATTTCTCCATTCTTCAATTTGTTTTGAGGGTTGTTTGGCCTTAAGGTTGTGTTTAAGCATGAGTTAGAGTTTGTGCTCAAATAGCTTTAACCCTCTTTTGAGGGTTCCTCCTAGTCAAAGGCATGATCTCACTCATGTCCTAAACCACCCTTTTGGTTAACCCCTCTCATTAGAGGACTTTCATAACGGGACTAACCGGTTAAAGAAGGGCTTGGTAATGCAAAATGTGTAAACAAGAAATGAGCCAAGTAAAACATGACTAAGATAAGGATGTTGTTTGCATTACATGTGTTTGGATCAGACGTTAATCCAAACACAAGAAATGCGGGACGTTTCATACTTAAAGTGATGAAACGTGTCACATTTCTTGGTCGTTGTCCCCCTTGATCATGTATGATAGGGTGGAGGCTCTTCGAGTCTTATTTGTGCATTCATTAACATTGTACAAGCTTGGTTCTTGGCCACGATGCATTAAAAATGCTTGGTTGGTGGCTTGAGAGCCAAGTGCCACACTCCTTTGAGCTTGAGAAATGATAAGGAGTGCAGCAGTACACATATTTCCTTGCAAATACACTACCATGCCTCTGTTTGCTCTCTGTTGCAACAAAATGAGAAATTTCAGGGAAGTAGTGGCCGACCGGCCACCAGTACTAGCCGACCGGCCACCAAAGAAGCCGACCGACCATCAGTAGTAGCTGATGGCCACCATTTTTAGCCGATCGGCGATCAGTGTATTCTTGAGATCAAACAGAAGCAATCTGGAGGTTGGCACAATTTTCAGAGGTCCAAAGATGTGTAAACAGAGGCCTCTAGAGGCAAGGTGGTGGATTTTCGGGAGGACGCAACCGAGCATGCATGTCTCCCTCGCCTGTGAGGCCATTTTCATTGCTTTGTTGGCTAGTTGCAGCTAATGTTTACCTGTGTTGTATTTAATTACTTCGATTTGTAATTCATTAGTTTAATTCGGTTTTTTAATAATTAACTAGCTAGATTAGTTAATTAGTTGATTTGTAATAATTAGTTTAGCTTAGTGTAGCTTAGTTTGTTTATTCGAACCCTCCTTCGAGAGGGCACAATGTTGTAATAAGTGTGCATGCGTGTGTGCATGTCTTTCAACCCCACTTCTTTCTCCCTTTTACTTAACTACTTTCGATGGTTAGTTTAGGGCACGTTTTATTTGGCATACCTTATGCTTGCATGTTTGCATCATTCATTTGTCTTGCATTCACCGGGCTCAGCGCATCATTCAAACTGCATTGCGTTTCAATACTTCCTTCAAAACATGTTATCAAATTGTTGCATTCATATGCCATTTTAGATAGTCGAGCCTATTTAGTTGCATTATTGCATGTGTTGCATTCAGCATTTTACATAGTTAGGATCATGCATATTTCTAACTAGCTTTTGTTTTGGCTCGGAGTACACTGTGAGTGTTTTCACTTTAGCATACTTGCATGAGTGTGAGCGTTGCCATGATAACATGCTTGCCATGAGGCTATTTGCTTAAGTGCTAAACGGCATGAATGCCTGTAGATGAAGGCTTTATTACTTGAATTGGGACAATTCATCAAATGTGAGTTTTAAGCCCACTTTGAGAAGTGGCAAAATCGTCATGTTTTCAAGCCCACTTGAGGGTGGAAAATCCGCACTTTAGCCTACTTGCGAGTAGCATTTTCAAACCATTTTCAAAAACAAACATGAGTTGTTTTATTCCAATTCTTGCGATTTAGTCTATACTTGTATGCTGTGCGCATCACATAGTAAAGTTAGTTAATAACCGGACATGAACACATGTGTTTATGAAACAACATATCATGATAGTAGAGGCCGATCTTTGATCGGGTGAGCGGGGGTGCTCATTTCAAGACCTTCCCCTCTCGTACCCAAGTTCCCGAGCCGAGGCAACTTTGGTGATGACGGACACGTGGCCTTTGGCATGAGTAAGGGTTTCCTAAATTTTCCCAAAATAAAATATTTCGGTGGCAACTCTGTAATCTGGCAAAGTAGTCCATGTTTGGCGCTTTTTGATTCAAAATCGATTTTCCAAAACTAATTGCCAGATTTGGACTCTTTAGTATTTATCAGTCTCGCATTGCACTTTATGAGATTAGATTCTGAACCGTGGCAGGAGTCCAAACTGTAGGAGACCAATTTGCGCCTCTCCAAAAGGGAGCGTGAAGAAAGTCGAGTCTACAAGTGTGCTTGTTGAAGCTATGACTCATATGGAGACAGCGGTACTAGTCATGGGTCAGAGTAGAGAGGAGGCCATCTTGGCGACCCCAGTAACTCGAGGTGTTAGTAGACCTTTTAAGAGGCAAAAGAGTTTCACTTGTTTCAAATGTGGTCAGTTGGGCCACAAGTCTCTGGCGTGCCCACAGAGGAAGAGGGCAGGGTTGGTAGTTCAACCAGTAGTTGCACCACCAGGATCATCTAGTCAGCCAAGGGTTGGAACAATCGAGTACTCGATGGGGAAACAGTCATTGGGTTCCTCACCAGTTCAGACTTTGGACCAGTGACGTATTCGGAAACCACTTACATGCTGGGGGTGTAATCAGCCAGGTCATCTTAAACATTTCTGCACCCAGCCGGGGGCTTCTTTGGGAGTTTTGCAACCTAGTCGGGTTCGACCTTATTCGCCTGGGCAAGGGCAATACTGTTATGAGAAACAAGCAGGCCAGATTTCGAGGGCCTCAGGAGAGTCGAGTTCTTAGACCCCTAGTGGGGAAGTGTGCATTTGTTCCAGGTGTGGCCAGTTTGGACACATCAGTAGTTCCTGTCCGTGGCTTGTGAGCTCTTAGGGTATTTTGGGCTCGAGAATAACTGACTTTAGCGGTCCAGTGAGGAGCGAAGGACGGCGGTGGTGGTGGTAGTACTACTAGAATGGTGTTGTTTTGACTATTCTGTTTTGTAACCGATGGGTTATTGTTGTAATCATTAAGTTCTGTTATGTAACCAATGTGTTTTGGGGATGTTGAGACATCATAACGACTTATATATATATATGTGTGTGTGTGTGTGTGTGTGTGTGTGTGTGTGTGTATGTGTGCCTTTGCTTGTTTATTCCCATGAATTGGGCGGATTGGAATATGTAATGACTCTACAGTTTTATTAATATGACAAGTTATTGTAGGATCGAAAAAATTTCGTATTAATGTACATTTATGTGTGTGACGTGGTTTGGAAGGGTGAAGGCTGATGAGCCATAGTTTGAAATTAAAAAGAGTTGTTGAGGGATGTATGTTTTGGTCAGAATTACCATGGGGCGAGAACAATTATACTTGCCGAGTGTACGTAATTTCATGAGCATTTCTTATTTGGTCATATGTGCGTGGTAGAGATTTTGGTCTATTGTCGTGGGAATTCCTCGAGAGGATGTGAAGTGTGTGATTGGCATTGGGTTTTGAACATGTAACACGATGTTTTTAAGGATGAATAGCGTATAGTTTCGTTAGGTATAAACTTGTACCTTCATGGTAAGTAATGTTGTCGGATCTTCGTATTTTCTGATTGCTTGTTTCTTTTGAAGGGATGTTAGTCTCTTATCAAAATTGTGGTTGTTAGCATCGGTGAGTAGTGTGTTGTGGGCAGCTGGTAATATATTTCGGGCAGTAGTATAGTGGATGCTTCCTAAGTTTTAGGACTCTTTTATTATGTTTGAATGCGATAGGTGTGTACCTTAATTCTAGTTAAGTCAGGAGATGCTGTCGGAAGGGTTGGTTGGGTATATAACCCGTGGTTAGGGCATAACCCGTGTGTAGGGTCACAGTGGTATGGTGTTTATGGAGGAAGATTTGGGATAACGGGGAGGAGGGTGAGGACTTTTGCTCTTCTAGGGAGTTAGGATGGTAAGTCTTTGAAAGCCTTGTCGGTGACATGCAGTTGTGTCGAGGCTTGGTTCAAGGTAGTTGTTCAGTAGTAGCGATCGCTAATGGAATGACACAGAGGCTTAGTATTTTGATTGTACTCTTATGACGAGTGACAAATAGAATGTGGAATAAAGAGTTGACCTTGTTGGTCATCGAGGGATGGAGGTGTTATGTTTGCTTGTGTTCGGTTCGAATGATTACGTAGTAATGATAGGTGTTGTGGCGTGGTAAGCCTTGCTAGTTAACTTGGTGTGAGGGAATAAGTACGTGAATTTCGTTATTGTGAATTCAATCGAGGTTGTGAGTGCATTCTCCGAATGAGGGATTTAGTGTGGGTGTTGGATAGCGTGCATTAAGTGAGGATGTTTTGCTAGTACGGTATGTGGTGGTGTGTGGTTCGTATGTTGTTATTAGATGATGTGTAGAAGGGGATCGGTCATAGGGCAATCCTAGGAGAGTGCCTTGGTAAGGCAGTAGTGTGGTTAATGATGGAATTGAGTAGGTTAATGTTTGATAATGCTGGGCCACTTTGGTGTGGGTGTCTGTCGTCCAGTTTGGATAGTGGAACTCCGAGTGAGGCAGTAAGGTTGTGTAGAGTGAGTGATACACTTTGTCAAAGTTGTTTCAACTTGTTCAATCCTTGTGTACGTGGTGTAAGGCACGGGTGTGTGCGTTGACTTGAGATGGTATATTATGCTTGACTTGAAAAGTTCAATTAGGACTCAAATGCGAAGCGAGGATGTGCGTGCCACTTAGGTATACGTGTGAGGGGTGAATGAAAAATCAGAGTAGCATGAATTAACTTTAAAGAATCCGGAGTGATTCATCGGACTAGAGAGGTTGTGTATGGAACTCCATTTCGGAGTTGGCAAGGTTGGGCAGAATGTTGATGATTGATACAAAGATGAGTGAAGTTAAATGGTATGTTGGGGTTTGAAGACTGGTACGGATGAATAATATCGGATAGTTGGTTGGTAAATACTTGGATCGGTTGACATATTGTCACCTCGGGAATAGGTCGAAAGTGTGGGTTGTGTAATTAGATGGTATCTTGTTATGGAATGTAACTTCCACATGGATAGTTGGAAGGTTATGTTGAGTTATAGTAACCGGTTTGGAATTTCGGTTGAAGAACTTCGGCCTTATAATTGCTTTGTGCCTTTATGTGATTAGTGGGTGTGCAATTTCTCCCCTTGTGTTGTTGTGTTGTTGGCATCTTAAAATTTCTAGGGATCCTCATCAGGGAAATTTGGTTTTGAGTATTGCGTCATCACCATGAGTGTGACAGGTTTTGTTTGATGACTATGTTATGATTCACTGGAAGAATGTTGATGAATAATTTGGAGGGAGACCAAAATTGAGTATTTTTTACAAACTAAAACGGTTTTAGGTCGAAACGTGAATTCCCGATTTTATTTTGGAAAAATAATTGGAAAATCTCTGAGTTCGGCCGTGGTTAGTTGTTAATGTGGTGTTTAAATGGTGACGGTGTAAGTCTGAACACCTTTTTGGGGAAAATCGAGTGCTTTGAAACAAATGGGGTAAATGAAACATTCTCTTTAACCTGAACGGAATATCTTATGAGAAGTCAAATTTTTATCTAACCTGAGTTACTGGTTACATGTTGTGTGTCTTTTGGCAAGGCCTTGAAACTGTCGGGCATTAATGTACCATAACGTTATTGATTATTCGGACTTATTTGTTGATGTTTGAACATATGTCGAGATTTTAATTTTGTTAATGAAATGTCAAAACATTGTACATGTTTTAAAATATGGAAACATTGTACGTGTTAAATATATTTCGGAAACACAAGTTGATAAGAACATCGTATATGTTTGAAAAGGGAGAAGCATTGTATATGCTGTCTACTTTTGGAAATATGCGTTATTATAAACATTGTATATGTTTGAAAATATGGAACATCTTACGTACTACGTCACTTTTGGAGGCATTGTGTGTGCTACGTAAATTTTGAGAACTTGGACTTTGATTTAAACATTGCAAATGTTTGGGAAAAATGTAAAATGTAATTTCACTGCGGGACTTGTGTATCGAGTCAATAGAAATGGATGACCGGAGGATCGGTCATGGTGATGAGTTTGGGGAATAACATAGTTGTGAACGGTTTAAGTATGTTTTGAGCTTGATTTATAATTTCGAGAACGAAATTCTTTAAAGGGGGAGGTTATAGCGATCCCCGGTTTTGACCCGACCTTCGATGTATTCCAGACTCGGGTTTGGTGGTTGAATATTGTATCCATGTCTTGTTTTTCCCTTTTGACTCTTTGTATTTGAGTTTTGGAACTTGTTGGGCGAGTTTAAAACAGGTTGGTTGTTAATTGGTTTAGATTGTTGTTGCCCAGTTTTTGGCCTCTTCGGTTGAGCGAGGCTTCTTATGCTCGAGCGAGGTTTTTGTAATTTGCTTCTTCGCTCGAGCGAGGTTTCTTGCGCTCGAGCGAGAATTAGGAGTTCTTAGGTTTCTTTCCAGAAGCAGCTTTTCTGGAGAAGGTGGAGCTCTTCACTCGAGCGAGGTTTCTTACGCTCGAGCGAGCTTGTGTTATTTGTTCCTTCGCTCGAGTGAGGCTTGTTGCGCTCGAGCGTGCGTGTGCGTCTATGGCAAACCTGAAACTTTGCATTCTGCGCTCGAGTGACGCTTCTTGCACTCGAGCAAGGTCATTTGTTGTGTCTGGTCACTCGGGCAACAACTCCTTCGCTCGAGCGAAGACCACGTATATCAGTTCGCAGCAGAGATATTTTACATCACTTTTTGAGTTCCTTTCTCCTCAAAACCCTAATCCGACACCTCCTTTCTCTAAAACTCTCTCTCTCTCTCTCTTTCTACAAATACTCTTTGATCTAAGCACCATTACCCTACTTCCTTTGAGAAGAAGGTGGAGCATTATGTGGGCTTCCATTTCATCTGAGCAAAAACGAGTTTGGTCATCTTTGAGGACCTCCTTCTTCACCTTTGAGCTTCTACACTTGAGGTAGGGATTTTCTACACATTGATATGGTTTTTAGCCTAGGTATTTGTTGTTATGCATAAATGGTGGGATTTGGGATGGTTTTGGTGAAGTTAGGGTTTGGATTCAAAAATTGAAAGAGGGGTTTTTATATTGGGCTCCATGAATACATAAATGGGGTATGGAATATGAGGTTATATAGGTTAAAATGGTGAAATTTGGCCTTGGGGTTAATATTTGGTAAAAGGGAAATTTCCTCTAATTTGAGTTAGATAAATTATTTTGTATAAATGATGAAATAGATATGGGAAATATGCAATTGGGAGGGTGCATGAGTGAATGGTGTAGTTGGATTTGTTAAATCGCTCATCTATGGAAATTTGATAAATTATCTGTTTAAAAGATTGTATATTTGTCTAGAAATATCTGTTTTCGGCTATCGGTGGAGGATAGCCAGGATTGTTGTAGAAACTGCATGTGGATTAGGTGAATTGAAACACATCGTTTAATTTACCTCATTGAATATGATGGTATGATTGAGATGTTGAGTATGTGTCATAGATAGTCATTGTATATGGCGAAGCTTTTAATACATTGCACATGTACCATTGTTTGGGAGGAAATAGGAGATGGACTCCATTTATAATTAAGTTGGCCAGAGTGTCCAAGGTGAAAGTCCCAAAATCTTGTGCATATATGGGTGCCGGTTCCCTCGGATGAAAATTCTGTAAAATGGCAAAACTTCATATCTTGTGCATATACGGGTACCGGTTCCCTCGGATGAAAATTCTGTAAAATGGCAAAACTTCATATCTTGTGCATATATGGGTGCCGGTTCCCTCGGATGAAAATTCCGTAAAATGGCAAAACTTCATATCTTGTGCATATATGGGCGTTGGTTCCCTCGAATGAAAATTCCGTAAAATGTCAAAACTTCATATCTTGTGCATATATGGGTGCTGGTTCCGTCGAATGAAAATTCCGTAAAATGGCAAAACTTCATATCTTGTGCATATATGGGCGTTGGTTCCCTCGGATGAAAATTCCGTAAAATGGCAAAACTTCATATCTTGTGCATATATGGGTGCTGGTTCCCTCAAATGAAAATTCCTTAAAATGGAAAAACTTCATTTCTTGTGCATATATGGGTGCCGGTTCCCTCGGATGAAAATTTCGTTAAATGGCAAAATTGAAGTGTTTGAATAATAGTAGTATTGAGTTGTGAATCGCTGAGTTGTAGCCTCATTTTGGATTGTTTAGATAACAATGAGCTTGTCTCATGAATTGGCTCGAAAATTAATTGATTTAATACGAATTGGATAGATGGAAATGGAATTGAAATGTGGGTAGTAGTATTGATGAATATGGACAGAATGTGAGTTAGTTATGAATGCGGAACGTTTACTTGGCACTTTTATCTTAGTTAAAACTTCATATATTGTGTTAGGCTATTTCTACTGGGCTTTGGCTCACCCTACTTGGGAAACCATTTTCAGGTACCAGTGTCATGCTCCCTCCAAGGACGTAGCTTGGGAGGACTTAGGAGCTGGAAACTCTACTATGTTATTTGTTGTTTGGATGTTTAAATGTTTATTCAAGCCAAGGGCTTTACATGTATTGAGCTTATGACTCCCTCTTTTGTTGTAACCAAGTAATGTCTTCGAAAGATGTAAGCTCGAAGGGCATTTGCTTATGATTAAACTCTTTTGTATTATTACTTCATGTAATGAAAGGATTACTTACACTCTGATTTATGTAACTGTTATTTATGCTGTTGTGGATCATATCTATGGTATTATATTTTGGGAGCGTTATACGTATTCTGAGTGATGAGTCATATGAATTTTTGTTTGGTGTTATTAATTTGGAAGATGGTTAACTTAATGGATTTACTAATCTGATGAATTAAATTAGTTTGGTTAATATTTAAAATCCTTCGTAATTAAAAAGGTGTTATTGAGTTTAAATTCCTAAGTTTTAATATTATGAGATTAAAAGTGATGATGTTGACCAAGAATGAGATTTGGGGAATTAAGTGAGATTAAGTTGATGTGATATGGTATTTGGTCCATAATTTTACTAGTTGAGTTATGTTATCATAATAATTCCTAAAGTTCATATATGACACATCCGAATTGTTTTGGCGGATTTTGACAATAAAAGAAAAGAATATGATTTTAGCTTGTTTGGAGCAAATGGATGAATTTGATTAAAACAAGAATGAGTTACCAAAACTTTTATTTATTTATTTATTTTTTCTTGGTTTAATTTGATGCGGTTGATGTTGATAATTAGAAAGTGGCCACTCATGTTATATTTTGTATTTATATGAAGAGAAGATTTTGATATAAGTGATTAAGTGTTAGAATATTCACCTATGCTTATTGAGAATTATAATTAACTTGAAGATCCCGAGATTTCACTTGCATGAGAAAAATGAGAAATTGATTTTATTTAATGTTTGGAATGGAGATGATTTTTGGAAAGATTGTAATTACATTTCATTGACTTTGTTATATTATCTCTTGGGATTGTATCATGATATTACATTGATAGAGATATGAAATTTGATTACAATGGAGCCTTGTATGGTGGAATTGAAATTGCAACTAATCTAATGCATTGTTAGATATTGCATTGCCATCCCATTTCATTGTTATCATGGATTTTGAATTGCAATTGAAAACTATTATTTTGAGGGCGGAATTGTTTTTGGGAAAAAAAATCATTTGGATTTGATTTGGGTAAATACATTGGTAAGTCCGGCTAGGGGGTGTAGTTTGATATTGGTTAAGTTGGCCTGAGTGTCCATGGTGAAAGACCAGAAACCCGATCGAATAGGTGTCGAGCCTTCCAGTTAATACTGGTAAAAATGACAAATTAGTAGTACTTGTATAATTTACTTGCAGACACCATCCTAGGGATTACCTGAGTCGTATTTACCATCTTGGAATTTTATTGAAATTGTTGGATTAATGTGTTTTCAAATTGGTATTGTGCGTAAGATATTCAAAAGATGAGAAAAATATTTTGAGCATAACATGGCATATGCATTCATCTCATAAGACTGTATAAAATGGATTTGATGAATTGTTTAATTATTTGATTCAATTGATAATGAGATAATTGAATGAATTGAAAAGGATGTTCTGTTGCTATTGAAACAAGTTTATTTATTTAAGTTAACTTGTTACGGTTAATTAAATAAATTGGATTTAAGAGATTATGTAATAAAATCATATAGTTTTGACATGATATGATTTCACATATATGTATGAATATTTTGGTACCCACATATCTTCTAATGTTTTAATATGAGTTTGTTTGGTGAGCTAGTGGTTGCTCACCCCCTGCCTGTACATTTGTACAGGAAATACTTTTCGAATTTGAAGATCAAACAATGGGTTTTACCATTTCGTAAGTGTAATGTAGTGATGGATTGTACTACTTCATTTGTTATTTGACTATGTGCTATTTTTTTCTGAGTGAATTTTTTTTTTTTTTTTTTTGTAAAGAATAGTGTCATCTCTTTTATTGTAAGCCTTAGGGCATTTCTTTTATTTGTATGTAAATGTAATTGTTGTATAACGAGAGGGAATATGTATATTTAATTATTCATCATTTCATCAAAGGATGAAATATTATTTGTAAATGGACTTAATTAATGAATATTGAAAATATTATCTGAGTAATAAAATACGGGGCGTGAGATAATACTTTATTAAATTTGACTTATTACTCAATTACTATTCAATAAAACTACACTTACTATTTCATAGTAAGTAGAATTGACTTACTACTCAATGAGAATTCACTTACTATTTCACTAGACTTCATTTACTACTTAATGAGATTACACTTATTATTTTATTAGACTTGAGTTACTACTCAATAGGATTTCACTTACTATTTTATTAAATTTGACTTACTACTCAATGATACTCCACTTACTATTTCATTAAATGTGACTAACTATTTAATGAAACTCTACTTACTATTGAATGATTTTTCTTTAACTAGGTGAAATGCTATTCCGACAAAATCTTAAATTTCATAAATTAAAAATATCACATAATGTTAAAATAAAATAGTGATAGTGATAGAGATAGAGATAAATTCTTACCTCAATAATTTTTTGAATTTGTAAAAATTAAAATCACCCTCTTTCACTTATCATTTGTTACAAATATCAAAAGCAAAACATGATATTGTTCATAGTGTGTGTAAATGAGTTGTGAGGTCTTCTATATTCTCCGAATTAACTATCTTTTTATATAACAATTACTATTTTCAAATGCACTAGGTAAAGAAATGTAATTTTTGTAGATGAATTTATTTATTGCCATTAATAAAAATGTTGACATATGAAAAGTTTTCCTAAGTTTATATTTTATTTAATTTTTCATTTATGCTTTAAAATATTGTAGATATTAAATTTGTAAAATATTCATTGCAAATCATTTGAATTTTATGTTGAAAATTTTCATTTTATGGTGAATATTAAATTGATAAAAACTTATGAATTTATAAAAATTTCTAAAAGATTTGATTATGAAATTCATATAAGTTATATAAAATATACAAAATTTATAAGTAATAAAATAAAAATATGGATCTCAAATTCTTAAATAGTAATTAATGCCTTAAGGTGTTACTGGTTAAAAAAAAAGTACTTCTTTTAAGTTAATTTTTACAAAAAATAAGTTTAAATAATTTACATTTTAAAAGAAGATAGTTTACAATTCATTTTTACTTTTTTTATTTATTTTTAATATTATTTTGAAAAATATTTTTTTCACAATAACGACGTTATAAAATTTGGTAAATTAGTAACAAATTTTAATAAATTAATATTCGCACGCCATATTTTAGTTTCTACAACTCACAAAAGAGTAATAATATACGTACCGCTAGTTTATATGATTTTTAATATATTACCTTATGTGTCAACATATCATTGATGTAATGTATTCCATCACTAAAGTTTATCTCCAATATAGTACTAACACATGAGCTGATATATTGAAAATGATATACACAGGTGGTAAGTGTAGCATCACTCCTCACAAAAAAGACTAAATATGAAGGAAAAATAGTTATATGTAGTGTGTCATTAGTTTCATATGTTTAAAATTAATTTATAATATGAAAGAGAACACAATTTTTGAGACAAAAAATGTGACCTGATTAACTGGTAATATTGTAGAGTTGTATTTTATTTATATTTAAATAGCAAATTTATTTATAACAAGTAGGAAGTGAGTTAATAGTAAGTAATAAGTATGTTTGGAACAAATAGTAAGTTAAATCTATTTTTTCATTCCTAAATCAACTAAAACTACTTTACTTTTTGAAAAATCACCTTAGTTCCCTATCTATTTTTAGTCATAACACATCTAATGACTAGGATTTCATCCTATCCAAATCTAATGGTGCATATATTTTTAGGTACCATACTTATAGATTTTTCTGTGTAGCACTAGGTCGTGTAGTTGGAAAACAAAAATGCTTGGGACCTCCAAAGTTGGGGACCCTCATGACCCCCAAAATGATGTGGACTAATTATGTGTTTTTATTTTTTTTCATATTTTTTTTTTTTTGTCCTTCATGGACCAATCATAGTTAAGTGAGGATTGTAAAGGTTGTGTTTTTTGAGAGTCTGTAGCATTGTTGGTTGGAAAAAATGTTTCTTGATTATGGTTGAGTGCATCACATGCCTACCATGAGAGTGACCCGAGTTAAAAAGGAGGGGCGGAGGTAGGGTGGGTCAGGGGTCCTGGCCCTCCAACTTTCTCAAAATAGTCAAGTTTATAGATTTTTGAATGATATTAAAGCGTTCGGGAATGATATTTTAACTTTTTACAAAAAATATATATTGTGGGTGTTGATTTCTAACCTCACAACTAAATAAGGAACTTAGCTGGAGAGCACGCGACAGAATAGATTCAACCAAGCACCTACCAACAAGAAGACAAGAATGCCACGGTAGCTCGTCCACCCAAGAACACTTTGATGATCAAGCCAGTCAACTTATCTCTCAAAGATATCAAACAAGTATTCAATGCACAAGTAAAAACATACTTTAGACCCGCGAGGGTGCGTTACTCTTATAGCCAATAGTGCCCTAGTCCCCTAGAAGTCTCATTTCATAGGACTCAAGCACAATGCTTATTTCAGACTCGTAGTCAAATATGGGTGAACTCCTCAAAAGCCTCATCCTTATCCGAACTAAGCGCATCACTTATTAGGACTCTTGTCCTCTATCCAAATATCTCATATTTCGGTATTACCGCACAAGATCTCGGCAATATCACAATCATATCGGCACTTTGGCTTACCCATGTTGCACCTCGGCCATCATTTCAGTCATATCTCGACCACGTGGCATGACCCTAAAAATACATCTCCACAACTACCTCTAGGTTTTATGACCTCGGAAACTTGAGGTGATAGAACCTATATCGTTCGATCTTCCAACGTGTCGGCTAAACAACATGTTAGAGATATTCCTCCGACCGAGATCGTGACTTGTCGACATCAAGAAACAAGGACTCAAATGTCCACTCCTCAAGATCAATAACCAAGGTCCAAGAATCAAGAATCAAGATGTTCTTTTACCAAAGATCAACATCTCAACCGAGATCAAACTATTGGCCGACATCATGACGCACTAGTTCAAGAATACCAAGAATCCTAACTGCACATGAGTTGTCACACACAGTTATCCCAACCGTTTCAACCACGTGTTGTCGTCCAACTAGTCTGTACTCATCGTCAGATATGTCACTTCGTCTTTGACCCACGCCACATGATGTCATCATGAGCATGTTTACATAGGCAGTTAAATCAGGGTTTTGCCGCCCTTTCATCTTTTCAACAAAAACTACTTTTTCCCTCTCTCTTCGTCTCTTCACTTCTGCATCCACAACTCTCTCTCTCTCTCTCTCTCTCTCTTCCCAGAGCCTCTCTCTCTAAACTCCATTAACAGCCTTTGAAGTTTTCTACAACCATCCATGTTCATTACTTCCGGTGAGTATTCAACCACTCCGTTCCGATTAAAGGCATCGCCTTACTTCGGCGAACGCAAGTCCGGCGTCCATTTCTGCAACTTCAATCTATAAGTCCTTGATTCATCCCCCTTTTTCATTTCAGTTCTTACTCATGTCATCATGTTCGTGAGCATGCTACCATGATTTTTATATCTGTATGAGCCCTTTGTACCTTTCTCCACTCTTGCACACTGGCCCTAGATTACCACGAATCTTCATCCCTAATCCCTTTTATTTCTTATACTTCTGTATTCACTCATGCCTTGAATGTGTTCTTGCTTCTTTATCTTCTGAATCTTTACTATCTTTGTCTCTGTTTCTTTTTTCTGTTTCTAGATTCTTTCACCTCCTTCTTGCTAATTTCAGTTGTTTTTGCATAGATTTAGGTTTGGGATTTGTTAGATCAATACACACTTTAGGAAAATCAAAACAGTTTGTGTCCCAAAGTCTCTATTAGGTTTCCAGAATCTCTACCTTAGTGTCCCCTAGGGTTGCGTCGAGGTCCATTAGTTGTCAGAAAAATGCTTCTGTATTGAAAACCATATAAAACCCACTCAGCCAAGGTCATGGGTATGTTCAAATGGAGGGTAGATTCCCCAAGTAAGTTAGAGTACTTCTGCTAGGAGTTTAACATTCCAGTCGATGTCCACCTTAGGCTTGCCCGTGTGAATGACTCAATTATACCTAGGGAGAACTACATGCCCTTCCCCGTGGTATCAATCATTGAGGGTAGAATCAGATTCCCCTTTGACATCCTCTTCCAAGAAGTGATGCACTTCTGCAGACTTAACCCCATGCAACTAGCCATAAACACTTTTCAGGCTATCAACGGCATAGCCGAGCTATGTCGTCACAATGCTAGGATCACCCTTGCCGACATCCAGTATTGTTACACCACGTGTAGCCTCAAATCCACCAGTGGATACACTTACTATCTCAAACCCCAGTCTACTGCTTACAAGTTGATAGCCGACCTTCCAGACTTCAAATATAGGAATAGTTCTTCTCCTGGAACTAGATTTGACAACACTGGTGCGGCTGTCAAATACTTCTTCAAGTAAGTCTAGGCGACTTTGCATTCGTCTTTCCATAGAAAATTTGTGGCCTTCTTTAGCACCTAGAAGAATGGCTTGCACTTGTCTGAACTCCGGCTGATGAATCTGTTTAGCGTAGCTGCCTTACTGGTCAAAACTTTGACTTCTTTTGTTGTTGTCGGGCTCTTCAAATTAAGGATGGCCTTGATCTGATCGGGGCTTGCCTCAATTCTTATCCTGGTCACCAGATATCCTAGGAATTTACCAGATTCCACCTCAAAAGCGTACTTGGAGGCATTCAGACGAAGTCGATATGCCTTCAGGATATCAAAAACCTCCTTAAGATCGACTAGATTATCCAAAGGTTTCTTACTCTTCACGACCATGTCGTCGATATAGACTTCCACGGTCTTCCTGATCAGATGTTTGAACATCTTCGTCACTAGCCTCTAGTATGTTGCCCCTGCGTTCTTTTATCCAAATGGCATCACTCTGTAGCAATATAGTCCCTTTAGAGTGACGAATGTCGTATTCTCTTTGTCTAGTGCATATATGGCTTTCTAATGATAGCCTCGGTATGCATTAATGAAGTTCATCCTTCCATGGCCAGATGTGGCATCTACAAGTTGGTCCATCTTTGGCAAAGGGAAATAGTCATTCGGGCAAGCCTTATTCAAGCTTGTAAGATTTACACAAACCCTCCACTTGCCATTCTTCTTTTTTACTACCATTGTGTTGGACAGCCACGTCAAGTAGTTTACTTCTCGGATTGCCTGCGTCTCTAACAACTTCTCTACTTCCTCTTTAACTGCTTTTACATGGACCAAGATTAGTCGCCTGGTGTGGCTTACTTTTCATGCTCCTTTTGGATACGATTAGCTCTACATTTCAGACTCCCGTGGTTCTGAATTTGATTTCACAAGTGCAATGTGAAATAGTGAAAACACAAAAAGAGTCCAAATTCGGCAATTCTTTTGGAAAATTGATATTTGAATCAAATGCCAAAAATAGACTGCTTTGGCAGATTACAGAGTTGCCACCTAAATATTTTTGAGAAATTTAGGAAACCCGTGACTTATGCCAAAGGCCACTTATCTGTCATCACCAAAGTGTCTCAGCTCGGGAACTTAGGTACGAGAGGGGAAGGTCATGAATTGAGCACCCCACTCGCCCGATCAAAGATCGGCCTCCATTAATCATGATGTGATTTGTATTTACATTATATGCTCTTGTTCCGATTATTAGCTAATTTTACCATGTGTGAGCAAACAAGTATAGACTAATTTGCAAAAGTTAGAACACTTTGATTTCATGTTTGTTTTAAAATTAGTTTGAATACACGTCACTTAAAAAGGTGAGTGTGCATATACATTAATCAATGCATCCCAATTTTCGCACTTAGCCTTCATCCAGTGGCACTCAAATAAGTATATCAATTAAGCACTTAGCCTCATGGAAAGAATGCTTGATATGGCAACAATCACATTCATGCGATATACTAATGCACAAAATGCTCGCCTAGTACTCCAAGGCAGCCCAAACAAAGAAAAATAATTAGAAAACATGCATGCTTCTAACTTAATGCAATGTGACTAATGCAACGCACGCATATATGCAATTTTTATAGGCTTGGTTATGAGCATGGTATATGATCCAATTCAAGATATGCGATAAATCACGTTTTCAAATAATGAAGTTGATTTTGACAATGGTTAGTATGATAAGCCGAACCTAATATACATGAAACGAGTGTATGCAAACATGAGAGTGCTAAGTAAATATGATGTGACCATTATATGCAGGTAAATAAAAAGGAGAAAGAAATGGGGTTAGAAGACATACACCATTATTACATATTTACCCTCATGTAAGAGGGTCTGAATAAGTGTTTGAATGTCCGAATTAACTAACTATTACAAATCCAAAATGAATACTAATGCGCTAAATTAACTAACTACTTATTAGAAATTTGAGGAACACTAAGCTAACTATCTAATTTATTACAACAAATATATTTACCATAACAATAATATTCAATGAAATTTTAATAACAATTAATATTTACAACAACAATAATAATTACAATAATAAGATAACAATACAAACAATCAACGAGGCACAATGATCGCATGCACAGTGTCCAGATGCTGCTCTGTCTGCCCAAATTGCTCTACTTCACCCTCAGCCACTACCTTATGTTTCTACAAAAAGCTCACTATTTACCTAGCATTGGGACCTGACCGGCCCCAAATGAGATCCGGTCGGGCCCAAAGAGAGCCGACTGTACCCTAATTTTTATGCCAAAAGTGTTTTTGTGCTCTGAGGTGAGAACAGTGTAGACAAAGCCTTTCTAGGCCCTATTTGTTCTTTCTGCTCTTCTATGTCATGGGAAACTCAAGAGAAGAACAATTTTGAGTCCAAAACCACCAACAAGCACAATTTGATGGCTTGATGATTTTGAGCATGTTTGGAAAAAATTTAATAAATGCAATGGAAAACCACTCTTCCCTCCTATCACGAAGGCTCAAAGAGGAAGGTTGACACGCACCGAGTCTTATCAATATATCATGGATTGATAAGTGACAATTCTTGGAACGATGGACTCGGCATAACGTCCAGCTGAATCCAATCAACTATAAACATTTTCTTTATGTCGGTTTCATTGATTTTAGGCCAATTTTATTAATCCTTGCCATTCTTTAATCAATTTGTCCAAAGCGATGGTTAAGTCCAGTAAATGAGAAAAGACCTCAAATGAGAAATGATTCTTGGCATGAGAGAGAGCCTATGCCTTGATGATGAACCTTCATAGAGATTAAGCCATTGAGCATAGGTCTCTTTCCCATGCCTTGAATAACCATCGATCGTTTGAAATAACTCTCAAACAAAATAAAAGAAGAAAAGAGGGAGGTTGCAAAGATGATTGCGGGATCAATTATTAGAATGAACTCTTCAAAATAAGAAATTAAACTAATGAAGCTATCAACTCAAACAACTCGATGTCTAAGGCCTAAACAACCGAAGTTATGAGGACATACAATACAACAAGCTAATATTCAAAGCATAAGCTAATTTAACAAACTAGGAAAGCCCTAAATAGCCCCAAATATTAAAGAAAAAAAAACAATATCCAAAAGTTATGCTAAGGAGCACAAAAAAAGTAGGAAAGAACAAGGAAATACAAGGTTAATGAACAAGAGCAAGGAGAGATGGCTAACCCCTCCATTTTTGAGACCTCAAACCATGTTTTTTAGCCTTTTTAAACTCTGAAAATTGGTTTGCAAGGCAAAGAAAAGAGTATATGTCTGAAAATTAGTAGCTATGATTTCTTCTTTTGATAGCTATTCAAACCCAAGTTGTAACACTTGAAATAGGATCAAAACAATACAAAAGCACAAGAAATAGGTAAAAAGGGATAGAAATGAAAGCAAGAGATAACGTGGTAAGCTTGTACCTCTTGAAGAGGACAAGCTCTTATTGTGAATCATACTTGGTCCAAGCACACTCTCAAGCTTGAATTGTGATTCACCAAGCTCAACCAAGGTTCTAAGGTTGCATGTAGTGTATGGCTATGGTGTATGGATGATTAAAATATCTCAAAAAGTTAGCTTGCACAAGAAGAAGGAGCTCTCAAGAGTTGTTTGGCTTCTTTGAATTTTTTCCAGCCTCTAACACTGAGATATATGTTCGTATTTATAGAATTTGAGCAAAATAGGTCGAAAATATCTTCAAAATGGGACAACTGGTTGATTCCTGCCCAGAACAATATTTCTCACCAAAAAGAGCCGGTCGGCTCCCAATGTGGTACGGCTGACTCCCAATGTGTTCCCCTATTCCTCTGTTTCAGGCTCAGTGCAGAGTAGCACAGGGTTGCAGTGGGTAGAATAATGAAAACCATCAAATAAGGTGCCTTTAAGATAGCGAAGGATACGAACTAAAGCATTATAATGAGGTGTACAAGGAGCCGACATGGTTAACAATATGGACAGCATAGGCAATATCAGGACGAATAACACTGAGATTGTGATAACCATGTTCCGTACTATGCTAATTGGTCCTTAATTTGAATATAATTATGTGTTTAATATGATTTTGTGTGCCATTATGTGAAAATATGTGGTTTTGAATTTCTATATGTTCACCGTAGAAAATATATGTTTGATTATCTGCTTTGGGAATTAAATTGAAGGCCCTATCGGCCACAGAAACCGAAATTAATTATGCCATTGTGATTAGCGTGATTTTTAGAGCCTACAGTGAAATTTAATTGAAAACTGATTTGGATCAAATTAATTAGATTAAATTAATGAATTAAGTGCCCAATTGTTTTATAATAAAATAATGTGTTGAGTGGGGACTTACAAGAGGCCATATATGTTCAATACTCCTTTTGTTATTCAAATTGGCTGATTATAACTCTAAGAGAGAGAGAGAGAGAGAGAGAGAGAGAGGGTCGGCCATAGAGAGAGGGGGAGCTCAAAATTGGAGTTTGATCTCAAAAGCTTGGAATCTTGAAGATTTCTCTAGATTTGACCATAGATTGGAAGAATTGAGCCTCTAGGTAAGTGAATTCATGAGTTTAATGTTGTAAATTGTGAATTCAAGTTTGATTGGTGATCAAGAACAAGAATTGTGCTTTAATTGATGAATTTGAAGTGAAAATGCACATGCATGTATAGGATCACCATGATTTTGCATAATCTAGCATGTATGAAGTTGAATATGGAAAAATGAGTGTTAAATCATACATGCAAGTATGTTTTTGTTGAGTTTCATGAGAATGAACACCATTTGCATCATCTAGGTTAAGAATAAGGGTGATACATCACTTGCATGTACAAATTATAAGAATAGGAGCTATGAATGCATGAATTTGCATGTTGGAAATGAGTTTGGTATCAATTGGAACATGCATGTGTTTGATTTATGAAATTGGGCTCCATATTGATGTAAATGGGTGTTTGTAACATGATAGCATAAATATATTTGAAGTTTGAGCCATAAAATGTAAGTTGGATTGGTTTGAATGCTGGATTTGAGCTCAAGAACATGTTCTGGATTTTCTAGAAATTTGATGTTCGCTCGAGCAGGGAAACCGCCGCTTGAGCGTGAATTTCGTGCTCCCAGCATATTTTGCAGACATGACTCCCGCTCGAGCGAGGAAGTTCACGCTTGAGCAGGGAGCCATGTAGAGAGGCCTTCCGCTCGAGCGTCATAATGCACACTCGAGCGTAAATTTGACATAACCAACACTTCTGCAGGCCTTAAGGGTCCGCTCGAGTGGGGACCCTGTTTTTTGAAATTTTGAAAATGCATTATGTGTTCTGTTTTCCGTTCCCTTTCACTTCTAAGCACTCTTAGGCATAAATTGAGCATTATAATTGAATTAAAGAGATAAGAATGAAGCCTAAAGAGGAATATGTGAATTAAAGAATGGGTTGAATTATTTGTGACCCATATGTGTTATGTGATGTGTAGGGTCAAGCTGCAGGGCAAATCCGCAAGCCGATCACTGTGAGTAATATCTGACATATGTTGTTGTCCATTTGCTTACTTCTATGTAAGTTTTGAAAAGTTCATTAATTTGAATGGTGGACAAAGTTTGAAAGGCCTAAAGGCCAGTTTGATACGAAAGTTTGAAAGGCCTAAAGGCCAATTTGACATGAAAGTTTGAAAAGGCCAAAGGCCAATTTGACATGAATGAATTGGGCCCAAGGCCGTCTGATGTATAATGTTCTAATGTAATTTCTTTATTTGATATTATTCACTAGGCTTTCGCTCACGCTCATTCATGTGTTTGTAGGTGAGCCAAGAGAGGTCCAGATCCAACCCCAGTGAAGTCTGTATGGAACAACTGGGTTTTGCAGAGTCAGCCCATGTGTCTCACGCACGAGACTCGCCTTTGCCCTTCTGTCATTTTTGTTTTATGTTGTCATGTTGGCGAAGTCTTTGTATATGTCTGTATATAGTTTTCATGGGTTGACTTAGTTTTGGATGATCCTGTTGGTTCAGAACTTTATGGTACTGTATTTCTGTTGTGAGTTATTATTGTATATATGTATGGTTTGTTTTGGTGTGCCATGTAAGCACGGCTCTATGGACAAAGTTTTAAATTTTGCGTTCGTTTGGCCCTTTTACTGTGATGAGTTATGTCTGTTTTGGTTTAAGGTCGTAGGTAATCTCAGGATTACTGGCCGGTTATATCCTTAACCCATAGGGGCGGGTTTGGGTCATGACAGAGTGGTATCAGAGCACGAGTTAATAACTCACACACTTGTCCGAAAAAGCAATAAGCGTCTAGAAAAGATCTAGGATGCATACATGTGATAAGTATGAATCTGAAAGCATCAAGAATACGCTTAACTATTAAATGTGAATAATTATGTGTTATAAGTTTGTGAATTGCTTGCATTTCAAATTATTTGATTATGTAAGCTCTTCAGTATATGCATACCTGTGTATCTTTTGTATAAAGTATAATGCAAGTTTAATCAGATGATGAGAACAGGAGGTGATGAGATAGAAGAATCCTCTACTGTCAGAATAGACAAAATGGAAAGACTGATCTAGGAAATGGCAGAAACATTGAGGCAACAGCAAGAGTGGCAACAACAATAGCAGCAGCCACATCCTCCACCTCCACCTCCGGCACCTCCTGTGCCAGATAATCAGAACGATGACCGAATCATAGCTCTCACCAAAGAGTTCAAGAAAATGAAACCACCACAGTTCCATGGTGGATTAGATCCTTTGAAAGCTGAAGCTTGGGTCCTCGGCATCAAAAAACTGTTTGAAGTGTTCCCGTGTTCAGAGACACAGAAAGTGCTTCTAGCCACCTTTATGTTAGAAAATGAAGCAAGAAGATGGTGGATGTTAATGCGTGAGAGTTACAAAGATGCTAATTGGGCAAAATTTCTAGAAATTTTCTACGACAAGTACTTCCCGCAGTGTGTCCGGGATAGGAAAGTGGCAGAGTTCATGGAACTAAGGCAAGACAGTATGACTGTAGCCGAGTATGAGGCCAAATTCACTGAATTGGCCAGGTTTGCACCACACGTGATTGATACAGACTATAAGAAGGCGAGACATTTTGAAGGTGGGCTTCGAAGTGACATATTAGAGAGGGTGAATGTCTTGAAGCTAGAAACCTACATCGGGGTGCTAGACAGGGCCATAATATCAGAGGCTAACATAGCCAGACAGGCTAAGCCAACAACAGAATGGAAAGGAAACAAAAGGCAAGGCTTCTTTTTGAAGAAGAAATTTTTGAAAAAGCAGAATACGGGCTCCTAAAATACTTTGAATTCTTCCCAAGACACATCTCCCATGTGCAATATTTGTAACAAAAGACACCGTGGAGTTTGTTACCATGTGTCAGGAGCCTGTTTCAAGTATGGTAAACAAGGGCACATGGCCCGAGATTGTAATCAGAACAGTGGGAGAATAGCTGTTAGTTCCACTGCATCAATCCCAAAACCAGGAAATACTTTGAGACCTGCTACCACCGGGGATACTGTGAGACAAGGGAGAGTTTTCGCGCTTGTTCTGGGCGATACACGAAATGCCAACACAGTTGTCTCAGGTACTATTTCTATATGTAATCAGGATGCTTTTGTGTTAATTAACTCCGGATCCACACACTCTTTTGTGACATGTGCATTTGCATCTAGACTGAATAGACCTCTAGAATTACTGCCATATCTGTTATGTGTGTCTGCTCCGTCTGGGGAATCTGTATTGTGTGAATCTATATACCGGTTTTGTGATATGCGTGTTGAGGATGCTATCCTATATGTAGATTTGGTGCCCTTGAACTTTAGGCATTTCGATGTAATTCTGGACATGGATTGGTTGACCAAATATTGTGCCACCATTGATTGTGTAACAAAACGGGTTGTGTTTAAACCACCAGAACATAAAGAGATTGTATTTGTGGGTAATGGGGTAGTGCCTCCACCTTATTTGATATTTGCAATGAAAGCATGCAAACTGATCAGGAAAGGGTGCCAGGGTTATTTATGCTATGTGTTGTCTGAACAATCTGTGAATGTTGAATTGAATGATATACCTATTGTTAGAGAATTTCCAGATGTGTTTCCAAATGAATTACCAGGGGAATTGGTAGACAGGGAGATAGAGTTTACTATTAAAATTGTGCCAGGCACCCAGCCCATTTCTAAAACTCCCTACAGAATAGCTACTGCTGAAATGAAAGAATTGAAAGAACAGTTGCAAGACCTGCTTGATAAGGGTTTATTCGACCTAGCACTTCGCCGTGGGGTGCGCCAGTTTTGTTTGTGAAAAAGAAGGATGGAACTTTGCGCCTGTTCATCGATTACCGGGAATTGAACAAGGTAACAATAAAGAACAAATACCCTATACCCCGTATTGATGACTTATTGACCAGTTGCAAGGATCACAGGTGTTTTCTAAGGTTGATTTGAGGTCCGGGTATCATCAGTTGAAAGTTAAGGCAGAAGATGTTGAGAAAACCGCATTCAGAACGAAGTATGAACATTTTGAGTTTCTTGTTATGCCATTTGGAGTGACTAATGCTCCGGCAGCATTTATGGACTTAATGAACCGAATTTTTAAAACCTACCTTGATGAATTTGTTGTGGTTTTTATTGATGATATTTTGATATACTCCAAGAATGAACTTGAACATCAACATCAACATCATTTGAGAACTATCCTGCAAATACTTAGGGAGAAGAAATTGTTTGCCAAACTAAAGAAATGTTAGTTTTGGTTGGATGAAGTTATTTTTTTAGGGCATGTGATCAACAGGGAAGGAATTTCAGTGGACCCACAGAAAATAGAGGCGATTGTAAATTGGCCTATGCCGACTAATGTGACAGAAGTCCGTAGTTTCATGGGCTTAGCTGGGTATTACAGGAGGTTTGTGAACGATTTTTCAAAAATAGCTGTGCCTCTTACCCAGTTGACACGCAAGGGGCAACCATTTGAATGGAATAATGATAGGGAGTCCGCTTTTCATGAACTAACGACGAGATTGACCACTGCACCAGTATTGACATTGCCCACAGGTACGGAGAATTTTGTAATTTTAGTGATGCATCTTATAAAGGTTTGGGTTGTGTGTTAATGCAGAACGGAAAGGTTATTGCTTATGCCTCCCGACAGTTGAGACTGCACGAGAAAAACTACCCAACACATGACTTAGAATTGGCCGCAGTCGTTTTTGCTTGAAATTTGGTTCGGACATTATTTGTAGGGCAAAGTGTGAAGTACACGATCACAAGGCTGAAATACTTCTTAATACATAAAAGAGCCCGAATATGCGACTGATTGAGATGGCTTGTAAACTGATAAAAGAGTATGCATCTAGAGATTCAAGTACCACCCTCCGGAGAAAGCCAATACAGTTGCTGATGCTTGGCAGAAATTAATAGGGAGTATGGCTTGGGTCTTGCTTACTTAAACAGAAGAGAGATTCTCTGCAAAGAAATTTGAGAAGTCTAAAAATTGAAGTGGTAATTGTGGTGAACAGGGCGGATTGATAGCCGCGTATCTCAGGCGGTGAACAGGCAATCATTAAAGAAATTAACGAAACAAGGCAAGGAATGAAATTTCCTCAAGAAAGTGATTTGATGAATTGAGAACAAGTCCGAAAGCAGAGTTCAGCATTGAAAAATGAAGTGTTAAGATTTCGAAACGAATGTGTGTCCCATGACTTCCGGAACTAAAGAAGAGGTTTTTAGATGAAAGCCACAGATCCGGGTTTTGCTATGCTCCGGAGTAAAATAAAATGTATCAGCATTGAAACAGAGCCTATTGGTGGCCCTAGATGAAGAAAGATAATTAACAGATGAATGTGTCCAAATGTCTTCAGTTTTCAGCAAATTAAAGGCTGAACATCAGAAACGCATGGCGCCTATCTTCAAACCCTCCTATCCTGAATTGGAAGTGGGAACATGTGACTAAATGGATTTCGCTGTTGGCCTACCTCGGACTCCTCGACGTATGGATTCTATTTGGGTTGTAGTTGTGACGACTAAATCTGACATTTTCTACGTTATAGAAACTACGTTTTAATTGCTTATATGATTGGCCTATACAATATATGTTGATGAGATTGTCCGTCTACACGGAGTTTTTGTATCTATTGTTCGGATAGAGATTTCGAAAATTGTATCTAGATTGTTGGACAGACTTTGTAGGAAGCTATGGGGGCAGAACTAAGGTTTCAATAACTGCATTCACCCACAGACAGATTGGGCAATCAGACGAACAATACAGACTTTGGAAGATAGCTCGATGTGTGGCTTGGATTTTCAAAGGAAGTTAGGGAAGAATTTGCCACTTGCAGAATTTGCCTATAATAACAGTTTCCACTCCAGATCCGTGTATGCGCACCATACAAGGCTTTGTATGGTAGAAGGTGTAGATCACAAACTGTTGGACGGAAGTCGGGGATCAGGGCCTACTTGGGCCTACAAATGTGCAAGAATACTCTGAGAAGATCAAACTAATTCGGCAAAGCTCAAAACAGCTCAGGATCGACAAAGGAACTTGCAGATTTTGAAAGAAGACCTCTGAATATGAGGTCGGTGAACCATGTGTTTGTTCGTGTGTCCCAAGAAAGGCAAGTCAGATTTGGAAAGAAGGGTCAGTTTGCGACCCAGTTACATTCGGGCCTTCAAATTCTGGAAAGCTAGCCGTTGCTTATAGAGTTTGCTTTGCCACTAGGATTTGAGCAAATCCACATGTGTTTCATGTGTCGTGTTGAGGGTTATCTTCGAGACCCGCTTCATTGATTGATTACCACGGATAGCTATTGATGAGAATATGAGAGTACGCTGAATGGCCGGAATGAATCGTTGACCGCAAGTGGAAACAATTGAGGAGCAAGTCCCATCCCAATGTGAAAGTGGAAAAGAAAGACACTAAGAAGACGGAATGCTCACATGGGAAAAAGAGGATGAAATGCGACTGACGCTATCCACATTTGTTCCTCGACGAAGTAAATTAGTTTGGAGCTGACCAATACTCCCTCCTAAAGGGGGGAAGACTGTGATGACCTGTTCCGTCTATCTAATTGACTCCTTAATTTGAATAGAATTAATGTGTTAATATGATTTTGTGTGCCATTCTTGAAAATAATGTGGTTTGAATTTCTATCGTGTTCACCGTAGAAAATATTTTTGATTATCTGCTTTGGGAATTAAATTGAAGGCCCTATCGACCACAGAACCGAAATTAATTATGCCATTGGTGATTAGAGTGATTTTGACCTACAGAATTGTTGAAAACTGATTTGATCAAATTAATTAAGATTAAATTAATGAATTAAGTGCCCAATTGTTTTATTAATAAAATAAATGTGTTGAGTAGGACTTACAAGAGGCAATATGTTCATACCTCCTTTTGTTATTCAAATTGGCTAAATTATAACTCTAAGAGAGAGACGAGAGAGAGAGGAGAGGTCGTGCCATTAGAGAGAGAGAGAACTCAAATTGGAGTTTGATGTCAAAAGCTTGGAAATCTGAAGATTTCTCTAGATTTGATCATAGATTTTGGAGAATTGAGCCTCTAAGTAAGTGAAGTTCAGTACAGTTAAATGTTGTAAATATGTGTTATGAGTTTGATTGCGGAAGTTTGATTTTCTAATTGAAGCCGAAGAAATTGTGCTTTAATTGATAAATTTGAAGTTAAAATGCACATGCATGTATAGATCACCAATGATTTTGCCATAATCTAGCTTGTATTAAAGTGAATATGGAAAAATGAGTTGTTAAATCATACATGGCAAAATGTTTTGTTGAGTTTATAAGAATGAACCCATTTGCATCATCTGGTTTGAGAATAAGGGTGATACAATCACAAGTGCATGTAAAATTAATAAGACATAGGAGCTATGAATGCATGAATTTGCATGTTGGAAATGAGTTTGGTATCAATTGGACATGCATGTGTTGATTTATGAAATTGGCTCCATATTGAAGTAAATGGGTGTTTGTAACATGATATGCATAAATATTTTGAACGTTTGAGCCATAAAATGTCAGTTGGATAGTTTGAAATGCTGGATTTTGAGCTCAAGAACATGTTCTGGATATTTTCAGAAATTTGATATCCGCTCGAGCGGGAAACCGCCGCTCACAGTGTGAATTTCGTGTGCTCCAGCATATTTTGCAACTGACTCCCGCTCGAGCGGGGAAGTTCACGCTTGACGGGGAGCCATGTAGAGAGGCCTTCCGCTCGAGCGCCATAAGCACGCTCGAATGCGTAAATTCGACATAACCAGCACTTTTGTGCAGCCTTAACGGGTTCGCTCGATGGGGAACCTGTTTCTAAAATTTGAAAATGTATTCTGTGTTTTATTTTCCGTACACTTCACTTCTCGCACTCTTAGGCATAACATTGGGCATTATAATTAAATAAAAGAAAGAATGAGCCTAAAAGAGGAATATGTAAGTTAAAAGAACATGGGTTGAATTAATTTGTGACCCCACCTGGTGTGTTATGTGATGTTAGCGTCAAGCCTCCAAGGCAAATCCCACAAGCCGATCACTGTGAGTAATATTGAAATATGTTGTTGTCGTTTGCTTACTTCTATGTAAGTTTTGTAAAGTTCATAATTTGAAATGGTGGACAAGTTTGTAAAAGGCCTAAAGGCCAAGTTTGATACGAAAGTTTTGAAAGGCCTAAAGGCCAGTTTGATACGAAAGTTTGAAAGGCCATAAGCCAATTTAATATGAAAGTTGAAAAAGGACTCAAGGCCAGTTTGCATACAAAATGTTTGAAAGGACCTAAAGGCCAGTTTGGATACGAAGTTTGAAAGGCTCTAAAGGCCATTTGATATCGAAAGTTTGAAACAAGCCATTGAATCGAAAGTTTTAAGCACGGCCAAGACCAGTTTTGACATGAAATGTTTGAAAAACGGCAAAGGCCTGTTTGACCATGAGAACTTGGCCAAGGCCATCCTGATGTATGAATGTCCCAATGTACTTTCTTTATTTATATTATTCACGTGGGCTTTCGCCACCCTCATTCAATCCTATTCGTAGGACTGAGGCCAAAGGAGGTCCAGACCCAGCCCCAGTGACAGTCTGTATGGAACAACTAGGTTTGCAGAGTCCAGCTCTATGTTCTCCGCACGAGACGCCGCTCCGCCTCTGTCATTTTTGTTCTATGATTTTCATGTTCGCGAGGTGTGACAACCTCACCACGCTAATTATGATTTAAGCATGTTAACTGACCTATTGACCTGCAAAATTCTGAACTGACTGATTAGGTGTATTAGTTTAAATGCATGTCTACTGTTTGACTGCTAATTATCTGTTCATGTGTATATGTTCAACCTGCAAATTGAAGCGCCTTATCGGCGGTTGAATCTGAGATTGATTAAGTGTTTTCATGTTAATTGAAGTTTATAGGAATTTATTGTAGATTTAATTGAAATTTGATTTGGCATGATTAAATTGATTTAAATAGCTATATTGCTTATTTGGAACTCTATTACCAAATGCCATGTGTAGTGGGCATCTCATAAAACATTTGCAGACTCAATTCATATCTCTTTCTCATCCATCTCTGAGATATAAATCGACGAGAGAGGAATGAGAGAGGTGAGAAAACTTGGCTTCAATTGAGAGTTGGCTTGGACAGACTTAGGAAAATTGAAGAGTAGATGGCAAATTTGAGCTTCTATACCTGAATTGGAGACTTGAGGTAGGAGACTCACCCATTTAATTATCGAGTTGAGTGTCATTGCATGATCTAACGGTAAGGTTAGTGCATTAAGTCATGAATTAGCTTAATATGTTGAATTGAATAGGAAATCATGCATCATGTACACATTTGTGAATTTTTGAAGTTGTTTCATGAGAATTCCTCATGCATGTTCATTTCGGCGTTTTGACCCATGAACTCACCATGTTTGCAAGTTAAAAATCTTGCATTTGATCTTATCTTAAGAGCTAAGAGTTCATAGAACTCACTGCATGTAATGATTTTGCGATTGATCTTCATGTTCTTGAACTTGCAGTGAATTGTGTTCAAATTAAACTACCTTTGGGCTTTGATTTCATCATAATATCGATCTCTTGAAACATGTCATGATTATGAGTTTTAAAGCGTTTCCAGAAAATTAGCCCAAGAGATCGGTTTTGATCTTTCAAGTTTGGTTTTTGAGCTTGAGGTTCAAATTTTGAAAATTCCAGATTTTGGACTCACGCTCGGACGGGAACTCCACGCTCGAGCGTAACACACTGAGTTCATGCAGTCGCTCGAGGCGCGAAAAGTGACGTTCGAACGGGAAATGCGTGTATCCACTACTTTGCATGTGTTTTGGGCAGTCCGCTCGAGCGGGGGATACACGCTCGAGGCGAGGACTTGTGTCTCACGCTCGAGCGGAGGTCGAGCGCCGTCGGCGTGATTCGTGCATCCACCCCGTTACTTTTACAGTCCCGCTCGAGCGAGCGGAACCCTTTGCTCTCATGTCGCTCCGGCAGGGAAACCCACGCCGAAGGGACTCCTTTCAACAAAAATTTGAAGAGTGTTTCTAAAGTGCATCTTTGCATTCTCATTATCCATCCTAGGTATCTTAGCCTAGTTTCAGCATTTAATAGGATATTGATGTAGAACCACACCGAGGCAAATTGTGGATTAAGTTATTATTTCCCAACTGTGTAGCTTAGTGTGTGAGTCGTGTCTGTAACTGTGTAGGTTGCATCCAGGACGCCTATGCTGCTTATAGCCCAGTGCTCTAGGAGTAACAATGTTAAAAGATATGTCAATCATCAAATATTTTCTGAATAACACACTATACTGCTTTCTAAATGATATTTCTTATTGAATGAAATGTTGTGTCCTATTTGGAACTGTCATTCCGTGGCATCCAATAGCAATTTACTGTTACTCCGTACTGTCTGCTACTAGTTACAAGATCTTTGTCGGTTCCTGTGGTTGGAACCACTTCTGTTTACTGATATGAATGCCATCCAACTGACAGTTCGTCTGTTAAGACCTACTGTATACTGCTTTGGCAATGGGATGTACATATATGCTGCTATGACTGATATGACTGAGTATCTATAATAACATGACTCGTTTTAAATACTGAAAGGACTTCCATTTCTACACCTCTTTACGCAATGTTTATCACTGGGCTTTAGCTACTGCTCATATATATATGTAGGTGTTCAGCAACGGACGTGCTTAGAAGCGACGTCAGCTCCCATTTTTCAAAGTCAACCATCAGTGCTCACATAAAGAGGTTCCAAGTTCTTCAAGCTAACAGTTTTGGGGTGTTTTTTGGATTCATTCTTCCGCTCTTTTTTGTATTAGATTGACTGTACCCGACTACTGTAACGTTCTACATACAGATTAGGTCCTGTCCAATGATGT
>NW_021025649.1:365339-393535 GCF_004153795.1 Camellia sinensis
TACAATACCCAAATCGAGGTCACAACTCGTGATCTTGAAGTAACTCGTCAGGAGCCGAATGAGGGTTTCTCAAATTTCGTAACAAGGTAGAGGGCAAAGGCATCAATGATGACAACCTGGCCATCTGAAAAGGATCAAATCAGAATGATGGTTTGGAACCTACAGGAGAAATTACTGCAAAAAATGATTGTCTTGCCCTTATTTATATTCATTGATCTCCATGAGCTAGGAGTTCACATTAAGGATGCGATGAGACAAGGTTTGATAAATGACGAGAAGGAGCAGCCCAAGAGGGCTTTTACACACAGTTCCAATGCGACTACGAGTGGTGGTGTAGCTACAAGGCCATCCAATGTGGGTAGGGTCACCATCACTGCCAACCCCTTTGCCGGTACATCCAATACAACCTCACAAACCTCGAGCCACCAACTGCTATACATGTCCTTATCCAAAGCCTTAGGGGTCCTAATAAAAAAGGGGCACCTTAAGCCACTAGAGCCTCGCCCTCTACCCGATCATCTTGAAACACAACCTGACCAAATACTGTGCCTTCCACCAATATCATGGTCATGATACTGATCTATGCTTCAGATTGCGTCATGAGATTCAAGATCTCATTGACAATAAGGTGATAGCGTCTCCTGAAAAACCCAATGTCACTATAAATCCTCTCCTACTACATAACCAGGCCGCCCCTCCACCTCGGCATGTAAACCTCATCCATGCACTGGCCGTCCCTTACGACTCCAGTATATATATCACCCCTTCCCATCTTCCTAAGTCGACGTTGTTCATCCTGGAAAGCATGGATCTACGGGTGATGAATGCGTTCACATCCCAACCCAAACCTTTGGTGGTGACCATGGTAGATAAATGCAGGGTAGCCTTAGTAGAGAATGAGAATGTCAGTTCAGTGCCTGAAGGCTCCGTGGACTTATCTGAGGAGGAATACAACCCGTGCCGTTACATTGTTCCAACCAATCAAGCCAGACCAGAGGTAGAGTTACCAACAGGAATGGAGGTCAGTGTAATCTGGGAGGATGGCTCGAGCCAAGGTCTGGATGATCTAGTAGAATTGAGAGAAGACCTGGACAATCTACAGTTCTACGATGAACAAGATCTGGGGAATGTACAGATTGACTGGTTCGATCTAAACTTGTGATAACCCTGTTCCGTTTTGTGCTAATTGGTCCTTAATATGAATATGATTATGTGTTTAATGTGATTTTGTGTGCCATTATGTGAAAATATGTGGTTTTGAATTTCTATCTGTTCACCGTAGGAATATCTGTTTAATTGTCTGCTCTGGAAATTAAATTAAAGGCCTTATCGGCCACAGAACCCGAAATTGATTACGCCATTGTGATTAGCGTAATTTTTAGAGCCTACGGTGAAATTTAATTGGAAATTGATTTGGATCAAATTAATTAGATTAAATTAATGAATTAAGTGCCCAAATGTTTTATAATAAACTAATGGGTTAAGTAGGGGCTTATAAGGGGCCATATATGTTCAATACTCCTTTTGTTATTCAAATTGGCTGATTATAACTCTAAGAGAGAGAGAGGGTCGGCCATAGGGAGAGAGGGAGCTCAAAATTGGAGTTTGATCTTAAAAGCTTGGAAATCTTGAAGATTTCTCTAGATTTGACCATAGATTGGAAGAATTGAGCCTCTAGGTAAGTGAATTCATGAGTTTAATGTTGTAAATTGTGAATTCAAGTTTGATTGGTGATCAAGAACAAGAATTGTGCTTTAATTGATGAATTTGAAGTTAAAATGCACATGCATGTATAGGATCACCATGATTTTGCATAATCTAGCTTGTATTAAGTTGAATATGGAAAAATGAGTGTTAAATCATACATGCAAATATGTTTTTGTTGAGTTTCATAAGAATGAACACCATTTGCATCATCTAGGTTGAGAATAAGGGTGATACATCACATGCATGTACAAATTATAAGAATAGGAGCTATGAATGCATGAATTTGCATGTTGGAAATGAGTTTGGTATCAATTGGGACATGCATGTGTTTGATTTATGAAATTGGGCTCCATATTGATGTAAATGGGTGTTTGTAACATGATAGCATAAATATATTTGAAGTTTGAGCCATAAAATGTAAGTTGGATTAGTTTGAATGCTGGATTTGAGCTCAAGAACATGTTCTGGATTTTCCAGAAATTTGATATCCGCTCGAGCGGGGAAACCGCCGCTCAAGTGTGAATTTCGTGCTCCCAGCATATTTTGCAGACATGACTCCCGCTCGAGCGGGGAAGTTCACGCTTGAGCGGGGAGCCATGTAGAGAGGCCTTCCGCTCGAGCGCCATAATGCACGCTCGAGCGTAAATTCGACATAACCAGCACTTTTGCAGGCCTTAAGGGTTCGCTCGAATGGGGACCCTGTTTTCTAAAATTTTGAAAATGTATTCTGTGTTTTATTTTCCGTACACTTTCACTTCTAAGCACTCTTAGGCATACATTGTGCATTATAATTAAATTAAAGAGATAAGAATGAAGCCTAAAGAGGAATATGTGAATTAAAGAATGGGTTGAATTATTTGTGACCCATGTGTGTTATGTGATGTTAGCGTCAAGCTCCAAGGCAAATCCACAAGCCGATCACTGTGAGTAATATTTGAAATATGTTGTTGTCCGTTTGCTTACTTCTATGTAAGTTTTGTAAAGTTCATTAATTTGAATGGTGGACAAAGTTTGAAAGGCCTAAAGGCCAGTTTGATACGAAAGTTTGAAAGGCCTAAAGGCCAGTTTGATACGAAAGTTTGAAAGGCCAAAAGGCCAATTTGATATGAAAGTTTGAAAGGACTAAAGGCCAGTTTGATACAAAAGTTTGAAAGGCCTAAAGGCCAGTTTGATACGAAAGTTTGAAAGGCCTAAAGGCCAGTTTGATATGAAAGTTTGAAAGGCCTAGAGGCCAATTTGATACGAAAGTTTAAACGGCCAAAGACCAGTTTGACATGAAAGTTTGAAAAAGCCAAAGGCCTGTTTGACATGAATGAATTGGGCCCAAGGCCATCTGATGTATAATGTTCCAATGTACTTTCTTTATTTGATATTATTCACTGGGCTTTCGCTCACGCTCATTCATGTGTTTGTAGGTGAGCCAAGAGAGGTCCAGACCCAGCCCCAGTGAAGTCTGTATGGAACAACTAGGTTTTGCAGAGTCAGCCTATGTTTCTCACGCACGAGACTCGCCTTCGCCCTTCTGTCATTTTTGTTCTATGTTGTCATGTTCGCGAAGTGTGACAACCCTCACCACTGCTAATCTATGATTAAGCATGTTAACTGACTGATTGACTGAAATTCTGAACTGACTGATTGAGTGTATTAGTTTAAATGCATGTCTATCTGTTTGACTGCTAAATTATCTGTTCATGTATTATGTTCAAACTGCAAATTGAAGGCCTTATCGGCGGTTGAATCTGAAATTGATTAGTGTTTTATGTTAATTAGAGTTTATGGGAATTTATTGTAGATTTAATTGAAATTTGATTTGGCATGATTAAATTAGATTAAATAAAGCTATATTGCATTATTTGGACTTATTTACCAAAATGCCATGTTAGTGGGCCATCTCATAAAACATTTGAGACTAAATTCATATCTCTTCCTCATCCATTCCTTGAGATAAAATCGAGAGAGAGAATGAGAGAGGAGAAAACTTGGCTTCAATTGAGAGTTGGCTTGGAGACTTAGGAGAATTGAAGAGTAGATTGCAAATTTGAGCTTCTATACCTTGAATTGGAGACTTGAGGTAGGAGACTCACCCATTTAATTATGAGTTTGAGTTGTCATTGCATGATTCACGGTAAGGTTAGTGATTTAAGGCATGAATTAGCTTAATATGTTGAATTGAATAGGAAATCATGCATGCATGTACACATTTGTGAATTTTGAAGTTGTTTCATGAGAATTCCTCCATGCATGTTCATATTTCGGGTTTTGACCCATGAACTCACCATGTTTTGAAGTTAAATCTTGCATTTGATCTTATCTTAGAGCATAAGAGTTCATAGGAACTCATGCATGTATGAGTTTTGCATTGATCTTCATGTTCTTGAACTTTGAGTGAAATTGTGTTCAAATTAAACTACCTTTGGGCTTTGATTTCTCAAATTGATCTTTGAAACATGTCATATTATGAGTTTTAAAGCGTTTTCCAGAAAATTAGCCCAAGAGGATCGGTTTTGATGCTTTCAAAGTTGGTTTTGAGCTTGAGGTTCAAATTTGAAAATTCCAGATTTTGGACTCACGCTCGAGCGGGGAACTCCACGCTCGAGCGTACACACTGAGTTCATGCAGTCTGCTCGAGCGGGAAAAGTGACGTTCGAACGGGAAATGCGTGTATCCAGTACTTTGCATGTGTTTGCAGTCCGCTCGAGCGGGGGAGTACACGCTCGAGCGAGGACTTGTGTCTCACGCTCGAGCGGAGGTCGAGCGCCCGTCGAGCGTGAATTTCGTGCATCCAGTACTTTTACAGTCCGCTCGAGCGAGCGGAGACCTTTTGTCTGCATGTCCGCTCGAGCAGGGAAACCCACGCTCGAGCGGGACTCCTGTTTCAACAAAAATTTGAAGAGTGTTTCTAAGTGCATCTTTGCATTCTCATTCCATCCTAGGTATTCTTAGGCCTAGTTTAAGGCATTTTAATAAGGATATTGATGTAGAACCACACCGAGGCAAATTAGGGATTAAGTTATTATTTCCCAACTGTGTAGCTTAGTGTGTGATCGTTCTGTAACTGTGTAGGGTTGGCATCCGAGGACGCTCTAGCTGCTTATAGCCCAGTGCTCTAGGAGTAACAATGTTATAAAGATATGTTCAATCATAAATATTTTCTGAATAAACAACTATACTGCTTTCTGAAATGATATTTCTTATTGAATGAATGTTTGTCCTATTTGTGAACTGTATTCGTGGCATCCATAGCAATTTACTGTTACTGTACTGTACTGCTACTGTTACAGAGATCTTTGTCGGTTCCTGTGTTGGAACCACTTCTGTTTACTGATATGATGGCCATCAACTGACAGTTCGGTCTGTTAAGACCTACTGTACTGCTTTGCAATGGGATGTACCATATATGACTGCTATGACTGAATGACTGATATACTATTATAACTGACTGTTTTAAATACTGAAAGGACATTCATTTCTAACCTCTTTACGCATATGTTATTCACTGGGCTTTAGCTCACTGCTCATATATATATGTAGGTGTTCAGGCACTGGACCGTTGCTAGAAGCGACAGGCTAAGCTCCCATTTTGTCAAAGTCAACCATCGTGCCTCACTAAGAGGTTCCAAGTTCTTCAAGCTAGGAGTTTTTGGGGTGTTTTGGATTCATTCTTTCCGCCTCTGTTTTTGTATAGATTGACTGTACCCGTACTGTACTGTTCTAATAAGGATTAGGTCCCTGTCCTGGATGATTGTATATGTATGTAAATACTGTTTATGTTCTGAATGGGATTGTGTATAAAAAGTCTTTTTGCATACAGACATGTCACAGCTCATTCGACATCTTTTAATTACTGTTTTGGCTTCCGCCAGCCCCTGTACTCTGTATTACTGTTTTACTGTTAAGTAGGCCTTTGGTAATCTTGGATTACTGGCCGGTTACGGTGCTAAACCCATAGGGGCGGGTTTGGGTCGTGACAGAGTGGTATCAGAGCGTTGTTAAACCACGAGTTGTACCGCACACACGTGTCCAAATGAGCTATTGGATGTCCTAGAAAAGTAATTACGGCATTACATGAGCATGAAAAGTGTGTGGCCATGACATGAATATATGTGATAATGTGTTAATATTTGCAACTGCCTATGTTTATTATTGCTATGTTGCATATAGTAAAATGGATAGTGCAAGAACTGCAGTCGAAACTGAATCATCTAACGCCAGAATGGCAAGATTAGATAGAACAGTTGAAATGCTAACTGAGGCCTTAAGGCAACAGCAACAACAGAACCAACAGCCCCCACCTCCTCTGGTACAACCGGAACAGAATGTGAATGATGACATCATTGCTCTAACGCAGAAGTTCAGTAAGATGAAACTGCCATCATTTCAGGGAGGCCTTGAACCATTGAAGGCCGAAGTGTGGGTGCTAGAAACTGAAAAATTATTTGAAGTGTTTCCGTGTTCTGAAGCACACAAAGTACTACTGGCTACCTTCACCTTACAAGAAGAGGCCAGAAGGTGATGGATGCTGGTCCGCGACACCAATATTGCTATGAATTGGGCTCAGTTTAAGGGAGCCTTCTTTGAGAAATACTTCCCACAGTGTGTCAGAGACCGCAAGGTAACCGAGTTTGAACAGTTGAGACAAGGTACCATGTCCGTGGCTGAGTATGAGTCAAAGTTTACTGAACTCGCCAGATATGCACCGTACATGGTTGACACTGATTAGAAAAAGGCCAGGAAGTTTGGAAGGCGGCCTTAATGTAGAAATTCTTGACAGAATCAACGTTTTGAAATTGCTGAAATACGTGGATGTTCTTGATCGAGCAATAATGGCTGAGTCGAACATCGAAGCATTGAAACAGACTGAAACACCAGCGTCTGAATGGCGTGGTAAGAGACGAGGTTTTAAATTTAAGAAATGCCAAAATAATTCATTGAACAAAAAGCAGAACACAGGGTCAACAAACAGTTCTAGTCAAGGAAACCGTTTGATACCGCCCTGCTCCGAATGTGGTAAGAATCATAAAGGGGTTTGTTATAAAATTTCAGGTGCTTGTTATAGGTGTGGCAAGGTGGGCCACATGGTCAAAGATTGCCCTTCCACTTTCCAAGGCAATAGCAAAGCTGCACCTAGCGCAGTAGCATCAACTGTTGCACCGAAACCCAATCCCAAAGCTACCGGAAAGGAGCCTATGAGGCAAGGCCGAGTGTTCGCACTAGTACCGGGAGATGTATAGAATACCGAGACTATTGTGTCAGGTATACTCTCAATTTGCGCTCAAAATGCATATGTTCTGATTGATTCAGGGTCTACACATTCATATGTATCGCATGTTTTTTCACAAAAATTGAATAGACCGTTGGAACCCATGAATTACTTGTTAGTTGTTTCTTCACCTGTTGGGGGATCCATGACTTGTGCTTATATGTACCCTGCATGTGAAATTATTGTTGAAGATGTTCATTTGTATATTGATTTACTGCCATTGAATATTGATCATTTTGATGTGATATTGGGGATGGATTGGTTAACGAAATATCATGCTACCACAGACTGTGTGACAAAACAAGTTGTTTTCCGTCCACCCGGACTGCCTGAATTTGTGTTTAACGAAGTTGGAGTAGTACCTCCCCCATACCTGATTTCATCTATGAAAACTTTTTAATTGATTAGAAAGGGGTGTAAAGGGTGTCTATGTTCTGTATTGACTGTACCTACTGATGATAAAGCTAATGTGAACAGTATTCCTATAGTCAGAGAATTCCCAGATGTTTTTTCAGATGATTTGCCAGGGGATTTGATTGATAGGGACATTGAGTTCACCATTGATGTGATTCCGGGTACACAGCCAGTTTCTAAAGCTCCTTACAGAATGGCTCCGACGGAATTGAAAGAATTGAAAGTTCAGCTGCAAGAACTGTTAGACAAGAAGTTCATCAGACCCAGTACTTCACCGTGGGGCGCACTAGTCTTATTTGTGAAAAAGAAAGACGGCTCACTGAGACTCTACATTGATTACCGTGAACTGAACAAGGTAACAGTGAAAAATAAATATCCATTGCCTCGCATTGATGATTTATTTGACCAGTCAAAATTGATCTTAGATCTGGATATCACCAGTTGAAAGTCAAGACAGGGGGACATCGAAAAGACTGCCTTTCGAATGAGGTACGGACATTATGAATTCTTAGTTATGCCTTTCGGAGTTACCAATGCACCTGTTGCATTTATGGACCTTATGAACAAAATTTTCAAACCGTTCCTGGATGAATTTATAGTCGTTTTTATAGATGACATTTTGATTTATTCCAAAAGCACGGAAGAACATGAACGTCATTTGAACATTGCCCTACAGACCCTAAGAGAACAGAAACTTTATGCAAAACTAACTAAATGTGAATTTTAGCTAGACAGTGTGATGTTTTTGGGACATGTGATCAGTAAGGATGGTATTACAGTTGACCCACAGAAAATTGAAGCAGTAGTGAACTGGCCTAGACTGACACATGTTACCGAAGTCTGAAGTTTTCTAGGCTTAGCCGGGTATTACAGAAGGTTTGTCAAAGATTTCTCCAAAATTGCCCTACCACTGACACAGCTAACTCAGAAGGGGATATCATTTGACTGGACCGATCAGAGGGAATCAGCTTTTCAAGAGTTAAAACAGCGACTAGTGACTGCACCAATTCTCACCTTACCCTCAGGTACGGATGGTTATACTGTATATAGTGATGCTTCTTATAAAGGTTTGGGATGTGTTTTAATGCAGAATGGTAAAGTTATTGCATATGCTTCCCGACAACTGAGACCGCATGAAAAGAACTACCCGACCCATGATTTAGAACTTGCTGCAGTAGTGTTTGCACTGAAAATTTGGCGTCACTACCTTTATGGGGCGACATGTAAGGTGTATACAGACCACAAGAGTTTGAAATGCTTCTTCACACAGAAAGAACTGAACATGAGGCAACGGAGATGGCTAGAACTGATAAAGGACTATGACTTGCAAATTTTGTACCATCCAGGAAAAGCTAACACCGTTGCCGATGCACTGAGTCAAAAATCGATTGGAAATTTAGCCTATTTACTCACCGGGCAGAAAGAATTGCTATGTGTCCTAGAAAAATTTGAAGTTGAGATTGTTTTGCGTGAACAATGTGGAACAATAGCCGCTATTTCTACTCAACCGGCACTGATTGAAGAGATTAAAGAGAAACAGCAACAGGACGACTTCTTGAGGAAGATCATCGAAGAACGGGAATCCAAACCGAGGCCGGATTTCAAATTTGAGAATAATGTGTTGAAATTTCAGGGAAGATTGTGTGTACCGAGTGATTCTGAACTAAAAAGAAGAATTATGCAAGAAAGCCACAATTCGAAACTATCTATCCATCCAGGAAATACAAAAATGTACCAAGACTTGAAACTAAATTTCTGGTGGTCGGGAATGATTAAAGAGATTGCTGATTATGTGTCGAAATGTCTTCATTGCCAACAAGTTAAAGCCAAACATCAACGACCCGCAGGTTTACTGCAACCCTTACCGATACCGGAGTGGAAATTGGAACATATCACTATGGATTTCATTGTTGGTTTACCTCGCTCCAGTAAAGGTATGGATTCAATTTGGGTTATTGTTGATAAACTAACTAAATCTGCTCACTTTTTACCTGTTAAAATAATTTATAATGCAGACAAATTGGCTGTAATCTATATTGATGAGATTGTTAGATTGCATGGAGTGCCTGTGTCCATTGTTTCTGATAAGGACTCGAAGTTTACATCGAGATTTTGGCAAAGTCTGCAAACAGCATTGGGTACTGAACTGAGACTGAGTAGTGCATTTCATCCTCAAACAAATGGGCAGTCAGAAAGTACCATCCAGACTCTGGAGGATTTACTGCGAATGTGTGTTCTTGATTTCTAGGGAAATTGGGAAAGCCACTTACCTTTAGCTGAGTTTGCTTACAACAACAGCTTTCACTCGAGCATTGGTATGGCGCCTTTCGAGGCTTTGTATGGCAGAAAATGTTGATCTCCAATTTGCTGGGCAGAAGTTGGAGATGGGCCTTTGCTTGGGCCCGAAATTGTACATGAAACTACCGAAAAAGTGAAACTAATTCAACAGAGACTGAAAACTGCACAGAGCCGACAGAAAAGTTATGCTGATGTCCGGAGGCGAGACAGAGAGTATGAAATAGGTGACCATGTTTTTGTTAAAGTAACACCAATGAAAGACCATACTCATTTTGGAGTCAAGGGTAAGCTAGCGCCGAGATATGTCGGACCGTATGAGATTATTGAAAAGATTAATCCGGTGGCGTATCAAGTTGCGCTTCCTCCTGAATGGAGCATATGCATAACGTCTTCCACATTTCAATGTTGAGGGATCACCTTCGGGATCCCTTCCATGTGATTGAGCCTACCCTTGTAGTGCTAAGTGATGACTACACTTATGAAGAACGGCCGATTCAGATTGTAAACAAACAGATCAAGAAGTTTAGGAACAAAGAGATTCCGTTAGTGAAAGTTGACTACCAAAACCATGGTGGCGTATGTGCCACTTGGGAAAGGGAAGACGATAAGATCAAGAGATATCCTGAATTGTTCTCACTGAATCCTGTTTTCTTCCAAAATGAAGGTAATTCGAGTTTAGAGGACCAGACCCTTTATAAGGAGGGGAGACTGTGACAACCCTTACCACTGATTAGTACTAATCTATGATTAAGCATGTTAACTGACTGATTGACTGAAATTCTGAACTGACTGATTGAGTGTATTAGTATAAATGCATGTCTATCTGTTTGACTGCTAAATTATCTGTTCATGTATTATGTTCAAACTGCAAATTGAAGGCCTTGTCGGCGGCCGAATCTGAAATTGATTAGTGTTTTATGTTAATTAGAGCTTATGTGAATTTATTGTAGATTTAATTGAAATTTGATTTGGCATGATTAAATTAGATTAAATAAAGCTATATTGCAGTAGTTGGACTTATTTACCAAAATGCCATGTTAGTGAGCCATCTCATAAAACATTTTAGACTTAATTCATATCTCTTCCTCATCCATTCCTTGAGACAAAATCGAGAGAGAGAATGAGAGAGGAGAAAACTTGGCTTCAATTGAGAGTTGGCTTGGAGACTTAGGAGAATTGAAGAGTAGATTGCAAATTTGAGCTTCTATACCTTGAATTGGAGACTTGAGGTAGGAGACTCACCCATTTAATTATGAGTTTGAGTTGTCATTGCATGATTCACGGTAAGGTTAGTGATTTAAGGCATGAATTAGCTTAATATGTTGAATTGAATAGGAAATCATGCATGCATGTACACATTTGTGAATTTTGAAGTTGTTTCATGAGAATTCCTCCATGCATGTTCATATTTCGGGTTTTGACCCATGAACTCACCATGTTTTGAAGTTAAATCTTGCATTTGATCTTATCTTAGAGCATAAGAGTTCATAGGAACTCATGCATGTATGAGTTTTGCATTGATCTTCATGTTCTTGAACTTTGAGTGAAATTGTGTTCAAATTAAACTACCTTTGGGCTTTGATTTCTCAAATTGATCTTTGAAACATGTCATATTATGAGTTTTAAAGCGTTTTCCAGAAAATTAGCCCAAGAGGATCGGTTTTGATGCTTTCAAAGTTGGTTTTGAGCTTGAGGTTCAAATTTGAAAATTCCAGATTTTGGACTCACGCTCGAGCGGGGAACTCCACGCTCGAGCGTACACACTGAGTTCATGCAGTCTGCTCGAGCGGGAAAAGTGACGTTCGAACGGGAAATGCGTGTATCCAGTACTTTGCATGTGTTTGCAGTCCGCTCGAGCGGGGGAGTACACGCTCGAGCGAGGACTTGTGTCTCACGCTCGAGCGGAGGTCGAGCGCCCGTCGAGCGTGAATTTCGTGCATCCAGTACTTTTACAGTCCGCTCGAGCGAGCGGAGACCTTTTGTCTGCATGTCCGCTCGAGCAGGGAAACCCACGCTCGAGCGGGACTCCTGTTTCAACAAAAATTTGAAGAGTGTTTCTAAGTGCATCTTTGCATTCTCATTCCATCCTAGGTATTCTTAGGCCTAGTTTAAGGCATTTTAATAAGGATATTGATGTAGAACCACACCGAGGCAAATTAGGGATTAAGTTATTATTTCCCAACTGTGTAGCTTAGTGTGTGATCGTTCTGTAACTGTGTAGGGTTGGCATCCGAGGACGCTCTAGCTACTTATAGCCCAGTGCTCTGTGAGTAACAATGTTGTAAAGATATGTTCAATCATGAATATTTTTAGAATGAACAACTGTACTGCTTTCTGAAATAATATTTCTTATTGAATGAATGTTTGTCCTATTTATGAACTGTATTCGTGGCATCCATAGCAATTTACTGTTACTGTACTGTACTGTACTGCTACTGTTACAGAGATCTCTGTCGGTTCCCGTGTTGAAACCACTACTGTTTACTAATATGATGGCCATCAACTGACAGTTCGGTCTGTTAAGACCTACTGTACTGCTTTGCTATGGGATGTACCACATATGACTGCTATGACTGAATGGCTGATATACTGTTATAACTGACTGTTTTAAATACTGAAAGGATATTCATTCCTAACCTCTTTACGCATATGTTATTCACTGGGCTTTAGCTCACTGCTCATATATATATGTAGGTGTTCAGGCACCGGACTGTTGCTAGAAGCGACAGGCTAAGCTCCCGTTTTGTCAAAGCCAACCATCGTGCCTCACTAAGAGGTTCCAAGTCCTTCAAGCTAGGACTTTTTGGGGTGTTTTGGATTCATCCTTTCCGCCTCTGTTTTTGTATAGACTAACTGTACCCATACTGTACTGTTCTAATAAGGATTAGGTCCCTGTCCTAGATGATTGTATATGCATGTAAATACTGTTTATGTTCTGAATGGGATTGTGTATAAAAAGTCTTTTTGCATACAGACATGTCACAGCTCATTGGATATCTTTTAATTACTGTTTTGGCTTCTGCCAGCCCCTGTACTCTGAATTACTGTTTTACTGTTAAGCAGGCCTTCGGTTGTCACGACCCGAAGCCGCCCCCGTGGGTTAAGGACGTAACCGGCCAGTAATCACGAGATTACCTACGGCCTCAAACCAAAACAGACTTAACACATCAGAGTAAAGGGGGCCAAAAGGGAAGCAAAATTTAAACTTTGGCCATAGAGCTGTGCTTATATGCATGTCACAACATTCCCGACACAAATATGTTAACAACTCACGTCAGAAAATACAGTAACAAAAGGTTCTGTACAGACAGGATCATTAGACTAAGCCACTCCGTCAAAACTGTACATAATAGATATAGAGTCCTCGCCAACATGACAAGATATAAATACCAAACAAAAGGGCGAAGACGAGTCTCGTGCGTGAGACGCAGGGCTGACTCTCAAAAACTTAGTTGTTCCATACAGACTTCACTGAGGCTGGGTCTGGACTTCTCTTGGCTCACCTACAAACACATGAATGAGCGTGAGCGAAAGCCCAGTGAATAATATCAAATCAAATACAGAAGTTACATAACAATGTAAGACAACATGTTCCAAACGGCCTTAGGCCCAATTCATATTTCCATTTAACAGATATATAACTATACGAAATTCAAATCAAGTGACTATAGTTCTAAACATTCTGGCCTTTGGCCCATTCAGATTTCCATTCATGTCAAAACGGCCTTCGGCCTATTCATTTATGTCAAAACGGCCTTCGGCCCATTCATTTCTGTCAAAATGGCCTTCGGCCCATTCGTTTACGTCAAACGGCCTTCGGCCCGTACATTAGTGTCAAAACGGCCTTCGGCCCACTCATTCATGTCAAAACGACCTTAGGTCCATTTATTTCTATCAAAAACGACCTTCGGTCCATTTAATTCATATCGAAAAGACCTTCGGTCCATTCATTTACGTCGAAACGGCCTTCGGCCCATACATTCGTGTCAAAACGGCCTCATTCATGTCAAAACGACTTTAGGTCCATTTATTTCTATCAAAACGACCTTCGGTCCATTTATTCATATCGAAACGACCTTCGGTCCATTCGTTTACGTCGAAACGGCCTTCGGCCCATACATTCGTGTCAAAATGGCCTTCGGCCCGCTCATTTATGTCAAAACGACCTTAGGTCCATTCATATATGTCAAAACGACCTTCGGTCCACTCATTTCTATCAAAACGACCTTCGGTCCGTTCATATATGTCACAACGACCTTCGGTCCATTCATATAGGTCAAGACGACCTTCGGTCCATTCATATAGGTCAGAACGACCTTCGGTCCGTTCTTTGTTATCAAAACGACCTTCGGTCCATTTATGTTTATCAAAACGACCTTTGGTCCATTTATGTTTATCAAAACGACCTTTGGTCCATTTATGTTTATTCCTGACAGGCTTTTGTCCACAATCCCAATTAGCAACTCATAAAGCTTATAAGGGAATAATAATTGGACATTCACAATCATTCAAATATCGATATTACTCACAGTGATCGGCTTGTGGATTCGCCCTGGAGCTTGACCCTACACATTCCATGAACACAAAAGGGTCATTAACCATTCAATCCGTTCCTTAATTCACATATTCCTCTTTAGGCTTTATTCTTATCTCATTAACTCATTTACAATGCTTAACATATGCCTAAGAGTGCTTGCAAGTGAAAGAGAACGGAAAGCAGAACACAAAATGCAAAACGGGATTTCAGAAAATAGGGTCCCCGCTCGAGCGTGGACTTCCCCGCTCGAGCGGACCCTTAGGTCTGCGAAAGTACTGGTTGCCTTCAATTCCAGCTCGAGCGTGAACTCGGCCGCTCGAGCGGACTGCCTGTCTACAAGCTCCCCGCTCGAGCATCAACTTCCCCGCTCGAGCGGGAACCATGTCTGCAGAAAATGCTGGGAGCTCGATTTCTCCGCTCGAGCGGCACTTCACCCGCTCGAGTGGACATCGAAAATCTGGGTTTTCCAGATTGAGTTCTTGAGCTTCATCTCGACATTCAAAGGCTCTAAATGCATGATTTCGGTCCAAACTTCACATAATCATGTACTAACATGGTACAAACATAGAATTACAACATATTGAAGCTCAATTTCATAATTTATCTACATGCATGGCTCATTTTCCACCAACTCATTACCAATGTAACCATTTCATGCATTCAAAGCTTCTACTTCCATGGATTGTACATGTATGTGACATATAACCTTCATTCTCGTCTCATATGATGAAAAGATGGTCAAATACATGGATTTCAACCAAAATTGCAACATGAGTCATGTAATCCAAGCTCAAATATGCAAATTCAAAACAATACATACATGCATGCATATATAGTCTTCAAATTCATCAAAACCAACTCCTTTCATGTTCTAGATCACAAATTAATCTTCAATTCACGAAATCACAACTCAAATTCATGAGTTAGGGGTTGGTTACTCACCTAGGAGCTTTAATCTTCCAAACTCTAGTCAATTCTTGAGTTAAATCTTCAAATTCCCAAGCTAGAGCCAAAAATTGTTCAAGTCTCTTCCTTTCTCTCTCTATAGCCGGCCTCTCTCTCACTCTCAATTGTCTAACTCAGATTTTGAGTTTTAAGAGAGCTAAAGGAGAGTGCAATGCAAATATACAACAAGCCCCACTAACAAATATTTTAATATAAAATAATGGGGTACTTAATTTATCAATTTAATCAGTTTAAATTGACCAGAATCAATTTTCAATTAAATTTCACCGTAGGCTCTAAAATTTATGCCAATCACAATGGCGTGATCAATTTCGGGTTCTGTGGCCGATAAGGCCTCCAATTTAATTTCCAAAGCAGATTAATCAAACAGATATTCCTACGGTGAACAGATAGGAATTCAAAACCGCATATTTTCACATAATGGTACACAAAATCACCAAAACATATAATCACCTTCGTATTACGGACCAATTAGCTTAATATAGAACAGGGGTATCACATCGGTAATCTTGGATTACTGGCCGGTTACGGTGCTAAACCCATAGGGGCGAGTTTGGGTCGTGACACGAAGTCTTTGTATATGTCTGTATATAGTTTTCATTGGTTGACTTAGTTTTGGATGATCTTGTTAGTTTAGAACTTTATGGTACTGTACTTCTGTTGTGAGTTATTATTGTATATATGTATGGTTTGTTTTGGTTTGCCATGTAAGCACGGCTCTATGGACAAAGTTTTAAATTTTGCTTCTGTTTGGCCCCTTTACTCTGATGAGTTATGTCTGTTTTGGTTTGAGGCCGTAGGTAATCTCAGGATTATTGGCAGGTTATGTCCTTAACCCATAGGGGCGGGTTTGGGTCATGACAGAGATAGACAAGATTGCCAACCAGCTGACAATACAGAGTAGCATCAGAGAGTAGAGTGCCATCAAGAGGAGTAAGACGACTCTGAGTCTCCAGGGGAGTGGAGGCAGTCTTGTAATCTGTAAGACCAGCACGAGCGAGAAGATCGGAGGTATACTTAGCCTGAGAGAGAAACGAACCCGTGGAATCATGGGAGATTTCAAGACCCAAGAAATGATTGAGAGAACCAAGGTCTTTCATCTCGAAATGATGGCTAAGAAACTGTTTGAGGCGAAGAATACCATCCACATCATCACCGGTGAAAATCATGTCATCCACATAAAACAGAAGTAGGGTGGTCCCGTCAGCAGTTTTCCTCACAAAAAAAGCAGTATCATAAGAACTGGAGGTGAAACCACAATCATGAATAATAGAGCTAAACTTGGTAAACCAAGCTCGCAGGGCTTGCTTAAAACCATATAATGCATGTTGAAGTTTGCATACCTTATTAGGCGGATAAGTAGACCCAGGTAGAGGTTGTACGTAAACCTCCTCTAGAAGATCACCATTAAGGAAATCAGTTTTCACGTCCATTTGATAAAGGTCCCATTGACAGGTGGCAGCAATAACAATCAAGCTACGAACAAAGGTGAGACAGGCAACAGGAGCAAAGGTCTCCTCATAATCAATACCTTATTCCTAGTTGAAGCCTTTAGCAACAAGGCGGGCTTTGTATCTCTCAATAGAGCCATTAGAGTGTGTCTTGATTTTGTACACCCATTTGCAGCCAATGGCAGTCTTGCCAGGGTGAACATCAACAATGTCCCAAGTATGAGTTTTGTCTAAAGCCTGCAATTCATCAGTCATAACATGCTGCCAAAGAGGATTAGAGCGAGCCTCACGATAAGAGGTAGGTTCATGAGTAGAAAAAGCAGTGGAACCAACAATATAATCACGAAGACGAGTAGAAGGTTGTGTTACCTGATGTGGTTGAGTAGAGGGTGGAGGAGCCAAAGGGCATGGGAGAGACTCAACAGGAGGCGAGGATCCCGAGGGAGCAAGTACAGGACCATAAGAGCGAGTAGGCTCATGGGCAAGACCAGTAGACAATGACGTCTCTAAAGGTGCAGGCAGGGGCCTTATATCAATCTCATCAGAAAACAGATCTGTGGAAGGGTTAGTAAAAAATAGAGAGGGTAAAGGAGTGGATAAGCGGAATTGGGAAAGGGAGGAAAACATTTTGTGTTCCAAAAAAACCACATGACAAGAGATACGGAGACGCTAGGAGATAGGATCCCAACAACGATACCCTTTATGTTCAATACCACACCCCAAGAAGCAACAAAGACGTGAACGAGGTTCAAGTTTGTTTTGTTCGTGAGGTTGGAGAAGAACAAAACATGCAGAACCAAAGACCCTAAGATTGGTGTAAAGGGGACGAGTGCCATGCAAATGCTCATAGGAAGTGTGATTATGAATGACAAGCATAGGGATACAATTTATAGTGTAAGCAGCAGTGAGAGCAGCCTCACCCCAAAAATTTTCCGGACAAGAGGAAGAGAGAATGAGAGCTCGAGTAGTGTCGAGAATATGCCTATGTTTCTATTCAGTACGTCCATTTTGTTGAGACGTGCTTGGACAGGAACGATGAGGCTGAGTACCATGACTCTGAAGAAAAAAAAAAAGAAAATCAGAATCTTTATATTCCATAGCATTGTCAGAGCGAAAAATCTTAATAGTTTTAGAAAATTGGGTTTGGACCATTTTAACAAAATTGTAATAAAGTCTTTAATTTCACAGAGACTAGAATAATTCACACCAACTTTTCTCTTTCTATGTGACTTTTTGTAAATCATAGTAAGTCATATTATTATTTTATTTATATTAGCTTTACATATAATATAAAATAAAGAAGTAAATTAAATTCGATAATAAATAGCATTTTATTCATTTCTTTATATATTTAAATTATCACATTCATCGCAGTCCATACGATAATTGAAGGGAAATTGATGTTGTGGGCCTGCGCTGATCAAATTCGATTTGTCTAGAACAAAGTGTGTGCTAGAAAGACCATGGCGGAGTTATGAGCCCGTTTGGAAATGGGTTCACGTCCGCTTTTCAATCAAGCTCTCTTTGCAGGAAGTTTTAGATTGAGTTCGGATGATGAACTTGAGTAGGGATTTATGGAAGGAAAGGAAAAAGGAAGAAAAACAGTAACAAAAAAAGAAAAGGCTAAATTTTTTTTTTTTTTTTTTTTCACTTTCATTTACATTTTTCCACTACAAATCTTTATTCAAATTTATGATCTAAACATAGTCACACAGTTTGCTCGGAGATGGGAATCCTTTGGCTAGTCATCCTAGTGACAACTTGATTATTTGGCACAGGATTGGTCTGGCATCAGGTTTATATATATATACAAATTAATTGTCAAACTCCACCTAAAATTTCCTTGGCATGGGATTGGTCTTGCATGATAGGCCATGTATGCCATGAGGGGAATGAGTGCACAAAATATGCCATGTTTTGTCTTGTCCATGTTGACTCGCTTTTATGCTGTGTTTAGTTGAGGGATTTGAGGAAAGATTTGGAAAGGGGAAATGGAAATGATAGGTGAAATATGAATAAAATATATACATTTCACTCAGTTTCACATACCTTTTTCCTTTCCCTTTACAAATCTGTCCCCAAATTTCTCAACTAAACACAGCTTAGTGTATGTGAGCACTTCATATCCTTTCAGCCATTGCCACTTCATGTCATTTGGACTCCATTTTTTTGCTAGAGCCAATGTTTGTAGAAAAAAGTGTCTTCAAAGAAAGCTTACTCTAACTGACTCCATTTTATGTTGTTAGAATTTGAGGAGAAAGCCAACATGGGTTATGTCCCCCATTATTTTGGTTAAAATTTTCATATGCCTTTCAGTTGGCATCTAAATTAAATCAACTGAAAAAATAAGAACATGGGACAATCAAGACACCGTTAGGACACATGGGAACTACTGCCAACTGGGAAGAAAATTCAACATGTGAACATGATGAGGAAGGAGCAGTTGGAAGCAATTATAGTGATGATTACTAATGCTGTTTAGAAGAAGACGAACATGAAGAGTGGGCATTCAAAGTAACCGATTTAAGGATGTAGATGGGTTGTTTACCATCTGTGTAGATGAGATACCTGACTCCATGGATCCAAAAGGGTTATTCACTTTATTCAGTAAGTTTGGAATAGTTGAGGATGTCTTCATTCCAACAAAAAGAAGACAAGTATCGGACTCCTGGTTCGGATTTGTAAGGTACGACTGTGAGGTTGCAGGAGACATGGCGATGCAAAAGGCTGATGGGATATGGTGTAACAATAAAGCTTTGAAGGTGAATAATGCAGAATACAAAAAAAGGGATCAAAAGTAACCTACAGTAAGGAACTTAGGCCAGAAGCTGGAGCATCACCAACAGAGAATTTTCGCAATGCAAAAAATAGAGTATGACAAGGGAGTGCAAAAATAGCACACAATAAGAAGCAGAGGAGGTGAGATGATGAGATAGTACCAACAAAGGAACTCGGCACAGCATCAACTGAAGCCTGTAGGTAGATCTTACGCTTAAGCTGTTCAAAATGGAGGGCTTCAGGAGAGAAAGGAAGTAGTTGTTAAGGCTTATGAGTCTAGAAATGGGTGGTTATACGAAAGTCTGATTGTGAAGCTGAAGAACTTTTTTTCATTCAATGATTTTCACCAGGAGTTTGAAATAAGATAAATGAAAGAGATAAGAGTGAGAGATGGAGGTGGAAAGTTAGCATTACTAACATTTAAATCAATGCAACATATGAAGGAAGCAAGACTATCTGTTGAAGAATGGATTTTTGATTGGTGTGAATCCATAAGTGATTGGGAAAAAAGGCTGTATATTGCTCATGAAAGGTGTGTGTGGATTACTTGTGTGGGTGTTCCAGTTAACTTGTGGAGTGTCCACACTTTCACAGATATTGGTAAACTATGGGGGCAAGTTGTTCAATTGGATGACAACATTCTTAATCACAACTCCTTTCAATATAGTAAGGTAAGAATTATTACGAATAGATTTGAGTTCATAAACACAGTGATCAAGGTTGAATGCAATGGTAAGTTTTTCCCAGTTCGTGTATGTGAAGATTTTTCAGTATTTGTCACTCCATGTGTTTGTCAAGGGGAGTGAGAAAGTTGCTTCCAAATCTCAAGAATAGGTTGATCAAATGTCAAAACATGATAATGGAGATGAGGATGATGAGAATGCAAATGCAGGGAAGGAGGAAATGTCAAGGAAAGATGATGTTGTAGGCAAAGAGCAGGGCATGGTAGACACAGATGTAGAGGAGAAGGGAGGAAGCAATAAATGGGAGTCTGTATCAGCCGTAAAAGAGACTGGGTGTGATGTGGAAAATCCAATTGATGGAGGTGACTGTGTGGAGGTAGGTCTGCAACAGGTGGGGGTAGCTCAAGAAAAAATGTGGCAAATGAAATTCAAATAGTTACAAGTCAGATATGTTCCACTGGATTCATTAGGAGCATTAGTGGGCCAGAAAATTTAAGGCCCAACATCAATTTAGAGGTAGTCTTAAATAAGGCTCAGCTTGGGGACTTAGCAGATGGGCCTATCATTGAGGCTTCTAACCTCAGTGATTGTGCTGAACAAACTCAGTTAAGCCCACTGGTTATTAAATCAACCCAGCAGGAAGTGAACAATAGGGGCATTACAGAAACAAGGGGGAAGACAAGTGAAAAAGCCATCAATCGTAGTAGGAGAAAAGGTGCTGATATGAAGAATAGGGGAAAGATACACCAAAAGCAACTGAAGAACAAGGGTGTGCTGTTCAGCAATAGTCTGCAAAAGGGAGCTATATTCCGGGCAGCAGCTGCTGCAATCTCATTATCAGTGCCCCAGAGTTCAGATTCAAGGAGAAGAAGAAAGTTGTTGACTAAAGCACAAGCCACAGTTCAAGTTGGAAAAATTTTAGGGCTGAGTTGTGAAGGCAAGGAGGAGGAGGTAGTAAACAAAATAGTTGAGCTAGAATAAAAGGATCTTGAAAGAATGGAAGGCATAGGTGCAGCCCCCTAAGCCAATTGGTTGTTACTAGGAGGTTTGGTGTATGTTAGTAGTTTCCTTATGAAGATATTATCTTGGAATGTTAGAGGTCTAAGAAGGCCTAAAAAGAGGAGGCAAATAAAGAACTTGGTGAGGGCTAGAAAGATTGATGTCCTATTGTTACAAGAAACAAAGAGGTGCAGTGTGGATGCAAATTTTGTAAAGTCATTATGGCCTTGGGAGGAGATGGACTTCATGGAGGCTGGTGTAGAGGGTAGTGCTGGAGGTATGATATGCTTGTGAAATCCAGATATCTTTGTACTACAAGAGTGTTGCAATAATAGAAATTTCATTCTGTTGTCAGGTACTTCAAACCACTCCTTTGATTGTGTTATAGTAAACATTTATGCTCCAAATGAAATAATGAAAAGAAGGCAGCTATGGGTATCTCTAGTGAAACTTAAATCTACTTTTTCAAGGCCTTGGTGTGTAGGAGGTGTTTTCAATGAAGTTAGAGTTATGAGTGAAAGGAAAGGGTGTTTGAGTAAGGATAGAGGAATGAAGGATTTCAATGATTTAATTGATAATCTGGAGCTGATTGATATCCCAATGATAGGCAAAACCTTTACATGGTGCAATGCTTTGGATGGGGATAGGTGGAGTAGGATTGATAGATTCCTAATTAACCATAGGTGGTTAGACAAGTTCTCATTTAAGCAATGGGGGCTACCTAGAAGTATTTCTGACCACTGCCCTATATTATTAATGGAAGATGAGAGGGATTGGGGCCCATGGCCTTTTAGATTCATAAATGCTTGGGGGTTGCATCCTGATTTTAAATCTAAAGTGAGGAAATCTTGGGATAATAATCAGATCAGAGGTTGGGCTAGTTATATGTTAATGAAAAAGTTGGGGAATCTCAGAGCACATCTCAAAAGGTGGAATTGTGAAGTGTTTGGAAACATTGATGAGCAATTGAAACAAACTGAGGGTGAACACCATGACTGGGATATTTAGGCTGAAGGTAGGAACTTGCTGGAACATGAGGTCAAAAGGTGAAGGGAGGTTAGAAGACTAGTCTGGGAACTGAACAAAAAGAAGGAGTGGTTATGGCATCAAAAATCCAGACTGTCATGGATAGCCAATGGGGACAAAAATACAAGGTTCTTTCATATCTTGGCTAGTAGCAGGCAGAGGAAAAATTTACTAGATTCTGTCAACGAGAATGGTGTCTCCTATGAGCAGCCAGATGTTATGAAACAAGCAGCGGTGAGATAATATAGTCAATTGTTTTCTGAGGATTGGAAGATTAGGCCAAAACTGTCAGGTGCATTTGTCACAATTGGTCCTGAAGAATCAGAGTTGCTAGAGGCAGAGTTTTCAGAGGAGAAAATTTGGGAAGCAGTCAATGATTGTGATGGTAATAAAGCCCCGGGGCCTGATGGGTTTAATTTATCTTGCATCCAGAAATGCCGGAATATAATGAAAAGGGAGGTAATGCAACTTATGTCTGATTTCCATTCTAATGGTAAGTTGGCTCGAGGTGTGAACAGTTCATTCATTACTCTAATTCCCAAAAAAGATAATTCCTTGGGTCTGAGTGATTATAGGCCTATTAGTTTGGTAAGTTCAGTATACAAAATTGTTGCCAAGGTCTTATCTAGCAGATTGAGAAAGGTACTTCCAAAGATTATTAGTGAAATGCAAACGGCCTTTTTGAGTGGAAGGTGTATCTTGGATGGGGTGCTAATTGCCAATGAAGTGGTAGATTGGTGGAAGAGATCAAAGAAACAAGGCATCATCCTTAAACTGGATTTTGAGAAGACATATGATTCAATAAACTAGAAGTTCTTGTATTCAATGTTGACTAACTTTGGTTTTGGAGAGAAATGGGTGAGGTGGATGAAAACATGTATCTCTATAGCTAGAGTCTCCGTGCTAGTTAATGGCTCACCCACAACAGAATTTTCTCCAATGAAAGGCCTCAGGCAAGGTGACCCACTTTCACCATTCCTTTTTAACATTGTTGCAGAGAGCCTTAACTTATTGATGTCAAGAGCTAAAGAAGTGGGTTTGATAAGAGGAGCTTCAATTGGTCCAAATGATCTGAGATTATCTCACATTCAGTTTGCAGATGATACCATTATATTTTGTAAAGCAGATTGGGAGGAAATTATTGCTATTAAGCGAATTCTTAGATGTTTTGAGATATTGTCTGGATTAAAAATTAATTTCCACAAAAGTCAGGTTTATGGAATAGGTGTGCAGGATAATCTAGTGAAAGAATTTGCAAATAGGCTCAATTGCCATAGCCAAAAGCTGCCTTTGAAGTATCTGGGTCTGCCTTTAGGAGCAAATCCAAGGAGAAATAGCACTTGGCAGCCAGTGGTGGATAATTTTAAGAAGAAGCTAGCTCTATGGAAGAGAATGTGCTTGTTTTTTGCAGGTAGAGTAACCTTGATAAGATCAGTGCTGTCTAGTTTTCCAGTCTATTTTTTATCTCTGTTTAAAATGCCAGTGGGTATTGTAAAATCACTTGAAAAAATTCAGTCTAATTTCCTCTGGGGAGGATCTGAATTAAGGAGAAAACTACAATTACTTAGTTAGAAGGCAGTATGCTTGAGCAAGTTACAAGGAGGGTTAGGGGTCAGAAATTTGAGGGAGGTAAATGATTGCCTACTTCTAAAGTGGTGGTAGAGGTATGGTAAAGAGGAGAAGGCTTTGTGGAAAGAGGTGTTGTGCAGCAAGTATGGAGGGTTTGGCGGTAGATGGAGTCCGTTACTTATGGTTTCAGGTATGATGTCTATTCTGTGGCAGGATGTCTTATCAGTGAATCTATCTAATCCTGCTTTGAGTGTATTCTTTTTCAACTATGTCAAAACAGTAGTGGGAAATGGTAGAAGGATTCAGTTTTGGGTTGATAGATGGTTTAGCAATCAAAGTCTTAGTGAAGCCTTTCCCAGATTGTTTTCATTGTCAACAGAAAAAGGGGAGTCATTGCTACATTTTGTCCAAAGGAAAGGAAAGGGTCGCAACTGGAAGCTTGCTTTTAGGAGGCCCCTATTTGCTTGGGAAGAGAAGGAAGTGTCCAACTTGAATGTTTTGTTGCATAATGCACCTACTATAAATGCTTTAGTTGAAGATTCTTGTCTTTGGTTAGCTCACTCTTCTGGGTTTTTTACTGTGGCATCAGTGTGGAAATCTTGGAATCATCCAAAGGTCCTGTAAAATCAATTACAAAGACCATTTGGAGGAATATATGCAATTCCTGAGTTGGCTAGCTTGGAGAAGTAGGATTAAATCCTCAGCTTTTTACTTAGGATTGAAGTATTGAATCCAAATGTCAATCCACTGTGTGTGTTTTGAAAATCTGAAGTGGAGACCATAAATAATGTGCTACTTCACTATCATCTGATATGGGGAGTTTGGTCTGAAATTGTCAATTGGTGGAATTTGAGTTAGTGCATTCCCGGTTCAATGGAGGATCTACTTCAATGGTGGTCAGGTATTAGACAGAAGACTAAGGTGAAGGAAATTTGGAAGGTAGTTCCTTTAGCAATGCTGTGGTCTTTATGAAAACTCAGGAATGAGTGTTTGTTTAAAGAGGCAAATCCAGATTTTGCAGAATTAACAGAGTTAGTGAATGTTAGAGTTGCTTTATGGGCAAAATCAAATTTGAAAGAGAGCAGTACTCAGTGCATAACATTGTATCTAATTTGAAGCATGTATGTTATTGAGTATAGATGGGAATCAACCTAGTTGCTGATGCTGCTACCAATTGTTGCTGCTAGTCAGAGTTGGCTAATCTGTCCTATGCTACTTAGCTAATCTGTTATGTGCTCCTCTAGCTCTTTGCTGCTCTGTCTCTTTGTAGTATATCCTGTTATCTGTGTCTATGTATTTTAGGACTACATAATGGAGTAAGGCATTGCTGTTCTTGTGCTGCTGTATGTTGCTGATATATGATGTTGCAGTTGGAGTCTCATTGATTTGGAGCTGCTTTTGGTACTGGCTTGCGGTGAAAGTGTCATGGTCTGAGGATGTTGTGATCTGTTTTGCACTGGAGGTTGTAGGATTAGACTTAAGGCTAGTGGTTTGTTTGCTGGCTGATTTGGTTGTTGGTTTGAGTGGAGTTCCTGGCACCAAAACTTCTGGTTTGTTCTATTTTGCTGATTTGGCTTGATGATTAGTTGCTTCGAAATGGTGGCTTCTCCAACCTCCCCTGGCTGCTGCTATCAGGAATAGGATTAAGTCTGAATTGGTTGAAGGAGTAGGCTCAAGTCTGGTGGTTTGGTAGTTGTTTGAACTGGTTGTTGGTTTGAATTGGCTTATTGATTGGCTGCTGCTATATGTGTTCTGCTCCTGGTGTGCATGCTGCTGTTATATGATGTTTTGGTGTGCATGCTGCTGCTGTATTGGAGTCTAAATGTTTTGGAGATATTTTTGCTACTGTATTAGATTTCTGTTCTATATTGTTTTGCCTGGTGCCAACCTGTTTTGCACTGGTTTGTTGTCTTGTTTGCTTGTTTCCTCTTTGGCTGGTTTCTCATCAACCTGTCGACTTGAGCTAGCAGATGATTGTGCATTCTCCTTGGTGCCAACCTAGTTGGGATTAGGAAGGTTTGCTATGATGCTTTTTGCTCTTGCCTCCCCTCCTTGTTGATGTATTCCATGATGTATTTTTGTTATGTTACCATCAATAAAGAGTTTTCTTTGCTGATCAAAAAGATTACTAATGTTGTTTGATAGAGGGATTTGAGGAGGGATTTGAAAATGAAAAAGAGAAAAGTGTGTAAAATGTACACATACTTTTTCTCTTTTCCTTTCCAAATTTCTTCCCAAATCCTCCAACCAAACATAGCGAAGAATTTGAATTCAAAATATAGAGGGAAGCATCCAGCAAAAAAGAAGACATGGAGACTAACCATGGAGACGTGTAGAGTAGTTTCAACTGTTTCGACGATTACCAAAAGATCAGAGAAATTGTTGTCTGTATAAATAGCAGTTCAAATGAATAAAAGACCCCCCCCCCTAAATCAAACCATGTCAAACTAGAAGTAAGAGTAGGCAAAGACTTGTGTTGAGTTTCATTTTCATAGGAGTAAAGATTGCAGTAATAATAGAGGAGGAGTAGTCAAAGGCTTTTGAACATAACTTTACGTTGTGTTTGGTTGGAAAATTTGAGGAAAGATTTGGAAAGAAAAATGGAAAAGAAATGTGAAATGTGAATAAAATATACCTATATTTCACTTAATTTCACACACTTTTTTCCTTTCTTTTTTTAAATTCTCTCTCAAATCTCCCAACTAAGCACAGCATTACCGTGCTTAGAAAGAATAGTGGTAGTAAGGTACAATTGCATTTTGTAATTGGGTAAGTCTATGTAATTACTTAGAAAGAATAGTAGTTGTAAGGTACAATTCTATTTTGTAATTGGGTTGTTCTTAGACTTGTTACAACATAAGTCTGTGTAATTACGCTAAACTAATCACATTTATTGTATTTTCTTAAACTTCATTAGTGGTCACTATAACTTGCCCTAGTTATTTTTTGAAATATTTTTATACCCTACTATACACGGTGCACATGCCCATAAGCTATAAAAGTCCTCATAAATCATTAACCCAAAATTCCCAAGCGGCTAATCCTATTCTCTAGGTTCACCTTTATTCATCTCACATCCGCACTCTCTCTCTCTCTCTCATGGCGGCATCAAAGACCACAATAGTCGATGAAGTCTGGAGATCACAGTATGTATACGTTTCTATACCATATGTTTTTATTTATTTATTTAAATTTTTAATTTTTTAAGTATAATATATTTTTTATATTTAACAAGATATTTCAAATATGAACTATGTTTATTTTTCTTTGAAATCTGGAATCTCTGTCATAGTTCTTTAGAATTATAATGTTTTTGCCTTTCATTTTTGCTTCTAGATTGAAATCTATCTAAAATATAAAGAGAGAACACCAATTGAAATTGATCTAAGGTTTGCTATTCCCAGAGTTGATATTTTCACGTTGGACGAATTACATTAGTAGTCTCTGCATTTTACTTTTAGTGTCATTTTGATTCTTACACTTTCAATTGGCTTAATTTTGATATTTAATTTTAAATTTTGTGTCAATTTAGTCCAATTGATGATTCTGTTAAAATTTTTTACAAAAAATGATCACTGAGTTTGTTGAGGTTAACTCACGGAGTTGATCAAGTTTATAATTTTGTTCATAAAAGTATGACACTTGCACAACTCATATGCATATTTTTCAGGAAAAAAAATGCTAATTATTGAACCAATTGGACCAAATTGAAACAAAAGAAAATATTCAAGGTGAAAATAGAGTCCAATAAAATTACAAAGATCAAAATAACATAAGGACCAAAATATAGGAACTAATGATGTAAATTGCCTTTTTAACGTTTTATTCACGATGGCTCTCGAAGGTGGTTTTATTTAAGGTGAGAGGAATCTTTATGGTGTTGTGTCATGCAAATTGATGGATTTTGATTTATGAGGTGTAGGAGAGGGTTCAAGAAAAGAGTTAGAAAATTCGAAGATCTTCGAAGATCCTTGAAGAACAACTTCGAATTCTCTAGAATATGATGAGAGGCTTAGATTCTTCAATAATCTCAACTTAGGAACACGACAACAAAGGAGATGATGGAGATAAGAGATTGGGTGAAGAAGAAGGCAAAATGGCTAGAGAATAGAATAATGGCAAGGCTCTCCCATTGATCTCCCACTTTCACTCTCAAGGTCGATAATGGAGAAGGGAAATTAGTTCTTTCCCAAGAGTTAAAAAAAATCTCCAAAATCCATCCCCTTGTAAAGCTATGGGTGGGTGCTATTTATAGGCACCTCATGATGTAGGATGAAAGGAATCCGGTACCTCCTCGGAAGTAAAGTTCACCTTGAATAATTGTGAATTGGGCAAGCTTGGCCATAGTCAGTTTTCCAACTTTGCTTCTGAGTTGCTCGAGGACTTCTCCTCTCCAGTCCTCCGGAAGGCCTTTGTCTTCGGGTATTATTGAAGGTTCTGTTCTCTTCTTGATAACAATTGTTGCCTCTTCCTCTGGAATGTCAACTCTTGCCCCTAATGTTGAGAGG
>NW_021025649.1:404181-496765 GCF_004153795.1 Camellia sinensis
TTCTGATGTCTATCTTCACAGACTAGATGTCCATAATTTCCATTATAGGCTAGGAGAGAGTTTTTAGCAAATTTTCTCCATTTATTGAGCTGGTCTTTGAGTGAAAATCTTCTGCATGGCCAGGGTCTCCTATTGAGAAGTCCTGGGTATCCTGAAAATGTAGAGGTTCCTCTGAGGTACATTTTGTGTTTAGCTGGATTGCACCATATTCCCTTCCACTCTGGTAGTTTGCTATCTATCCCCGAAGAGGAGATCACTCCCTCGGCGAACCCTTCTTCTTAGCCACACCTAACCAATGATCCCCAATCATCCCAAAGGGTCAGGGGTAGTCCCAGAGGACGTCCTGCCGCAAAATATTGCCGAGTCTCATGGACCCCCCGGGGTCGTGCCACCTCGACCCGGGTATAGGCTAGTTTAACCGAAGAGTGAATTTATCTCCACTCACCGTCCTCGGGATCGGGTCCTTTGTTCGAACTCCATTACGCCCATGGTTCTGGTACGTAGATCCCGGAAAGCTCCGAGCCCGCAAGTGTTCTGGGACTCATTAACGGAGCGACTTCTAGATTGCGTCTGAATCCGTTCGAAGCCAAGTACTTCGGATCTCTAGATTCGTGGGTCCGAATCCTTTCGAGTCCGAGTGCCTCGGATCTCTAGGCTTGCCTAATACCCTTTCGAGTTCCGGGCCTGAGTAAGTCTCTAGGTTCGTGGATCCGAACCCTTTCGAGGCTTAGAGCGATTCAATCCGTTTGATGGCGATAAATCTGGGCCCACCGATTCTTGGACTTGCAATAAATTCGGGCCCACTAATCTTGGGCTATTGGGCCTAAATAATTTAGTGGGCTCAAATTAGCCCCTCTTACATGAGGTATACTTTCGCTGTTTGTGTATTTAATTTTATATATTTGATTTGGCTTTTAATTTTTGTTTCATTCCCTTTACAAAATCTAAGCAAGACAACTTGGGCTTGAACCAGGTCGTTAAGACAAAATCCGATCAATGGTGCAAAAAGTTGTGTAAACGATTACACATTACTTGTACACTTCAAATAAAACTTCCAAGCCATTTTTTTTCTTTTTTGTTTTTTTGAAGAACATGAAAAACAGTTATATTAATAAAACAAATAACATACAGCAAAAGAAAAACAACAAGACCCCAAAGGGTCAAACAAACTACAAACAACAAAAAAATAACAAGTTGTTAAAAAAAATCAGTTATGATCTAGGGAAAACAACCGATCTTCTTAAAAATGTGGCTTAGAAAATGAGATCTGCATCAAACCATGTAAGATCTGCATCAACACTATTAGCTGTTGTTGTCGCCATCCTCCCGTTACCACTGCCCAACTCCGCCACTTCTGCCGCCGTATTTGGGACACTACAAGAAGCAAGAGTTGAAGAGGAAGAACACCTACAATGGTATGAGAAAAGGCTTTAGAGAAGAGGGAATCATTGTGGATTACCCCCATTCCAGATATAAATAAAGTCAGATCTAGACTCTAAAAGTATAGATTTATACTTTAGGAGTGTAGATCTACACTTTAAAAGTGTTAAAAGAGGTCACCGAAGTATCCCTGGAACATCGTTGGAAATCTACTAGTGAGAGAAGCTCTCACTGCTTGCTCTCTCTCTCTCTCTCTCTCTCTCTCTCTCTAAATTCGAAGCCATTTTTGTTATTACAATGATGTCGGCATACCCCAAAACAACAATCACAATTAAAATCAAACACAACATATAAATTTATTTTATTTTATTTTTTAGAACAGATTGGGACATTCAAACTCTCACACTAATGACATGGGATTTGATTAACCGATTACATCCCAGCCATACTTCAAATATATTCAAAGCCACACTGCAAACACATTAAGGTCCTTAAAACACACAACAATCATTAAACTTGAGATTGCCAATCCAAAAAAAAAAAAAACATTAAACTTCAGACAGAACAATATGCCAATACTATTGGGCCAAGTGTTCTTGCAGCCGTCCCTAGTTCATCAAGGATGCACTTAATAACTCCAGTAACGAATTTTATCATATGCATGGCTCTGTTCTGCAACTGTCACGAAATCCTTTATTTCATTGAGTTGTTGTTCCAGCTCCATATTTTTTACTCTTTTCAGCCAGTCGCAAGCCGCTATTGCTTGAGCTATTCTTTCCGATGTCACACACCACTCTTTAATAACATTCTTGAACACTTCTGTTTTATCTGATTGTATTTCAACTTCAACCATGGCCGCCATCACATAGAACAACCGCTGTTCATCATCTGCTTTATTTATTGCATGCTTCTTCAAGTCTTTCCACTTTTGCTGCATGCACAAATGGTTAAAGCACCACATCATTTCAGCAACTATCAACTCTTGAATGCAAATACATGGAATAAATATTTATTTATTTCACTATATAAATTCTGCTATCATACTACCTATATTCATTTTATATGAAAAATATGGGTCTCTATACATATTTAGTAAGTTAATCAAATTCACTAAGTATGATAAAATCATTATCATGTGAATGTTTAGCTTGGTTGAGTGCTAGTTTCAAGAGTTTTTTTTTTTTTTTTAATATTCTGAAAAAAAAAATAGAGAGTTGACCCACTTTCTAAATTATTTAAAAAACTAACGTGCTTTTTGAAATCACATTTGCAAAATGCGATTTTGAAATTGAAATTGCATTTTCAACATGCAATTTCACCTTGAAACCACAGGTTGAAAATGCAATTTATGAAGACATGGTGAAATTGTATGTTCAACACGATTTCAAGATGAAATTACATGTTGAAAATGTAATTTCAATTTTAAAATCGCATTTTCAAAATGCGATTTCAAAAGTAGGCTAGTTTCCCAAATAATTTGAAAAATAGGTCAATTCTCTAAATTATTTTTTTTAGAATATTAAAAAAAAAAAAAAAAAGCCTTTATGTTTCAAAAGTGCTAAAAATGTCTAGATGAATAATAAAAAAAATTATTATTATTATTATTATTATTATTATTATTATTATTATTATTATTATTATTATTATTATTATTATTATTATTATTATTATTATTATTATTATTATTATTATTATTATTATTATTATTATTATTATTATTATTATTATTATTATTATTATTATTATTATTATTATTATTATTATTATTATTATTATTATTATTATTATTATTATTATTATTATTATTATTATTATTATTATTATTATTATTATTATTATTATTATTATTATTATTATTATTATTATTATTATGTTTGTTTGTTTGTTTATTATTATTATTATTATTATTATTATTATTATTATTATTATTATTATTATTATTATTATTATTTTCAATTGTCAGCTAAATAAACTGAAACCAAACAACTAAAATGTTTTTGGCTTAAATAATAAAAAATGATCTTTTTATTTGAAACTAAACAAGTAAAATGTTTTCAATCGTTAAATAGCGTCGATCTTTGGATTGTGAGAAAATCTGAAACTAGATATTAAAATTTTTGGTGCGAAGGTGAAAGTTTGAGCACAATCCAAACATCAAATTTGAAAAATCCAAAGAGGGAGGCGACGCCAACACCAGTGGCTAAAGGCAAATCTATAGGAGATAAGGCAGATCTAATGAGGGTGGATCCATGAAGACGGGAAGGTGGCAAATCTGGTGGCAATAAAATGGTTGGGATGACAAGCTTCCAATATTATTAAGTAAAAAGACAAAGAAAAAGAGAAAAAAGGGTGGAAGGAGGAGAGAGGAGGCCGGCAGCTGGAATCCCTCCCCACCACTGGTGGCACACCCAGCCGAAGGCTTAGAGAGGGAGGCTTAGAGAGAGATGCTCTAAGTTTAAAGAGAGGACTTTTTTAGTTGAAACAAAATAAATCTTTCTAGTTTCATTGGTTTCATCATCTAAGAAAATCTGTGCTTCCCTCTACGTTGTAGATCACTATGCCAAGTGATTACTCTCTCTATATATATATATATAATTTGTATTGGAGAATTCTATATGGTTCATGGTTCTTGGTTTTCCGGAGGTAGTGCTAAAATGAACTCTTTACCTTCAATTTGTTTTCTGTTCGCTCCAAACCCTTGAAATATTTCTCTCTGGTTTCCTGCCACCTGCATAATTTCAAATATGAATGAAAAAATAAAAAATAAAAAATAAAAAATAAAAAATAAAAAAATTGAAACTCCCAATATATATATTAATTTGATCCACGATCATGTGATATGATAGTTGTTAGTTTTTAATTTGTCACACTCAATTATATAGGTTCAACTTACCTGTCATATCATTGTGTGTGAAATTGAGGATTTATAATTGGAACAAATATTAGGTGGTTTAGGGACATCATGTGTTCCTATCCCCCACCAATCACCAAATATCGAGTCTCATCTTGTTCTGCTATGCCCCAACACAGTTGTGGGCTCTACCCTTCCACCAAACAATGCTCTTTTGGGGCACCACTTGGGGTATTGACGTGGACATATTTCAAGTTCACTCAAGAACGTCTCCTAATATTGTGAGTCTCTATCATTTTTGGTGCATATGAACAGTTTACTCTATATGATGTAAAGTGGACAATTCGATGTAATAGACTAAAACTAATTGGTTCAAAAAAAAGACTAAAACTAATTACACAAACACGGGGTTGCAACCCTCCCTGTGCAAGAAACCCAGAGAGTTGCACCCTGTACTTTGTAATTAGTTTTGGTCTATTACATTGAATTGTAAATCTCATGGTTAAATGTTGGTGTCCTAAATAGTTTCTTGTAATTTCTGATTGTGCTGTAACTAACTTACCTTTTTCGACCTGTCTCTGGCGTAGTACTTGCAACTCCTACAATCATTTTTAGTACTTCTTCAACAGACCACGGAATTTTTCCTGTAAAAGATGAGTAAAAAGAATTGAAGAGATGTGTATATATAAAGCCTCCAACAAATTAGGAAGGAAACTGGGCAATTGAAATGACAACAAACGAATTAAACTACAAAAAAGACAGTTTGAGTTTATTGTAGATGAAATAATCAAACAGTTGAGAGATACATAATGCATGCAGGATTTAGGAAGGAAACTGGGCAATTGAAACGACAACAAATGAATTCAACTACAAAAAAGACAGTTTGAGTTTATTGTAAATGATATAATCAAACAGTTGAGAGATGCATAATGTATGCAGGATTAGTAGTGGAATATCAAAAATAGATATAACTATGCTTCCTCAAAAAAAAAATATATAAAATATAAAATAAAAATAAAAGAGTAAAAAGAAGAAGATAGATAAACTATACATAAGTGGCATTGATGATGTTGGGTTTACCATCTTTTTATACTAACATTGACTTAATTTGTATCCTCATTATCAATGTTTTCAAAATCCGACTGCACCGGATTGGCGAGTTTGAACAATCTAGGGTTCAGTTTAGATATGCCATCTTAATTGTTCCAGCTTGAAAACCGGTCATTTTAAATTAAACTGGTGAACCTCGCAGTTAAACTGGTAAACCGACTGAACTGGTTTTTGATGCATGGTCTAATATTGAAAAAATTGGTGCTGCAAGCAGTGAGTATGTTTAAAATAATTTATACGAGATATCTAATATTTATTGTATTCAAAATAATTTCTTTCAAACACATGTATAATTAATGTTTTTATAAATAATATTAAAATTGATAAATATATATATATAATAATTATGATGCCACGGTTTAATTTCGGTTCAATTCAGTGGTTGAACCGATAATTCGTACTCGATCACTTTTCCAGTTCATTCACATGTTTGATTTTTAAAACATTACTCTCTATTATATTAGATGGAATGGAGTGGAGATATCCAATTCATAATCTATAGTTGTGAAATTGTCAACCATCTCTTCATCGTAGAGACATTTTAAAAGTTAGATTTACTTAAGAATTATAAATTATAAATTATTTATCTAATGTCATGTAACTTTATCCATTGAAATGAAGATTTTCATTTGAACTACGTAAAAAATATGAAAATACTACATGTCTACACTAATTTAGATGTAGGCTTTATATAATCAACAATGATACATCCCACTAATTTGGGAGCACTAATGGACCATTAATGAGGTGGAAATTCAAAAAAAAAAAAAAAAAAAAAAATAAAACATTCCATCATGTGGGACCCATATCACTTTAGAGCTATTAGTACTTCTTTTTTTAGTGGTTTCACTTATTTTTGTTTAAGTAATCAGTTTTTTTCTTATCTAGATTCCCAAACACATAATATAAAATTGTACCTAAATCCATAGTTATTATTAATTTTTAATGATTACCTATATAATTAAGTTACATATTTTTTTTTTATCAGCAAAAAGAAACTTTATTGATGAAGAAAGCAAGATACATGTGAAACTTACATCAACAAATGAAGGAAGTGCAAAAAGCATCATAGCTCACCAAATCAATCCCAACTAGGTTGTCACCGATGAGGTAGCACAATCATATATTAGCACTAAACCCAAGATTGGTGAGAACCAATCAAAAGAAGAAAAAAAAAGAGAGGAAAGGAAGAAAAAAATAAAAAAAAAACAACATATAACCAAAGCACCCAAAGCCAGACCCAAAACAATATCAGATCCAAGACTAAGAAATCAGCAGCGCACCACAAACACTCCCAGATCCCAGACACAGCAGCAAAATCAGCAACCTTGTGAACAGAACTAACACACAGTACCACCATCTGGACTACAGCACCCAAAGCCAGACCCACCAATCATATGTATAATTAAGTTACATATGATTCAATAGGTTTACGTTTATTTAATAATATAGAAAAGTATTGTTTAAATAAATAAATCAAAGGCCCATTAGTATATAAATTATTGCAATGTACATTTGAAAAACGTTCAATCCTTAATGGGTTGATAATCGCTAGGCTAGAAGCTCCTTGGATGGTAAAACAGTTTTTAAGAAAATTCTTTCTGTATAGATTTTGAATCTTTAGTCATATATAATGATCTAGTTAACGAGTGTTCACAAGAAGAAAAATACAAGATATTTTTTTACTAATGCTCCGTTTGTTTGGCCGGAAAATATTTTTTGTATTTTCTGGTATTTGATTCAATAAAAAACGAAAGTTTAACAAAAATATATATTGAAAAAGTAGTTAGCTAAAATAGAAAAGTGGATTTTTGAATAGCTACTTTGACTAAAGTCCCGTTTGGCAACAAATAATATAGTCCTAAAGTTATACAAAAGAGTTAAAGATTCATTTTCACTTTGTCTATTTTTTTTTCATGCGTTTTCGTAAAAAGTCACTAAAAAAAGTCACTTCCATCACTTTGTGGCGTGAGGTTATGGATTCAACTATTTTGTAAAGGAGTTTAATATCCTCTGTGGTGTTTAGTTCTCTCCCATTGTATTATAGGAGAGGTACGTAGTTGTTCATTTCTTCTCAAAACTATGTTGGGTTTCTCTTACTAATTAGAGAGAGGGAAAAGAATATCAACAGACAGGAAAAATTAAAAAGAGAAAACTACAAAATTTAAACAGATAGGGAGAAGAATTGAACAGATAAGGAAAAAAATTCAACAGATAGAAAATAATTTCAACAGATAGTCAGTAAAAAAAAATTTAAAAATAGAAAGTTCACCAATGTGACCAGATCTCCTGCAAAGCGACTCCAACGATTCATCCAGGGAGTCACGTTCATCTGTAGCAGTTGCTATAATATTTGATGGTAATCCTGTGTTGTTATTAGAAAATATAGCTTGCCATGATTCATCAGCTAATGTGCCATGCCCATTATGTGGAATGGCCATAAGGACTAGTAGTAATGCTGAATAAAGGGAAAAAAAACACAACAACAACAAGAAGTGAGCTTGTCTCAAAATAATAATCTTAATGCCCGTACATTTTGGCTGGAATCTGATAAAGTGCACAGGGCAGCAGGGGGCTGATGTTGCAATTCTTGTTGCTGGTGTATTGCATATAAGCTGCTGGTGGTGTTTGCGAGGGGTGGAGTTGGCAGCCCTTGCTGTTAGATAAATGAATGGCTAGGCTCTGGCTGTGTGTTTGGCTATGCTATGCCTGAATGGCTATGCTATGCCTGAATGGCTATGCTTAGGTGCTAGATGAAAGATCTGTTCTGCTCTGTCTGGGTTGGGTTGGGTGGCTGAATGGCTGAATAATGGTTACTTGAAGGTCTGTGTTGGTATGTGTGTTGATCAAAGCAGAAACTTTGATTCTTCAAGGAGATGCATGAAGCAGCTACCTGCAACTGATTGCTGGTTATATAGTTTGTATCAGGTTGCTGAGATTAAGATATGCTTGGGCTGCCATACAGGTTCTATGGGCAATTCTATGGGCTGCTCTGGACTGTTTTGTTCTGCTCTGGACTGTTTTGTTATGGTTTGGAGCTAGATTTATTGTTGTTCTATTTTGATTGGTTTTTGTTCGTTTTCGATTGGCTTCTCGCCAATCTTGGGTTAAGTGCGTACATATGATTGTGCTTCCTTTATGGTGCCAACCTAGTTGAGATTGTGAAAGTTAACTATGATGCTTGTGCACTTCCCTGATTTATTGATGTATCTTTGCTTGTAATTTGCTTTTTTCATCAATAAATCTTTTCTTTTGCTAATCAAATATATATATATATATATATATATATAAGTTTACTGAAGAAGACGGAGGTGATTTGAGGTTGTGTGATGATCTTTAACTTTACAAGGTTTTGTGTGATCCTTCATTGTGTGATCCCTTATTTGAATTTTTTATTTAATAAAATTAACAAAAAAATAAATTTTTAGGCGAATTATACTAACAATTCTTATAATTCAAGGGTAAAGTTATCAATTTGATAAAATATAAACTAATTTGACAAAAATAAATGTCAAAAAATATTTTTGAATTTTTAATAATAATTTGTACCCACCAAAGATAAAATTATATAAAATTGATAAATCTTTTAGACATTTATTTTTTTATTTTTTTACCAAATTAATTTTTATTATGTGTTTGGATGATGATCATGTAATGAGTGGTTGTTAAACTTTTAATGTGTAATCGATATATTTAATATATGAAATATTTTTAGTTTTGGATTTTTTGATTTAATAGATTAGTTTAATAATGATATCAAAGTTGTAATTATATTTGACTTTTGGGAAAATAGAAACTAATTTAACTAAAAGTCAAATATGAAAAAATGGGAATATCGATTCACGCGTAAAATCCATTACGACACACATGAAAATCAGGAGAAAATCACAGTTTAGGCAAACATGAAAAAATGCATTACGGCATACAAGTAAAATCCACGCGTGAAATCCATTACGCCACACAAGGAAATACAGTACGACCCACATATAAATATCGATTCACGCGTGAAATCCATTACTCTCCTATGGGACCGAAGTGACACAAGGCTCAAATTATAGGGACTGTTAGTATAATTCGCCCTAAATTTATATATATAGCAATAAAATTATTTGAATTGTTTTTTAGTACCTAGCTTCTATGCCAAGGGATAACATGGCCAAATGAACTTTACTAACAGAGCTTTTGACCTTGGAAGGTTCAGATTTTTAGTACCTTTGAATTGTTAATTGTTAATTGAAATACATTTTTTATATTTTTAAAAACTATTAATTGATTTGATGATACATTAATAAAAAGAATTATTTATTGTATGATTAGAAACTTGAAGGAGTAAGATCTAATTTTCAAAATCATAAGGAACAATATGTAAGGAGATGTTTTTGTGAAAAGATAAACATAGTCCATTATGTTCACCTAATAGTGAATGTGAACGAGGCTGCTATTGTGTGAACCGGGTAAAATGGGATGGATAATCAAATGACGGAGTTGGGATAGACTATGGTTGTTGCGGCTTTTTGTGGGAATTCCTCAACAAAAACATACTTTAGTGGCACTACACTAGTGACATATTTTTAAAAAATGCCACAAAAAATGATATTTAGTGGCACGTTTTTTAAAAATGCCACAAAACGACAAACATAAAAGGCTCTAGTGACATTTCAATGAACAAGTGTCACAAAACTACAACAAAAACATACTTTAGTTGCATTACACTAGTGGCATATTTTTAGAAAATGCCACAAAAATGATATTTAGCGGCACGTTTTTGAAAAATGCCACAAAACGACAAACATAAAAGGCTCTAGTGACATTTCAATGAACAAGTGTCACAACACTACAACAAAAACATATTTTAGTGACACCATACTAGTGGCATGTTCTTAAAAAATGTCACAAAAAGAATATTTGGTGGCATTTTTTAGAAAAATGTCATAGAGCCACAAATATACAAGGCTCTAGTAGCATTTCAATTAAAAAAAATGTCACTTCACTACAACAAAAATATCACTATAAAAACTTTTTATGAATATTTGCAATGGCATTTTTTAAAAAATGTCAGGACACTAGTTAGGTGCAAATTACTTTTTATGTCACTTAGGTGAAAAGTGTCATAAACAAATATTTTATAGCATTTTGAGAAATGCCACTAAGCCAAAAACTTTCCAAGCTTATAATGACATTTTTGAAAAAATAAAAAATGCCAATATATTTTCTAAATTTTTAAAATGTAGTAAATGATTAAAAATAAATGAATTAAACTCAATATACACTACAGGAAAAAGCATATTCGGCGACTAAATTTCCTGACCAAAAAAATTTGAAAGTATAGCTTTCAGCGACCAAAACAGCATCAGTTGCCAAAAGTAAAGCTTTTTGGCGACTAAACAATTTTAGTAGCCAAAAGTCTACAATTGGCGACTAAAACTAAGTTTGGTCGCTGATTATATGGGTTTTAGTGACTAAAAAATTTTTAGTAGCCCAAAGTAAAGTTTTTTGGCGACTAAAAAAATTTAGTAGCCAAAAGTCTACAATTGGCGACTAAAAATAAGTTTGGTCGCTGATTATATGGGTTTTACCGACTAAAAAAATTTTAGTAGCCAAAAGTCTACAATTGGCCACTAAAAAATAAGTTTAGTCGCCAAAAGTGGTCATTTTTAGCACGAGAGAACTAAAATCCTAATGCGGGAATAAAATTTTTGATGACCAAAATTTTGGTAGCTGAAAGTGCATCTTCGGCAACCAAATCCGATTTTGGTCGACAAAAGTTAAGTTTTTTAGCAACTAAAAAATAATTAACAGCCAAAAGTATAGAATTGGCGACTAAAAAATATTTTTAGTCACCAAAAGTGGTCTTTTTTTTATTTTGGTAGTAAATAGTTTATTTTACATAAATTATGTTCAATAAAATAATTATGTTTATACATATACTTTTATATTAATATGGATGTATGTACTATATAAATAATATATGTTGCATATATAATCATGTGGTGCTATAGAGGTGTAGTGGGAAAAGTGTGGTGTATAAGGTTTATGGTGCAAAAGGTTGGCGGTTCGAGTCTCCGCAAGAGCGGATCAAATTGTTCTATAACGAATTATCGTCATGAATGACACTTGATAGCGTCACGAATAGTGCTTACCATAACATTAAAGTGTCACTGAAAGATTTTAGTCTTGATGGTGTAATGACACTTACAAGTGTCACTAACTCTTTTTTTAATGGCGCTTGATAGTGCCACAAATAATATCTACCATGACATTAAAATGTCATTGAAAGTTTTCAGCCATGATGGTGCAGTGGCACTTGCAAGTATCTACCGTGACACTCGTATCTACCGTGGCACCGATAGAAGTGGCACTTGTTCAAAATGCCACAAGACCAAAAAATGTCATTAGAAGAATAGTTTTGTGGCACTTTCAAATGTCACTAAACTAAGAAAATGTTGTAGTGGAGGTTGTCACACATAAAATCCATAACGGCACATATGGAAATCCATTATGATAAACATCGAAGGCAGGAAGAAATGCATTACAGCACACAGTGGCGGAGTCAAGATATTAAATTAGATGAGGTACTTATTAATTATAATATTAAATTTTTTTATAAAAATATTTAACATAAATTTTTACCATCAACTTCAAGAAAGATTAAAAAAAAAATTAATCAGTGTGTTTGGTTTTAGTTTTCTGAATTTAGTTATCTGAAAACTAAGTTTTTTATTTTTCGTATTTTTTTGGTTTTAGTGAATATTTTTTAAATTTTAAACAATTTTTTTACTTTTTTAGATGCACATTACTTAGATGTATCCAAATAGTAAAATATTTATGAAAAAATATTTTAGAAAATTAATAAATACACAAAAATACGAAAAATGTACTGAATTTTCATATTATTTTTATATTTTTTGGTATTTAGTGTATTTTTTAAAGATTGTTTTCACAAATATTATACTTTTTAGGTATATTTATGTTAGGTGTGTCTAAAAATTAAAAAAATTTGCTTAAAATATTAAAAAAAATTATTGAAAACATTAAAATACGAAAAATAAAAATATAGAATTTTTTGAAAATTGTTTTCTGAAGACTAGAACCAAATAAGCTAAATATTATTTGTAATTAGTGTATCATGGACAATCTTAAAAAAAGTCATAGATATAAAGTTTTAAAATAAATTATATAATGATAAAGTAATTTTTTTATACAAAATGTGTAAAAATTCAATATAATAGTTATACTATATCATCATTAACATGTGAAATTACCAACCAATAGTAAAGAAACACATAGAAAATGAATGCTACATGTCGAATGTAAGTAATAATTCAATAAATTCTATATTTTTATCGAGATTAATTATGTTTGCATGTCAATAGTGATAGACATCACCATTACATTGAAATTTTCATAGATAATAATATCGTAATCACTTTATTTTCAATCAAAATAACCATTACTATTCTTATTATTTTAAAAATGTCATTGACATTTAAAATAATATTTTTATAAATTTTTTTATTTAAAGTATTTTCTTTATGTTTGCTTTAAAAAAAAAATTGCAAAACCCAAGGGGGGCACGTGACCCCCCTGGCCCCTTGATAGCTTCGCCCCTGACAGCACAAAAGTAAAATGTAAGCATGAAAATCATTACATCGCATGAGGAACTGCATTGAAATATAAGCGTGAAATTCATTGCGCTGCAAAAGGAAATTCAAGACAACTCACGTTTGAGTATCCATTCACGCGTCTTAAAATCTCATTTAATTTCAAATCTCACATTTAACTCACATTTAAGTTTTATAATTTTTTTTATTTAAAGTATTTTCATTTAAGTATCCATTCCCTGCATTAAAATCTCTTTTTGTTGTATGCATCTTATAGTTTTATCACTAATAAAGTTTCTATTGTTGATCAAAAAAAAAAAAAAAGTATCCATTCACGTATAAAACCTGTTAAGACACAAATGGAAATCAAGGGAAAATTATCGTATAGGCAAACATGAAAAACTGCATTACAAGTAAAATCCACGCATGAAATTCATTACGCCACACAAGGAAATACAGTTCGACCCACATGTAAATATCGATTCATGCGTGAAATCCATTACTCTCCTATGAGACCAAAGTGGCACAAGACTCAAACTATAGGGACCGTTAGTCTAATTTGTCCTAAATTTTTATTTATTCTCATGTATAACAATAAAATTATTTGAATTGTTTTTTAGTACCTAGCTTCTATGACAAGGGATAACATGGCCAAATGAACTTTACTAACAGAGCTTTTGACCTTGAAAGGTTCAGATTTTTAGTACCTTTGAATTGTTAATTGTTAATTGAAATACATTTTTATTTGTTTAAAAAAACTATTAATTGATATGATGATACATTAATAAAAATAGTTATTTATTATATGATTAGAAACTTGAAGGAGTAGGATGTAATTTTTAAAATCATAAAAAACAATATGTAAATTAAATAAATTTTAGAGATATATTTTTAGCTTACCCTAAATAAAATATATTTTAAAATACATTTATATTAAGTATTGGTTTTTAGCTGGTCGAATTTAATCTTGTCTGACTAACACTTTCATCAATATCGTTTATAAGAGAGCTTTGGTTGATTATATTTATGACATGTTTGTTTAGGATTGGACTATTAATGAGGTATACCTATAATGGACGAACGGCAAATAATGGACGAATTGATGGTCTAGAAAGATTAATAATCATTTACGAACATTCGGATTAACGTATGGGATTTAAGAATTTGTCCACGGATTGTTGGCAGAGAAGATATGAAATTGCATAAATGCCGACTTCTCTTTACACTACATCAAATCATCATCAGCATGAAATGAAAAAATGTAAGGGGCAAGACACAAGACACCCCACGTGGATTGTCTCCCATATTTATTTTTTATTTTATATATATATATATATATTGCAATTATTCTAACATTGGTTAGGTTGAGGGTATTTATGTAATTTCATAATTATATACAAATAAACACTCTTTATCCTCCCCAAATTAATATCACCACATTACTGATCTCCTTATTTACACACACCGTATTTATAATCTCATCCAACCTATTTCCCCAAACAAACGTTGCCTTATATATTAGTACTTATATTTTAGATGGAGATATCTGTAATGATATCAACACTGAGTTTTTTTATTGCATTCCTCATCTTATTATTCTTATTATTTTAAAAATGTCATTGACATTTAAAATAATATTTTTATAAATTTTTTTATTTAAAGTATTTTCTTTACGTTTGCTTCAAAAAAAAAATTGCAAAACCCAAGGGGGGCACATGACCCCCCTGGTCCCTTGATAGCTCCGCCCCTGACAGCACAAAAGTAAAACGTAAGCATGAAAATCATTACATCGCACGAGAAACTGCAGTGAAATATAAGCGTGAAATTCATTGCGCTGCAAAAGGAAATTCAAGACAACTCACATTTGAGTATCCATTCACGCGTCTTAAAATCTCATTTCATTTAAAATCTCACATTTAACTCACATTTAAGTTTTATAATTTTTTTTATTTAAAGTATTTTCATTTAAGTATCCATTCCCTACATTAAAATCTCTTTTTGTTGTATGCATCTTATAGTTTTATCGCATCTTTTAGTTTTATTATTAATAAAGTTTTTTTTTTTGATCAAAAAAAAAAAATTAAGTATCCATTCACGCATAAAACCTGTTAAGACACAAATGGAAATCAAGGGAAAATTATCGTATAGGCAAACATGAAAAACTGCATTACAAGTAAAATCCACGCGTGAAATTCATTACGCCACACAAGGAAATACAGTTCGACCCACATGTAAATATCGATTCATGCGTGAAATCCATTACTCTCCTATGAGACCAAAGTAGCACAAGACTCAAACTATAGGGACCGTTAGTCTAATTTGCCCTAAATTTTTATTTATTCTCCTGTATAACAATAAAATTATTTGAATTGTTTTTTAGTACCTAGTTTCTATGCCAAGGGATAACATGGCCAAAGGAACTTTACTAACAGAGCTTATACTCCTTTTGCATATATAATTATATGAAAATTGTATGTATGCCCGTAATGTCTTAGTGTATTGCGGGCATACATACATTGTATGGAAATATATGTAAAATATATTGAGCAAAAAGGAGAAAATAAAAAAATAAACAAATAAAGAGAAAAATAAAAACGGGAGAAAATAAAAAAAATAAAAAGAAAAGAGAGAGGAAGGTGGGATCATGGAATCATAGAAGGAGAGGTGTGAGAAAATGAAAAAGTAAGAGAGAGAAGCAGGAAAATAGAAAATGTACATGTAGGATATTTTTTAGAAAATATATCTCGGTCGTTGTTTTATAATTTGAATAGATCTGAGTCGTCCAAATGTCCTAGTAGGACAAATATGTGTATGACAAATTCAAAAACCATCCTGCTTTATTATATATATATAGATATATATTGTAATTATTCTAACATTGGTTAGGTTGATGGCATTTATGTAATTTCATAATTATATACAAATAAACACTCTTTATCCTCCCCAAATTAATATCACCACATTACTGATCTCCTTATTTACACACACCGTATTTATAATCTCATCCAACCTATTTCCCCAAACAAACGTTGCCTTATATATTAGTACTTATATTTTAGATGGAGATATCTGTAATGATATCAACACTGAGTTTTTTTATTGCATTCCTCATCTTATTATTCTTATTATTTTAAAAATGTCATTGACATTTAAAATAATATTTTTCTTAATTTTTTTATTTAAAGTATTTGTTTATGTTTGCTTTAAAAAAAAAAAAATTACAAAGCGCAAGGGGGGCACGTGACCCCCCTAGCCCCTTGATAGCTCCGCCCCTGACAGCGCACAAGTAAAATCTAAGCGTGAAATTCATTACACCACACGAGGAACTGCAGTGAAATCTAAGCGTGAAATCCATTACGCTGCAAAAGGAAATTCAATACGACCCACATTTAAGTATCCATTCACGCATAAAACATGTTGAGACACAAATGGAAATCAAGGGAAAATTATCGTATAGGCAAACATGAAAAACTGCATTACAAGTAAAATCCACGCGTGAAATTCATTACGTCACACAAGGAAATACAGTTCGACCCACATGTAAATATCGATTCATGCGTGAAATCCATTACTCTGCTATGAGACCAAAGTGGCACAAGACTCAAACTATAGGGACCGTTAGTCTAATTTGTCCTAAATTTTTATTTATTCTCCTGTATAACAATAAAATTACTTGAATTGTTTTTTAGTACCTAGTTTCTATGCCAAGGGATAACATGGCCAAAGGAACTTTACTAACAGAGCTTTTGACCTTGGAAGGTTCACATTTTTAGTACCTTTGATTTGTTAATTGTTAATTGAAATACATTTCTTATTTTTTAAAAAAAACTATTAATTGATATGATGATACATTAATAAAAAGAGTTATTTATTATATGATTAGAAACTTGAAGGAGTAGGATGTAATTTTCAAAATCATAAAAAACAATATGTAAATTAAATAAATTTTAGAGATATATTTTTAGCTTACCCTAAATAAAATATATTTTAAAATACATTTATATTAAGTATTGATTTTTATTCATTAACTGATCGAATTTAATCTTGTCTGACTAACACTTTCATCAATATCGTTTATAAGAGAGTTTTGGTTGATTACATTTATGACATGTTTGTTTAGGATTGGACTATTAATGAAGTATACCTGTAATGGACGAACGGCAAATAATGGATGAATTGATGGTCTAGAAAGATTAATAATCATTTACAAACATTCGGATTAACGTATGGGTTTTAAGAATTTGTCCACGGATTGTTGGCGGAGAAGATATGAAATTGCATAAATGCCGACTTCTGTTTACACTACATCAAATCATCATCAGCATGAAATGAAAAAATGTAAGGGGCAAGACACAAGACACCCCACGTGGGTTGTCTCCCATATTCTTGACCAAAATCACAAAGGGTAAAATGATTGTCTCTCATATATTTTTTTTTTATATATATATATATATATATATATATATATATATATATATATATTGCAATTATTCTAACATTGGTTAGGTTGAGGGTATTTATGTAATTTCATAATTATATATAAATAAACACTCTTTATCCTCTCCAAATTTATATCACCACATTACTAATCTCTTTATTCACTCACACCGTATTTATAATCTCATCCAACCTAATTTGTCAAACAAACGTTGCCTTATATATTAGTACTTATATTTTAGATGGAGATATCTGTAATGATATCAACAATGAGTTGCTTTATTGCATTCCTCATCTTATCCCTCGTTTTTTATAATTAAAAAAAAAAAAAGCAATTGTTTTGATATATAGTTTGAAAAGTTCATTACTTTCCTAAATAGTTAAATTTTTTAGAATATTCACAAAAATAAATAAACTCTACAATTATGCATATATCCTATTTGACTTACCACTAATGTTACATTCTCTTGATTTATTATTTTTAAATAATCTCTAATGATATGCTATTGAGATTAGATCCCACATGATGGAATAATTGACAAATTAAAATTTGACATTTATTAAACACATTATTAAGAGTAATTTTTTAAAAATGATACATTATGTAACTTAGGGAGACATTAACCATAAAAAAAAAATTTGGATGAATTTAGGGAGACAGTGACCATAAAGATTTTTTTGGGTGAATATGACTGCAAAGTTTTAGGTCGTGCAGTTAGAAAAAATGTTGCTTGATTATGTTGGAGTGCAGCACTGGGTCCGACTACTGTACGCAAAAGGGATAAAGGGGTGCTGCTGTGCCTTAAGACACCACAGTTACTGCTGCTCCCTTTTGAGAGGTCTTCCCAAGTGTTTTTTGATAAGCTGAACCGTTGATATTATAAGGTTCGTCAAGAATATTATTCCTGTAAAAAATTAAATTAATCGGACATTCATAATCCCATGATCAGATCCCAATTGTTTTTAAAAAATTATAAAAAATATGTTAACCGTTAATTTTTATAGAAACAAGTGTGCATTGGTTATAGGGCTACAGATATCCAATCAACTTGATTTTTTATATGGATAATCTACTCAACGAACCTTACAATATAAATGGTTCAGATCATCAAAAAATACTCAGAAAAACCTCTCCCAAAGAGCACAACAGTAATTGCTATACCACAATAATAATTGTTGTGCCTCAAGGCACAGCAGCACCCCCTCTCCGCAATAGTTTTTGTGTATCATAGCTCAAAATGGTTTTATAATATGTGTACCATACCTCAACGTGTATTCTGATATGATGTGATTTTTCATTTTATTTTTTTTCAAATGTTGGGTGGATGTAATATCTTACATTAAATTATTTATAAAAAAATTAGATTAATCTTTTTTAAGATTTAAAAATTATATTAAATTCCATCAAATTTGACATAATTCTATTAAATTTTAATTTAAATAAAATTTAGCTAATTTTTCAATAATATTTTGTCAGTTGTATGAATAAAAAAATAATATTAATTATTTAATATTAAAATATATATAATATATTCATATTTATTTTTGTGTTTACACGAAAATTTTATAATGCACCTTCTATTTTTGAATGTGTATCATATGTCCGGTTATAATTTTTGTAATCATTTATTATAACTCATTGTGTTATTGATTATAACTTGATTATAACACATTATTGTGTTAATTATGCTTTAGGGTTGGGTTTCTTTCATATTTGAATCTTAACTATAGGTTCCGTTTTGATGATTCGTGTAATGACCCAATTTTTTTTTTTTAAATAGTCAGTGCGTAATTTAATTGAGCAAATTGTCGAATTTGATTGTTGTGTAAATTCTATACGAAAACAGTTCGGTTTTTTATTTTTTAAAAATAGTTTCCGATCTCAAAAAATTATGAAATTTTTATATGTTGTTCCCATATGAGTCTAGCACGTTGGATAAAAATTTCAGAAAATGATAAATATTTATTTTATGAAAATTCATGGACTGATTGGTGTTCAGTTTAATTTATAGCAGAATTTGTTATTTAATTTTGAATAGTTAGACCATTACTTGAAATAAATTTGTTGGGTCTATTTTGGTATATATAATTGGACCATATTTGACTTATGGTTGAGACCCATGATTTAGATTTAATTTAAATTGAGTTTGTTTAATGACTCAAGTTTAACTGTTTGATTCTTTTAAAATGTGATTGGTAATAATCACCTTAAGAGTTGTTACTATTTATTATATAGGATTATAATAAATATTTTGTAGTTGATTTTATGGTATGTACCATATGGTGAAAAATTATATATTTTTGTAGTGAATAAAAATGGTGTATATTTCGTAGGGAGCAAAATATTATATTTTGTGGCGTACAAAAAAAATATTATATTTTGGGATGAAAAAAATTATATCATTTTATAATTTATATTATAAAATTTAGAGATATTATTACAAAAAAATTATATTTTGGAAAAACTATTTTTTTTCTTTTGGGAAGCCAAACCCACGTGGGATTATTCCCCACTCCTCTCTCTTTTTCCCCTTCCTTACCTTTTCATTATTTCATTTCTTTGTTGGAGCTCTCTTGGTCTCTCTCCCAACGTGTATCTCTCTCTCTCTCTCTCTCTTTCTTTATTCTCCATTATTGTTCAATCTTTGAGTTTTAAATGGAAGTCTTTAGAGTGAGATTTTACAAAAGTGTTACAAATAAAATTCAGAAAACTCGTCGTGATCTTCGCAATGGTGGTCTTGGATCCATGATCGGGTGATTTTTACATTTTCGAATTAGCCTTTCTTCATATTTGTGCTAGAGACTTTCTTCATATTTTTACATTAAAGCTATGTTAGGGTTATTTTGAGAAAATATATCATTATAAGAGGTATTGTATATATATTCAGATTTTTGTTTGGTAATTTTTGGAAGAAAAATTATGTTGTAATGTTAAGAATGTTGGCATTTTGAGATTGATTTGGGAAAATCATTTTGTGTTGATAATTTTGCAAAAAAATCAAAAATAAAATTTAATAGTTGTATGGATTGTATCTGCATCATATTATGGTTAGATAAATTATTTTGAAAAATTAATGTTGAAATATTTATCTCATTCTTGAGTTTTGGAATTTATTTTTGAGAAAAATAAATTGATATTGAGGAATATTATGTAAATTGTTAAGTAGGGATTTTTCCTATACTTCTTTATGCACTTTTACTTGATTATATGGAGTTTAGAGTTGTATATAATTTAATTAGAATTTTTGAAAATTTTGTGATTTATTTGCTTAAAAGAGAAATTTTGAGAAAAATAAAGAGTTGATACCCAAATTGCGAAAGTGTAAACTTGGAATATGTTTATAAGGTTATGAAAGAGTTATGTTTTAAATTTGAACAAAAACGGACTTCGATTCGAACGGTTTTGAAATTTTTACCAGTTTGCAACCAAAAGAGCATTTTTAAAGAAAACAAAGGAATTATATTTAACTTTTGGGGCTTTTGATCAAAATAGGATGTCATAGTTAAATAATGCTTGGAGAACAAGTTTGGAAAGAAAATGATTTTTTTTTTTTTTTTTTTTTTGGCATTAACGGTATTATCTTGCTTAATGTATTTGTTGGAATAAAATCGACACGGTTAAAAATGGACCTTGAGAAGTTACCAGACGTGATTGTGATATGAAAACTAGTGTAGTTGTTCATATTTGATAAAATGTGGAATATGATTTGTTTCTAAATGTTGGGAATCATAGGAGATTCTAGGTTATGGTTATATGTTGGATTGTATGTCCATGTTGTTAGATTTTAATTAATATATTAGAGATAACTATTTTGGCTATCGATAAAAATTTACAATGTTGCATTTAAATGAGGGATTTCTTGGAAGGATGAGAAATGATGGAATTTTGAAAGTTTGATATATAATATGTTATAAATTTGTCTTGAAATGATTAAATTGGGAATGCTGATTAACATGTGGAGACTATATGAATATGGATATGGTTGTATTATCTCTTGGAATTGTATTAGAAATTATATTGAAATGAGAAATGAGAATTTGATCACAATGAGAATATTGTGTAGAAGTATTGAAAGTGGAAGAAATATTGCATTGTATTATTAATCATTGCATTGGCATATCAATTCATTTGATAATGATGAGCTTTGAAATTTGATTTGAAAACTTTGCATTGAGAAAAAAATGTTGAGGGAAACAAGTTTTCATGAAATGATTTTAGGGTAAATATGGTGGTAAGTCTTGAAAGGTGGTGTAGATGATAGGTATCGAGCCTTCCAGTTAATACTAGTAAAAATGACAAATTGGTAGTACTTGTATAGTCTACTTGCATACACCAGCCTAGGAATTAAAAGGTGGTGTAGATGATAGGTGTCGAGCCTTTCAGTTAATACTGGTAAAAATGACAAATTGGTAGTACTTGTATAGTCTACTTGCAGACACCAGCCTAAGGATTACCTGAGTCGTATTTACCACCTTTGAATTTTATTGAAATTAATGGATTAATGTGTTTTCAAATTGGCATTGGGCATAAGAGTTCCAAAAGATAAGAAAAATATTTTGAACATGACATGGCATATACATTCATCTCATAAGACTGTATAAAATGTATTTGGTGCTTTGTTAAATGTCATTATGAATTGTTTAATTATTTAATTCAGCTGATTATAAGATAATTGAATGGATTGAAAAGGATGTCATGTTGCTATTGAAGCATGTTTATTTATTTAAGTTAACTGGTTGTGGTTAATTAAATAAATTGGATTTAAGAGATTATGTGATAAAACCATATGATTTTTGACATGATATGATTTCACATATATGTATGAGTATCTTTGTACCCGCATATCTTCTAATATTTTAATATGAGATTGCTTGGTGAGCTAGTAGTTGCTCACCCCCTGCCTGTACATGTGTACAGGGAATGCTTTTTGGATTTGAAGATCAAACAATGGTTTTTACCATTTCATAAGTGTAATGCAGTGATGGATTGTACTACTTCATTTGTTATTTGGCTGAGTGCTATTTTTTTGTAAAGAGTAGTGTCCACTCTTTTTATTGTAAGCCTTAGGGCATTTCTTTTATTTCTATGTAAATATCATTGTTGTATAACGAGAGGGAATATGTATATTTAATTATTCATCATTTCATCCAAGGATGAAATGTTATTTGTAAATGGACTTAATTAATGAATATTGGTAAGGTTATCCGAGTAATAAAATACAGGGCGTTACAATTCGAACTGTTCATTTTTTAGAACTCGTTGAATAAAATATTCACACAAAAAAAATCAAAATAATCGGATATAGATAGCTATATGTTAGAATCAAATTTATATTACAAAATATATGGTTATTCTTGAAATTATATTTATCGTCCATTTTTTTAAATAAATATGATTAAAATATTTAGCTACCAATATTCAATCATCTTAATTTTTTGCGTAAATATTCTATTCAATGAATCCAAAAAAAAAAAAAATGAATGGTTCGAATTATCAAAATCAATTCCAAAATAGACCTACCAAGTCCAAACGCTTTCTCAAGTTAAAATGACAACTTAAGAGAAACCAAACCCTAATTATAACCTCTTGTAATTTTAATTTTGATTATGATTGAAGAGTTCTTTAGTTATATGCCTTAAATGATATTTGGTTATTACCCTTGGTATGATTCATCGTAATATTGATTATGATTTATTATGATTATTATTTTAATTATAATAAAAAAGGCTTGCAACGGCACCGGTTGAGACCCGGCTCTTATTTCTTTTTCGTATAGAGATACTTGCATTAAAAAGGTCACAATTGAGTTAAGCCTGAAAATTTTCTAAAGTGTGGAAAGTGGATTTTTCAAAACTTACAATTTCGAAAATAATTTTTAACGGTAATTGTTCCTTATATATTAAATAATCTAATTTGATTTTAAGGGATTTTTCTACGAAGTATTAACCCCTTTACTTCAACATCAAATTTAGAAATTTTAGTTGGAAAATTATTTTTGTACTAAAATTGGGGGAACCATTTTTTGATTTAACTGGATTTTAATTTTTTTTTGTATTTTTCTTTGAATCCAAATGAGGGGTATTTCTTTATTTATATTGTAAACTTACGTAAAAGATGTATACAAATTAAATGGTTGTGCTATTAGGAGCTAAGCCTGTGTGACAATCTGTTTTCATAGTGATCGCTTGAGCGATTGGTTTTACCGTTTGAGCAGTGATGATGGAGCAACCAGTACTTTGCCCTACAGATCGAAATGCTAAGAGTTTGAGTTCACCACTCAAGCGATGGAAAGACCGCTCGAGCAGTCTACGCGAATCAGCAAACTTAAAAAGTTACTTTTTGCTCTTTTTCTTACTTCTCTTTCCTCTTCCTCTCCCTAGCTCTGAAAACCCTAAACTTTGTCTCTTTAGAAATCTCTCTTCTCACCAAGAATCAAGCCTAAATCTCTTTTAAAAAGCGAAGCCTGCGTAGAGACCGTGATTTTCACCGATTGGATTGCGTTTTCGTGAAGAGTTCAACTCTTACTTCATATTATGAAGTTGGAAATTAATAAAGGATTGATAATTATAAAATTGGTTAAAATATCAAGACGTCACAAGAAATTGGAAATTACTTCATTACACTTCACTTATTATTCAATGAGCTTTCACTTACTACTTCATTAGATTTTACTTACTACTCAATTAAATTTTACTTATTACTCAATAATCTTCCACTTACTATTTCATTAGAATTCACTTATTATTCAATGAGTTTTCACTTACTATTTTATTAAATTTTAGTTACTACTCAAGTAAACTCCATTTACTACTTCAGTAGACTTGACTTACTACTTACTACGACATGATAAATAGACTCGAGTTATTACATAATGAGATTCCACTTATAATTTGATTACACTTCACTTACTACTCATTTAAACCCTACTTACTATTTAGTGAGTTTCTATTTACTATTTCATGAGACTGTACTTACTATTCAATTAGCTTTCATTACTACTTCATTTGACTTTACTTACTACTTAATTAAACTTGACTTACTATTTAATGAATTTCTACTTACTACTCCATTAGACTTTAGTTATTACTCAATAACTTTCCATTTACTACTCAATCAAACTCTACTTACTACTACATTAGACTTGATTTACTATTCAATAAAATTTCACTTACTACTTTATTATAAGTAGACTTCACTTACCACTCAATAACACTCTACTTATAATTTCATTAGGCTTCACTTTCTTAAATATGAAACTCCATTTACTATTTTATTAGAGTTGGCTTACTACTCAATGAGACCTCACTTACTATTTTATTAGGCTTGACTTACTATTTCATTAAATTTCACTTACTGCTCAATTAAACTACACTTACTGCTCAACATGACTCAACTTAATACTTTATTAAATTTGAGTTATTACTCAATTAAATAGCATTTACTATTCAATAAAACTACACGTACAATTTCATAGTAAGTAGATTTGACTTACTACTCAATGAGAATTCACTTACTAGTTCACTAGACTTCATTTACTACTTAATGAGATTACACTTATTATTTTATTAGACTTGAGTTACTACTCATTAGGATTTCACTTCCTATTTCATTAAATTTGACTTACAACTCAATGAAACTCCACTTACTATTTCATTAAATGTATGTAGCAATCCCGGTTTCGATCCTTCTTTCATATTTTGCCACTTCGACTGGGCCGGTCGAGGATCAAGCTGCCCAGTCAGCTTGCAAGGGTCCAGGGCGCAGTGCCCTTTGGCAGGTCCAAGGGCAGCGCCCTGGCGGGGTCAAGGGGCAGTGCCCCCGAAGCAAAAATGCAAAATGCATTCGAAGTTGCTTATCCGCTCGAGCGGCCATTTATTCTCTCGAGCGAAGAATGTTTGGTTTTAGAAGTTTGACCTGTCTGCAAAAGTACTGGGTTAGTGTATTTGACGCTCGAGTGGGGCTTTCCACACTCGAGCGAACCATGTTATATCAGTTCGTGAATCTGATATTTCAAATCACTTTTTCGGTCCTCTCTCTCTCTCTCTAAAACTCTCCAGAATTCTAGATCGGGAACTTCTCTCTCCAGAAGTCATATTCTCTCTTTGATTTCTCCAAATCCATAGGGATTTAGGCCTAAGTTCTTCACCAAAGTTGGTTATCATCTCGAGGGCTTCGTTATGTGAGGTGAAGATCAAGTTTCGACACCGTTGATTTTGGAGGTTTCATCTCATTTCTTCTTCAAAACTTGAGGTAGGGATTTTCTTAGAGTTATATATATATTTTTGCAAAATCTATATGATTTTCAAAATCATCTTTCAATAGCTTTGAAAATTGATTGTTGATTCAAGAAGTTGAGCGATTTTGAAAGTGGGTTTGTCTCCTGTTCTTTTAAGATGATCTTATGGGTTTTGATCTTCGTTGATTAAAGAAAAGATGATTTTGGAAAGTTTGCTTTCAAAGGATTTGAGTTGTATAGTTTTGGTGAGAAAAACCTAGAATTTGGGGATTTTTTTTAAAAGAGACTGAAAATCCATGAATGTTATTGTTGTATTTATTTTGTATGTCAAAATAAATGGATGTTTGGAAATTTTCTTATTTATATTTATATAAATGATGAATTTCACGGAATACGAGAATTGTTGTTCATTTTGGAAATTATTGTTCAAAACGTTGAAATAGTCTTGAAATGACTAATTGTTGAGGATACTTGAGAAGGGGGAATTGTGTTATTCCTTGGATGATGAATTTGAATAAAAGTATTGTAACGACCCTCACTTCAACTTAGTCATACTTGCATACATTTATGTATGATCTTGTTTTGTTATGTGCATTTGCAAATCCTGTCTTGTTTTGCTTGAGTGTTGCTTGCATGCTTTGTTCTTGCCTGGTGTGTTGCCAAGGTCATCTTAAGCCTAGTCACCTTTGAACCTTTTTACACTTAGAACTATCTTGGAACCACTTCGGTTGACCTCCATCTTCACCCTGACATATTGGCCGAGATGTCATCATCTAGGCCGAGGTGTGCGTCACCTAAGCCGAAATGTGCATCATCTAGGCCGAGATGTTATTATCTAGGCGTTCTAGATCCTTGATCCTTGCACTTAGTGATTTTATTCCTGGAATGGTATGACCTAGACCGAGGTGTGGCACATCTAGGCCAAGGTGTGGCACAGCTTAGTCAAGTGTTGTCCTTCCAAGCCGATGTCGTTGCCACTTTACTTGCCGAAGCTTTGCCCTTAGCCGAGATCATCACTTGCCGGAGCGCTCTTGTCGTCTAGCTTGTTGAACACACTTTGTCATGGTTTTGTCTTGTCAGTCAGTCACCTTTTTTAGTAGAGCCAATCAGCCAATGCCACGTGTCCCAACAGAGGGTTAAGTTAGTGACTGTTGAGAAAATATTTCATTTTGTATCAAATCTTGTCTTCTGGAGAGAGAGAGAGAGAGAGAGAGAGAGAGAGACTCTAGGAAGAAGAAGGAGAAGCTTTTGAGTGAGAGAGTGGACCTCCAAGCTTGACCGTGGGAGTTTGAACCGTTAGATTCAAGTTTTGAGGTTAGAATCTTAATCTACTCTTGTTGTTCTTATTAATCGTCCAGCTGCATTGCATGATCGAACCTGTTCTACATGCCTTGCATTGATTTAAAGTCGTTTTTAGTAAGAGAAAATAGTGTTCTTATGTTCTTGAAGAAAAATCTTGTTTTGATCCGAAAGTTTGCATCAAGAACCATGTTTTTGTGTTTGTTCTCACAAGATCCTTGAATATGGGTACCCAGGTCCATGTTTTCGAACTCATAGCACGAAATCTCAGACTTTGTAATAACAAGTTATGATTTTAGCATGCATGTCTTTCATCTTCTCCATCTTCATGTTCTTCATGTTCCTCAAAGGGAAACCCAGATTTTCCCGACTTCGCTTTTGAATGTGGCCGTCGGAACCACACCTCGACGAGAAGGTGTGGGACCTCGGCCAAGACCTGGTTGATGCCCAGCATATTTTTCCCGAGATGAAAAACAGTGTTTTGTTTTGATTAACTTGGTTTTTGATGAACGCCGAGATCATCCGTTTGCATGTGAATCTTGTTTGAAAGTACGTTCAATAGACTTTGCCATGTGTTTGTAGGACTCAGACTTTTGCCTTGACCCCGACGTCTAAAGAACTAAGTGAGTGGTATTTTTAATAAAGCTATGTTGTCAATGTTTGATGAGCTTTGCTTTGCTTTGCTTTGCTTTGAAAAGTATTTGTTAAGCATGAATGATTGTCCCTATTTTGTATATCAAGTATTTATCTTGTTTTGATGACATTCTCGGAAAGTCCTTAGTGCCAGGGGACTATAATGCAACTGCACCATTGTTTGAGATATCTCCCTTGCTTTGTCTTGTTTTGCCACTGACGGTTTACCGTGTGGGTTTGTTTGTCCGGAATGTCATCATTTGTAATATGTTGATGCTAGTAAGCACCCCTTGAAGCTTTGAAGATTTGCTAGATGGACGAGGTCCATCCCTTGTTATATAAAGTTTTGATATGTATCGTTTTGAAAAGACTTTGGCTATTATTCATGCAAACCCCTTTATTATTTATATCATTCACTGAGTATCCAAGCTCACCCTCTCTATATATATGTAGGTGATGAGCAAGAAGGCGGTAGCGCCTAGATGTGATTCGCGAGCTTGTTTTGGATTTTTGTTATGTCGGCTTGACTTGTATTCATGTCGGCAGTCTTGAAAATTATGCTTCTCGACTTGTAATACTTGTACTTTGCATACGTCGGCTTGAGAAGCCTTTTGATCAAGATGTAATTTGTACTTTACTTCATTTGTAACTAAGTTGTAACCCATGTGAAGATGTATGCCATTTCATTTGACTTACGCACAGCTCTTATGGACTAATTAGATTTGTATGTATTGCTTCTGTACTTGTGAGCCCCGTATATTTATACTCTGTTTGTGTGTCAATTTTGAAAGTTGGCCTTCGGTAATCTCGGATTACTGGCCATCACGACATCATCCTACTAGGGGCGGTTTGGGGTCGTGACAAGTATTTATATTCATCTTGTGTTATTGGCATAACAATTCATTTGATTACATTAAACTTTGAAAATTGATTTGAAAACTTGCATTGAGAAAAAAATGTTGAGAAACAAGTTTTCATGAAATGGTTTTGGGGTAAATACGTTGGTAAGTCTTGATAGGTGGTGTAGATGGTATTGAATAAGTTGGCCTGAGAGTCCGGGGTGAAAGATCGAAAACCCGCGCGGATAGGTGTCGAGCCTTCCAGTTAATACCGGTAAAAATGACAATTTGATAGTACTTGTATAGTCTACTTGCCAACACCGACCTAGGGATTACCAGAGTCGTATTTACCGCCCTTGAAATAAATTGTTAAGTTTTGAACAACTGAAATTGCATGACATCATTGAGCATGATGGTTTTCAAAAGATGAAAATGTGATTTATCTTCAAAAAGAGGCATAGCATGGCATGTGCATTTCATCTCTTGAGATTTGTATAAAATGTATATACTTTGTTAAGGATTTTCTACTGGGCTTTATACTCACCCTACGGGATTTTTGTGCAAGAAAAGATGTGGAGATGCCGCCTAACTAAAGGTAAGGAAATGTGTGTTGAGAGTACGAGACTCTCATTTTGCTGTGACTCTGTGTGTAAGCCAAGGGCTGTATGTGTGTGGGTTTAAATAACCGTTTTGTGTAACCAGGCTCAATCCTTGGAAACTTGTAAACCCTTGGGGGTATTTATTTGTTTATTTACTTATTGTTGGATTAATGTATTGTTGCATAAAGAACTATTGTATCATGTAATGTAAGTTTGGAGATTTATATTCGGTTTTCCTTGAAAGAGCCATGATTGTTGTATTATCATTTGGGCTAGAAATTTGGGGTATTACAATGTGACTGACTATTTAATGAGACTCTACTTACTATTGAATGATTTTTCTTTAACTAGGTGAAATGTTATTCCAACAAAATCTTAAATTTCATAAATTGAAAATATCACATAATGTTAAAATAAAATAGTGATAGAGATAAATTCTTACCTCAATAATTTTTTAAATTTGAAAAAATTAAAATCACCCTCTTTCACTTATCATTTGTTACAAATATCAAAAGCAAAACATGATATTGTTCATTAGTGTGTGTAAATGAGTTGTGAGGTCTTCTATATTCTCCGAATTAACTATCTTTTTATATAACAATTACTATTTTCAAATGCAGTAGGTAAAGAAATGTAATTCTTGTAGATGTATTTATTTATTGCCATTAATAAAAATGTTGACAAATGAAAAGTTTTCCTAAGTTTATATTTTATTTGATTTTTCATTTTTGCTTTAAAATATTGTAGATATTAAATTTGTAAAATATTCATTGCAAATCATTTGAATTTTATGGGGAAAATTTTCATTTTATGGTGAATATTAAATTGATAAAAACTTATGAATTTATAAAGATTTCTAAAAGATTTGATTATGAAATTCATATAAGTTATATAAAATATACAAAATTTATAAGTAATAAAATAAAAATATGGATCTCAAATTCTTGAATAGTAATTAATGCCTTAAGGTGTTGTTGGTTATAAAAAAAAGGTACTTCTTTTAAGTTAATTTTTACAAAAAATAAGTTTAAATAATTTACATTTTAAAAAAAGATAGTTTACAATTTATTTTTACATGTTTTATTTATTTTTAATATTATTTTGAAAATATTTTTTTCACAATAACGACGTTATAAAATTTGGTAAATTAGTAACAAATTTTAATAAATTAATATTCGCATGCCATATTTTACTTTCTACAACTCACAAAAGAGTAATAATATACTTACCACTGGTTTATATGATTTTTAATATATTACCTTATGTGTCAACATATCATTGATGTAATGTATTCCATCACTAAAGTTTATCTTCAATGTAGTACTAGCATATGAGCTGATATATTAAAAATGATATACACGGGTGGTAAGTGTAGCATCACTCCTCACAAAAAAGACTAAATATGAAGGAAAATAGTTATATATAGTGTGTCATTAGTTTCATGTGTTTAAAATTAATTTATAATATAAAAGAGAACACAATTTTTTAGACAAAAAATGTGACCTGATTAGCTGGTAATATTGTAGAGCTGTATTTTATTTATATTTAAATAGTAAATTTATTTATAACAAGTAGGGAGTGAGTTAATAGTAAGTAGTAAGTATGTTTGTAACAAATAGTAAGTTAAATCTATTTTTTCATTCCTAAATCAACTAAAACTACTTTACTTTTTGAAAAATCACCTTAGTTCTCTATCTATTTTTAGTCATAATACATCTAATGACTAGGATTTCATCCTATCCAAATCTAATGGTGCATATATTTTTAGGTACCATACTTATAGATTTTTCGGTACAGCACTAGGTCGTGCAGTTGGAAAAACAAAAATGCTTGGGCCCTCCAAAGTTGGGGGCCCTCATGACCCCCAAAATGATGTGGACTAATCATGTGTTTTTATTTTTTTTTATTTTTTTTCTTTCCTTCATGGACCAATCATAGTTGAGTGAGGATTGTAGAGGTTGTGTTTTTTGAGAGTCTATAGCATTGTTGGTTGGAAAAAATGTTTCTTGATTATGGTTGAGTGCATCACATGCCTACCATGAGAGTGACCCAAGTTAAAAAGAAAGGGCGGAGGTAGGACGGGTCAGGGGTCCTGGCCCTCCAACTTTCTCAAAATAGTCAAGTTTATAGATTTCTGAATGATATTAAAGCGTTCGGGAATGATATTTTAACTTTCTACAAAAAAATATATATTGTGGGTGTTGATTTCTGACCTTACAACTAAATAGGAACTTAGCTGGAGAGCACGTGGCAGAATAGATTAAACCAAGCACCTACCAACAAGAGACAAGAATGCCACGGTAGCTCGTCCACCCAAGGACACTTCGACGATCAAGTTAGTCAACTTATCTCTCAAAGATATCAAACAAGTATTCAATGCACAAGTAAAAATATACCTTAGACCCGCGAGGGTGCGTTACTCTTATAGCCAATAGTGCCCTCGTCCCCTAGAAGTCTCATTTCATAGGACTCAAGCACAATGCTTATTTCGGACTCTTAGTCAAATATAGGTGAACTCCTTAAAAGCCTCATCCTTATCCGAACTAAGCGCATCACTTATTAGGACTCTTGTCCTCTATCCAAATATCTCATATTTCAGTATTACCGCACAAGATCTCGGTAATATCACAATCATATCGGCACTTTGGCTTACCCATGTTGCACCTCGGCCATCATTTCGGTCATATCTCGACCACGTGGCACGACCCTAAAAATACATCTCCACAACTGCCCGTAAGTTTTATGACCTCGAAAACCTAAGGTGATAGAACCTATATCGTTCGATCTTCCAACGTGTCAGCTAACAACATGTTCGAGATATTCCTCCAACCGAGATCGTGACTTGTCGACATCAAGAAACAAGGACTCAAATGTCCACTCCTCAAGATCAATAACCAAGGTCCAAGAATCAAGAATCACGATGTTCTTTTACCAAAGATCAACACCTCAACCGAGATCGTACTACTAGTCGACGTCATGACGCACTAGTTCAAGAATACCAAGAATCCTAACTGCACATAAGCTGTCACACACAGTTATCCCAACCGTTTCAACCGCGTGTTGTCGTCCAACTGGTCCGTACTCGTCGTCAGATATGTCACTTTGTCTTTGACCCACGGCACCTGATGTCATCATGAGCATGTCTACATAGGCAGTTAAATCAGGGTTTTGCCTCCCTTTCATCTTTTCAACAAAAACTATTTCCCTCTCTCTCTCCGTCTCTTCACTTCTGCATCCACAACTCTCTCTCTCTCTCTCTAAACTCCATTAACGGCCTTTGAAGTTTTCTACAACCATCCATGTTCATTACTTCCGGTGAGTATTAAACCACTCCGTTCCGATTAAAGGCATCGCCTTACTTCGGCGAACGCGAGCCCGGCATCCATTTCTATAACTTCAATCTATAAGTCCTTGATTCATCCGCCTTTTTCATTTCAGTTCTTACTCATGTCATCATGTTCGTGAGCATGCTTCCATGATTTTTATGTCTGTATGAGCCCTTTGTACCTTTCTCCACTCTTGCACACTAGCCCTAGATTACCACGAATCTTCATTCTTAATCCCTTGTATTTCTTATACTTCTGTATTCACTCATGCCTTGAATGTGTTCTTGCTTCTTCATCTTCTTCATCTTTGCTATCTTTGTCTCTATTTTTTTTTTTCTATTTCCAGATTCTTCCACCTCATTCTTGCCTATTTCAGTTGTTTTTGCATAGATTTAGGTTTGGGATTTGTTAGATCAATACACACTTTAGGAAAATCAAAACAGTTTGTGTCCCAAAGTCTCTATTAGGTTTCCAGAATCCCTACCTTAGTGTCCCCTAGGGTTACGTCGAGGTCCGTTAGTTGTCAAAAAAACACTTCTATATTGAAAACTGTATAAAGCCCACTCAGCCCAGGTCATGGGTATGTTCAAATGGAAGGTAGATTCCCCAAGTAAGTTAGAGTACTTCCGCTAGGAGTTTAACATCCTAGTTGATGTCTACCTTAGGCTTGCCGGTGAGAATGACTCAATTATGCCTAGGGAGAACTGTATGCCCTTCCCCATGGTATCAATCATTGAGGGTAGAATCAGATTCCTCTTTGACATCCTCTTCCAAGAAGTGATGCACTTCTGCAGACTTAACCCCATACAACTAGCCATAAACACTTTTAGGGTTATCAACGGCATAGCCGAGCTATGTCATCACAATGCTAGGATCACCCTTGCCAACATCCAGTATTGTTACACCATATGTAGCCTCAAATCCACCAGTGGATACACTTACTATCTCAAACCCCAGTCTACTGCTTACAAGTTGATAGCCGACCTTCCAGACTCCAAATATAGGAATAGTTCTTGGAACTGGATTTGACAACACTGGTGCGGCTGTCAAATACTTCTTCAAGTCAATCAGGGCGACTTTGCATTCTTTTTTCCATAGAAAATTTGTGGCCTTCTTCAGCAACTAGAAGAATGGCTTGCACTTATCTGAACTCCGGTTGATGAATCTGTTCAGCGCAGTTGCTTTACTGGTCAAAACTTTAACTTCTTTTATTGTTATTGGGCTCTTCAAATCAAGGATGGCCTTGATCTAATCGGGGCTTGCCTCAATTCCTCTCTTGGTCACCAGATATCCCAAAAATTTACCAGATCCCACCTCGAAAGCATACTTGGAGGCATTCAAAAGAAGTCGATATGCCTTCAAGATATCAAAAACCTCCTTCAGATCGGCTAGATTATCCAAAGGTTTCTTACTCTTCACGACCATGTTATCGATATAGACTTCCATGGTCTTCCTGATCAGATGTTTGAACATCTTCGTCACTAGCCTCTAGTATGTTGCCCCTGCGTTCTTCAATCCAAATGGCATCACTCTGTAGCAATATAGTCCCTTTAGAGTGATGAATGTCGTGTTCTCTTCGTCTAGTGCGTATATGGCTTTTTGATGATAGCCTCGGTATGCATTAATGAAGCTCTTACTTCCATGGCCAAATGCGGCATCTACAAACTGGTCCATCTTTGGCAAAGGGAAATAGTCATTCGGGCAAGCGTTATTCAGGCTTGTGAGGTTTACACAAATCCTCCACTTGCCATTCTTCTTTTTTACTACCACCGTGTTGGACAGCCACGTCAGGTAGTTTACTTCTCGGATTGCCTGCGCCTTCAACAACTTCTCTACTTCCTCTTCAACTACTTTTACATGGACCAAGATTAGTCACCTAATGTGGCTTGCTTTTCGTGCTCCTTTCAGATACGATCAGCCCTATAGTTTGGACTCCCGTGGTTTTGAATTTGATTTCACAAATGCAATGTGAAATAGTGAAACACAAAAAGAGTCTAAATTCAGCAATTCATTTAGAAAATCGATGTTTAAATCAAATGCCAAAAATAGACTGCTTTGCTAGATTACAGAGAAGCCACCTAAATATTTTTGAGAAATTTAAGAAATCCGTGACTTATGCCAAAGGCCACTTATCTGTCATCATCAAAGTGTCTCGGCTCGGGAACTTAGGTACAAGAGGAGAAGGTCATGAATTGAGCACCTCACTCGCCCGATCAATGATCGGCCTCTATTAATCATGATGTGATTTTTATTTACATTATATGCTCTTGTTTTGATTATTAGCTAATTTTACTATGTGTGAGCAAACAAGTATAGACTAATTTACAAAAGTTAGAACACTTAGATTTCATATTTGTTTTAAAATTGGTTTGAATACGCGCCACTTAAAAAGGTGAATGTGTATATACATTAATCAATGCATCCCAATTTTCGCACTTAGCCTTCGTCCACCGGCACTCAAACAAGTATATCAATTAAGCACTTAGCCTCATGAAAAGAATGCTTTATATGGCAACAATCACATTCATGCGATATACTAAAACACAAAATGCTCACCTAGTACTCCAAGGCAAGCCAAACAAAGCAAAATAATTAGAAAACATACATGCTTCTAACTTAATGTAATGTGACTAATGCAACGCACACATATATGTAATTTTTATAGGCTCGGCTATGAGAATGGTATATGATCCAATTCAAGATATGCGATAAATCACGTTTTCAAATAATGAAGTTGATTTTGACAGTGGTTAGTATGATAAGCCAAACCTAATGTACATGAAACGAGTGTATGCAAACATGAGAGTGCTAAGTAAATATGATGCGACCATTATAAGCAGGTAAATAAAAGGGAGAAAGAAATGGGGTTGGAAGACATACACCATTATTACATATTTACCGTCATACAAGAGGGTCCGAATAAGTGTTCGAATGTCCGGATTAACAAACTATTACAAATCCAAAATGAATACTAATGCGCTAAATTAACTAACTACTTATTACAAATTTGAGGAACACTAAGCTAACTATCTAACTTATTACAACAAAGATATTTACCATAACAATAATATTCAATGAAATTGTAATAACAATTAATATTTACAACAACAATAATAATTACAATAATAAGATAACAATACAAACAATTAACGAGGCACAATGATCACATGCACAGTGTCTAGAAGCTGCTCTGTCTGCCCAAATTGCTCTGCCTCACCCTCAGCCACTACCCTCTGTTTCTGCAAAAAGCTCACTACTTACCCAGCATTGGGAGCTGACCAGCCCCAAATGAGATCTGGCCGGGCCCAAAAAGAGCCAACCGTACCCTAATTTTTATGCCAAAAGTGTTTTTGTGCTATGAGGTGAGAATAGTGCAGACAAAGTCTTTCTAGGCCCTGTTTGTCCTTTCTACTCTTCTCTGTCATGGGAAACTCAAGAGAAGAATAATTTCGAGTCCGAAACCACCAATAAGCGCAATTTGATAGCATGATGATTTTGAGCACGTTTGGACAAAATTTAATAAATGCAATGGAAAACCACCCTTCCCTCCTATCACAAAGGCTCAAAGAGGAAAGTAGACACGCACCGAGTCTTATCAATATATCATGGATTGATAAATGACAATTCTCGGAATGATGGACTCGGCATAACGTCCGGCTGAATCCAATCAACTCTAAACATTTTCTTTATGTCGGTTTCATTGATTTTAGGCCAATTTTATTAATCCTGGCCATTCTTTAATCAATTTGTCCAAAGCGATGGTTAAGTCTAGTAAATGAGAAGAGACCTCAAATGAGAAATGATTCTTGGCATGAGAGAGAGCCTATGCCTTGATGATGAACCTCCGTAGATATTAAGCCATTGAGCATAGGTCTCTTTCCCATGCCTTGAATAACCGTCGATCGTTTGATATAAGTTTCAAACAAAATAAAAGAAGAAAAGAGGGAGGTTGCATAGATGATTGTGGGATCAATTACTAGAATGAGACTCTTTAAAATAAGAAATTAAACAAATGAAGCTATCAACTCTAACAACTCGATGTCTAAGTCCTAAACAACCGAAGTTATGAGGGCATACAATACAACAAGCTAATATTCAAAGCATAAACTAATTTAACAAACTAGGAAAGCCCTAAACAGCCCCAAATACAAACATAGAAAATTCACACAATGGCCAAAATCCAGGGAAAAAAAAAATACACAATGGCCAAAAATTATGCTAAGGAGCACAAAAAAAAGGTAGGAAAGAACAAGGAAATGCAAGGCTAGTGAACAAAAGCAAGGAGAGATGGCTAACCCCTCCATTTTTTAGACCTCAAACCATGTTTTTAAGCATTTTTAAACTCTGAAAATTAGTTTGCAAGGCAAAGAAAATAGTATACAAAAAAGAGGGTGAGCTATGAAGTAAGGTACAAGAAAGGGCGTTAAACCTTTCTTCTTTTGGTAGCTATTCAAACTTAAGTTGTAACACTTGAAATAGGATCAAAACAATACAAAAGCACAAGAAATAGGTCGAAAGGGATAGAAATGAAAGCAAGAGATAACGTGGTAAGCTTATACCTCTTGAAGAGGACAAGCTCTTATTGTGAATCAAACTTGGTCCAAGCACACTCTCAAGCTTGAATTGTGATTCACCAAGCTCAACCAAGGTTCTAAGGCCTTGTTCTAAGGTTGCATTTAGTGTATGGTGTAGACACCCCATTTTTGACCGTCCTCAAGACTTGGATGTTCTCGCAGGTACATCCAGTAACAAGTTTGATTGCTCGTCGAGCACTCGAATTTCGCGACAGAATGCTCTAGGTTCGATCTTTCCCAACCCTGTTTCCATTCTGTCTCATATTTGGACCATGTGTTGGTCTTTGCAGAGTGATGTTCTTGATGGCCTGTTGGCCATCATTGAGGGCTGCCGGCCATGGGCTTTGGCCTGCCAGCCATTGATGTGCCCTGTCGGCCATCAATGAAGCCCTGCTAGCCACCAGTGCATTAGTAGATATTTTTGTAGATATTTTGATAGCTGTTTGCACAGATGAGCCCATCTGCTTGCATGTGGAGGGTTGGATTTCTTTGAAGGCTCCCTGTATCTCCTATATATAGAAGCTATTCTCTTGCATGCAAAGGGTTGAACATTTTGGAAGACAAATATTTCTCTCTCTTTCTCTCTCTCTCTAGAATCCTCTCTCTATATATTTTAGGCTTAAAAGTGTGTTTTCTCTACACAATTGCACTAGCACCCTTAGCCAAACACCTTCACCTTAGACTTGAGGTTCTTAGAGGTCATGTTTGAGCTTCTTAGAGTGGTTTTGGTTTGGAATTCTTGCTGATTTGTTGTTGTGCTTCAAGGGTAAGATTCTACCTCTTTTAAGCTTTGTTTTCTTCATTGTTTGGCCATCTTTGTATGCTACTTTGAAGATGGTTTTAACCTCTAAAAGGTTTTGTTTTTAAGGTTTTAAAATGTTGGTTTAAGCCTTGTGTGATTAAGGGGTGGTTACCTCCCTTTGCTCTTTGGCTTGTAAGCCTTTTGAGCCCTCTTTCAAAGCTTTTGAAACACTTTTTGCTTGGCCTTTTAACCACTAAAACTCCGAGGAATTTCAGTGGTAAAAAGTTTGTTTTGAGGCCCAAAATAGGAGGGAATAACCCTCCCTCCTTGTATCTTGTTTGTATGTATAGATGGTCTAATAGTTGAGCATGTTTTTCTACCATCTCATGGCTTGATCTCAGCATGTTTTTGTGTCTTTTTTGACTTTCTTTAGCTTTGTTTTTGGCTGGCTGGGTCACTTGTTGCTTGCTTCTTACACTTGTAGTGTAATCATGCTTAGTAGCTTAATATGCTTGATGATTTAACCTATCATTCTAACATGTGTTAGTTTGATTCCAGCATGTTTTTGCCACTGATTTAGCATGCTTTAACTTTGTTTTGAGTCGTATTGGTCATATGAGACTTGTTATGCATAGTTGTAGTGCAAAGGCCTTTACTAGCTTTGAGTTTTAAGGCCTCAAACATGTTGTGCATGTGATGATTGCATGTTTTGGCATCATTTAGCATGTAATTTTAGTGCATGTAACTTTGTCACACTCTCACATATTCCACTCTTTCATTGCTTTTGAGAGTTGTGCATTGTGCCTTGCTTGCGAGCTAATAAAGGAGCATGTTTTTCTTGCCTTCTATGCTTTAATTTTAGCATGTTTTGGCTACTGATTTGGCATGTTTAAGCTCTGTCCAAAGCTGGTTTGGTCATTTAAGCTTAGTGTTGCATGCCTCTAGTGTAATGCTCTTCACTAGTCTTGATGATTATGGCTTTTGAACATGTCTTGCATGCTTTGCTTGCATGGTTTAGTGCCTTTAGCATGCCATTTCAGCACTCAAAGTCTGCCATCTCCCTCTCTTCTTCACTTTTCGATTTTCTTTGAAAGTGGTCTTGAGCCCCTTGTTGGCTTGAGTGTGAATTTGAGGTTCTCATGCCTAATGGCTTTAATCCTCTCTTGAAGTTTTCTACTAGTCAACATAAGACCTCTTTCATGCTCAAGACATTTGTGGCTTAGGCCATCTTTCTAATTAGAGGACTTTCACATTTGGACAAATCAACTAATAAATGGCTTGGTAATCTTAAAATGTGTAAACAATAATTGAATCAAGTAAAACAAGGCCAAGATAAGCATGTTCTTTGCATTGCATTGTGTTCAATCGGACGTTATATTGAACACAAGGTAGATTGGTCCATTTCATACTCAAAATGATGAAAATAAGCCAATCTTCCTTTGTCTCCATTGCCCTTGATCATGCATGATAGGGTAGTGATCCTAGAGTCTTGTTTTGTGCATTTATTGAATGTGTACAAGTTGGATTTTTGGCCATCGTGCATTCAAAATGCTTGATTGGTGGTCTTGGATTCAATAGTGCAACTCCTTTGATGTTTTGAGATGATAAGGAGGGGCATAGTACAAACATATCCTTGGGAGACCCTCCATTTTCCTCTAGTTTGAGCTCTGTTGCAGAATGGTGATACAACACACCAGTGGCCGGCAGTGCCTCACTGATGGCCGGCACTGCTTCATCCTTGGCCGGCAGTACACATCTTTGGCCGACAGGTGGCCGGCAGCAAGCTCCCATGGTCGGCAAGCCACCGGTGCATTACTCAGCATTGGTTTGGTAAGGTGAAGCAGAAAGTTCTTGGAGACACCCTGCAAACAGAGCCTCTCATCTTAATCATAAAACTAGAAAATTAGTTCTACATAATTGTGAAACTATAACTCTACAAAAGAAACACTCTAAACTGATTTTTTTCCTTCCCAGCTCTCTTGTTGTCCTCTTCCCCCTCCATGTGTAGCTTTTCCTCTTCTGAGCTCCTTAATTGATAGACCTAGAAAAATTAATACAATTAGTAAACAAAATGGGGTTAGCTTCCCTCTAGTCCGTGATCGGACTGGAGGGTACTGTTGGGCCCATAGGGGCTCACCACGAATTCTGTTTTGATAATCTGAATCGTCCATTAATGTGTAGAACTTGTCGAGTATTATATATTTATAAAAAAAATCACGTTGATCGAATATTAATAGCTATGTGATCAAAACAGTTTTGTATTAAAAAAATAGACGGTGAAAAAATAAACGGTTAACAGAAATATGATCTGATGAGATAATTATCGATCAACATGATTTTTTACATGCATATAATACTCGATGAGTTCTACACATTGAATGATTTGAAATATCGAAACAGGACTCATGATGGGCCTCCACAGTACCTTTCAATCCAATCACGGACTGGAAAAAAGCCATCCCAAATAAAATGTATAATAAATGCATAAGGTGCTGATGGTGATGATTATGTTTTTTGATGATGGATGGTAAAGGATGGTGTTGAGGATGATGATGATGTTGGATATGATGATGATAACGGATAGTTATCGAAAGGTGACTAATATATATATATATATTTTTTAAATTTTATTTTAGGAAAAATTAGTCTAGGGTCCCTCTTCCACTTTTCATAATGGAAGAGATCCACAAAAATATTTTTTGATGTCTCTCTAAACATATATCAGCTCAGCTCAACTCTGTTTTCTCCAAATGTCTCAACTCTCTCTGCTCCTATTATGTTTTTTCATTTACATCCAAAATCTCAACTTCACACACTCTCTCTCCTCTCCCTAAAATCCGCCGTCGTTCACGGAGGCGCCGGCGTATTCTCCGACTGGAACGAAGGAGCTCGGAAACCATTCTGAGCGACGTTGAGGCCGAGGATCCAACACCGATTTCCATCAATTCGCTGAAAGATATGTCGATGGAGAGGTTTAGGGAGGTTCTCGCAGAGCTTGGTCGACGGAGAGAAGCTCTACGACACAATCACAGTCACCGACGGACAGAGTTCTCAATCCATCTACAACCAATCAAGAGATCATTACGAATCCATCATCCCGGGCCAAACCGCTTTGCTGACTAGCCCAGCTCGATCCATCTCAGCCTGCAACAGCTTCACCATCGACGTGGTTCTCAAGGATAAGGACAAATTGACGATCGCATTGATCAGAATTAACAAACTATTCAAAACTCGCATCGAAAACAACGCATTCACTCGTCTGCTAGCTCTCGATGTTAGCATTACAGTCGCTACTGCTGCTGAATCACCTTTTTCCATCATTCTTCTTTGATTGATTCCCAAAATCCAATTGTCTATTTCAATTTTCTCACAAAATTATTCAATTCAATTTACGAAATTCACAAATAGCAATAAAGGGGCTTGTTGAATTCAATTCAATTGAATGTAATGGCTGGCTGGCTGGTAGAGAGAGAGATAGTTTTTGAATGAATTAGCGGAGGATTGACGCAATTTTCTCTGGGCTTGGGAAGTCCAGAATTTATCAATTTTCTCTGGTTTGAAAATTGGTCAAACTGAACCCAGAGAAATTTGAATTTTCTCTGGGTTGAATCTAGAGAAATTCTTTGGAAGTCCAGAATTTTCTCTAAACTAATTTTCTCTGGACTAATGGTATTTGAATTTCAATGCTACTGCATAGATATCACTGCGTCTTCATTTTCTTAATGCATGTGTTCGATTTTAATTCTAATTATTTATTTTTTATTATTATTTTGTGTGTAATCCACCAATGCACCACTCTACTGCCCATAGCTGTTTGAAAGAAAATTCAAACAAATCACAAAACTCATATATATATATATATAGAGAGAGAGAGAGAGAGAGAGAAGGGGTAGGCATTAAAGACCTTGGAAAGGAGAGAGAGATGCAGAAAGGGTGATGAGAGAAGCTGAGACTTGAGAGAGAGAGAGAGAGAGAGAGAGAGAGAGAAGGCATTGAAGACCTTGGAAAGGAGAGGGAGATACAGAAAGGGTGGTGAGAGAAGCTGAGACTTGAGAGAGAGAGAGAGAGAGAGAGAGAGAGAGAAAGAGAGAAGGTGGGTTGTTGCTGATATTAAGGTGGGTTGTTGCTGATATTGGGGAGGGTGGTGACCAGGGGAAATGACTGACAATATTGCTTTACCTTGAACCACAATGGGTGTAAGTGCAAGTATTTGAAATTTTCTCTGAATCAATTTTCTAATTTTCCCTTCCTTTCTCAAATCAGAAAAAATTTCAAAATTTCTTTGGAAAGGCCAGAGAAATTCTTCTCAAAATTTCTCTGAACCAATTTTCTCTGTGATGTGAATTTTCTCTAGACTAATTTTCTCTGGACCAATTTTCTCTGGATCAACTTGAGGGACCTTAGACATTATGAAAATATTTGGTGTCCTTTATGCTATAAAATCTTAATACCAGGGATCTTAAAAAAAAAACCCTTTTATTTTATTTAAAATATATTATTTATATTAATTTATGTATAACACTAAAATATATTTCGACATATAAAATCACACAAAATTATAAAATAATATAAATAAATAGACTAATAAAGTGTATATTAACAGGTTAAATATGTAACAATTAAGTACCAATCAAATAAATTGGCTAAAATATTAAAAAAAATTACTAACAATAAACGAAAATTCAAACAATAATCTTTATGTATTTTTGTTCGACTTTCGTTTGTTTTTATCAATTTTTTTTTTATATTTTAGTTAAAAAAATTTACTTTATCTAAAACGTTAAAAAAATGAATTTTTATGCTTTTAGTACTTTTTCTTTTTTAATTTTTAAAATTTTAAGTCCTCAATGATCAAAAAAGTTTTTTTAAAAAAAAATCTAAAAAGAGTTTACCAAAAAAAAAAGGGCGATTTATTTATTTTAGTGTTTTTCTTCCCTAAAAATTTATTCCGTCTAGTAGAATATAACCAAACTAAAGTGTTTTTTTAAAACAATTAAAAACTCATTAAAATAAAAACCATTAAGGAGAGAGAGAGAGAGAGAAAAAAAAAAAAAAAAAAAAACCAATATCAGACCCACCTACCATCATCAATAATTTATTGTTGACAATCCTGATCTGCCATATACAGCTTCATATCAGCGCATCGACTCTCATCCCCTCTGAACTTTTCTCTCTCTCTCTCTCTCATCTCAAATCTTCTCGATTTTCAAGTTCTAACTTTCATTTTCACAACAATCTTACATTTGGTCGAGAGATTTGTGAGCAAATTTAAAAAGAAAAATGGGTAAAATTAAATAAAATTTTACCTATTTTTTCTTTTTCTATTTCTAAATCATTTTTCAAATTCCCAAACTTAAAACCCCCCAAATCTTTCAATACCATCCTCACTGAACTCATCCATATGGAGAACGGCAACAATCCCATCAACACCAGCTATTTCTCAGATGATAGACCAAGTAAGCATGAATTCCAATTTTGTATTGGGTCTCTTTTATGTGTAAACATTAGTTTCTTTGTGTTTGTCCCCTTTCTCTTGCTTTTTCAATGTTAATGTTGTAATGCTTATGCCTTTCCGTTACATAGATGGATGGAGATGTTTATTTCATAATTCAGTGTTTGTTTGTGGAAGAATTGCATTGACAAATATCTTTTAAGATTCAAAATTGGCATAAAAATCACGGACTTTGATTTTGGATCTTGAATGATGTGTTATAATCTGAAACATTTTGAAATAAAGATCTTCATTCCAACTGCATATAATAAAGAGTATCTAAATCAAAACAACACTATCACTACTTCACACTTGGAACTTTCAAATCACACTCATAATATATTAAACCACACTATTGATACATTAAGATTCTTAAACACACAACAAGCATTCAACTTCAGGTACTACAACCCCCATCTAAAAAAAAAAAAAAAAACTTCAGATACTACAACATGACACTATTTTTTGTTAATTTCAAATTCTTGATCCAAACATAGTCTTGCTTCGTTTAATTCTGTAGAGGTGAACTTGGCGCATTTTTAACTTTACGGAACCAAGCTTCTGCATATGCCTTTATTTCTCGATCTTCTTTTTCCATTTCCTCAAACCACTTTTGGAATTTCTGCTTGTACTTGGATGTTTTTTTAATATTAACGTGGACAACAGCGGCAAAAATATGGAGCCTCTTCTTGTTCTTGTCCATTTTAGTGCCTGCTTTTTCCATCACATCTTTCCACTTTTGCTGCAAACTCCCAATGGGCAAAAACACTAAGAAGCAACAATTGAATAGATATACATGGTGACAAAAAAAGAAAAAAAAAGTATATACATGGAACGGCATTTACTGCAATCTATACAATCTACTAGCACAGTGCAAATGTAGTCAGGGTTATAACTTACAGGAGTCGAATAGATATATATTAATAAAAAAAAAAAAAAAATTGGAAATAAAGTATATATTACAAGGTCAATATTTATTGATATAAAAAGTAAAAATTAACATAAAAACATGGTCTAAATAGTTTTCTATTGGGTAAATCTATGATGTAGTATGGAAGGGTTGCAAGTCAACACTTGACCTTCAATTGTTCTTCTGATCGTTGAGGAAAACTTTTTGCGATGCTTTTCCATCTGCAGAATTTGGGATAGCAATGAAAAAATCAATGTGCTATAAAATAAGGGTTGTTAATGAAATTGCAAATTCTACCTTCGCATTCAATGCAAATGTCCATGTATGTATTAGTAAGTATTACCTAGTGGGTTGAAAAAAGAAAAAGAAATAAATAAATAAATAAATAACTTGACATTCAAAGTTGTTGGAGCACAAATTATTGTAGTTTGAGGTTTTCAAGTGAGAAGTTGGGATTTACATCTATGCAAGTGTATATATAAGGGTTAATTATACTTAACAACTTACATGTTGATTAAAATTTCATTTTGATCTCTCTACTTTCAATTACGAGAGTCAACCCTTGCGCCTTAGATCAATTTGTAATATCACTCTTCTGTTCATTTAGTATTAGTGAAACTAACATAATTGGCATGTGTGCCACACATGAAATATATTTCCAAGGCCACAATGAAAACTGCCAACTTTTTGTCAGCAAAGAGTGACATTTTAACTTGACTTAAATTGTAAAAATTGACTGGGATAATTGAAAATAAAAGGCTAAATTGAAATTTTAGTGCAAATACAGAGGTTCTAAATATAATTAACCCTATATAGACTATAGATACATAATATACTATGTGCTGTAAAACATATTTTTGTCCATGTATCGCAACTTCTCGCACTAGGTTGTTTCCGTCTTGAACACTGTATGACTTATGCGACTTCTTGGCTGTTTTGCGCTGTGGTGGCCCTGAAGATGGTGCCACATGATGATTAGGTCCAACATAGTCCCCTCTGTTGATCAATGGGAAATTAGAAGTTCCATCACGAGCTGTTTGGCTATAGTTACTGAATCAGACAAGTATTATAGGAACCTCATAAATTTCAATTAAAATCACTATAGTAATTAGAAAAAAATTACTTAACCCAAAAATAAAGAAGAAAAATAAACAATATAGGCATTGAGAATGAGATGCCAAGTTTGATCCTGAAGAAAGTAAAAATAGGGTCCCATATTATTTAAGCCCTTAGGCCATGTTTGTTTGGGCGGACTGGATTAACATTCCCATGACTAATAGTCCTAGGATTACGAATCCGTTGGATTATGTATCCGATCTTAACTAATAGTCAAGCTTAAAATAATTAATCCCTACTTTAATTGTTTAACCAAACATCGGATTAATAATTTTATTGAACTATTAGTCCAATCCCAAGCTCATGTCCACCCAAACAAACATGACCTTATAGTATTATATTAGTAAGTCGAAAATGGGGCTCAATCTAACTTCACATAAATTAAATGGCCCAAAAAATTTAGGGTTCAAATTAAAGTTATATAAAAATTTGAGCCTAATTTGCAATTTTTTTTCTCATCTGAATCTATCAACAAAAGTAAATAAAGCCTTTTTCTATTTTTCTTCTTCCTCAAACCCATATGGCACACCCAAAAAAAAATGAACAAGCCGGCATTTGGCGATCCATTGAACCAACCAGCAATTTCCATGACACTGACTATGATCTTCTTTGGTGTCCAGTCCAGTGAGCCCCTCTCTTTCTGTTTCTTTAACGCATTTCAATGGAAGAGCATTTGCCCTAATTTCTGTAATTTTTGTACACCCTAATTGGTTTTTGGTGTCATTACAATTAAATCCTAATTTGTTTTTGCTACTAGTTTCTATCGTTTTAGTTAGTGGTGTTAATTATGTCTTCTTGTCTTTGTTGTGCATTTTCAACCCTTGCCCTAAAGTTGTGGACCTTAGGTTCTAATTTATGTTGTTCTGCATGTTTTTCTAAACCCATTAAATCCTCATTTGTTTTTGCTGTTAGTTTCAATCGTTTTAGTTAGTGGTGTTAATTATATCTTATTGTTGTGTGTTTTCAACCTTTGCCCTAAAGTTTTGGACCATCGGTTCTAATTTATGTTATCCTGCTTTGTTTTTCTAAATCCATTAAATCCTTATTGTTGTGGTTTGTCCAAATTTTCTATGGTTCTATGTTTTGATTCCATATTTTCTATTGTGTGCCTGTATGGAAACATTTTCTTTGAAGAGTCTGAACCTAACATATTCTCTCTTTGTTTTGATGTGCATGGAAACATGTTCTTCAGTTAACATAATCACCATGGGAAATGAAATCCATGGTTCAAATTAATAAACCAACTTCAGTGTAATCGAACTTTAAATTATGGAATGTAGTAACCTAACAACATAAAGATCCTGCATCTAAAATATTACATTTCATATCAAAGAAAATTAGCTTTACCTTTGTAGAAGCTGAGATGTGAATCCATTGTTCCCCAAGGATAGATGACTAGGTTGCGCAATCTGGTTTTGAGCTGCTTGTAGATGACTGGGTTGCACAATCTGGTTTGGAGCTGCTGTTGGAGATGAATCCCAAGCGCCTGAGACATCATGCATATACAATGCAGGATTAGTAGTGGGAAACAAAATTATACAGAATGACTTGATTTATTGTGGTTCAATAACTTAAAAAAACATAAATTCATGATTATGAGCGGTAGATAATAGCAAATATACCGCAGTCTCATCATTGTAGAAGAAAATTAGTTTCTACTCACAAATTCATAGGATTTTGTTTAACATGTATAATTTATATTATACAAAATGATGTTGTTTAGTATTTTCCTATATATGAAGGCTAAACAATTACTATAAAAGTTCGGTTTTGTTGGAACAGGGTAGGATAAATGCAAAAGTATATTATTAATATTCAAAATTTATGAAGTATCGTTGTTATATATACATGTGATATTCTTCATCAATGAGGTCACATAAAAAAGATAGATGGATCGATTTTGTCTCCTAGTCAGCTGACTAAGATGGGTCAAATTCGATTTACTCACCCTAGAGCACTCTATCAATATACCATGTTAGTATTTCAGAAGTATTGAATAATTATTTGATAATTTAAATTGTTCATTTTAGAAAATTTATGAAGAAAATTTATTTTTGAAAAAATGAATGACAAGTATGATTTTTGTGTTAACTATCTATTTTTTTCTTTTTAAAATATTTAGGATCTAATCATAGCTACTAATGTGGGATTAATTTTATTTTTTGCACGGCTGATTTGTTCAATGGGCTTTTCAAGATAAATAGATCATTAAAGTAAGCTTGGGATGGGCCATTGCTGGCTGGATTTCCTTCACAATTATGACAATTTAATGCTATAAAATTAGAGTGGCAATGTTAACCCACCCGTCATTTGTGGGTTTGAACCCACCTTATTTATCAGGTAATATTTGTTAGACGGACTTAATTATTGATGGATATGGGGTCATTGTTGTGACCCCCGTGCTATGCCTAAAACGGCACAGTTTAACTCCTCCTCCTCCTCCTCTTCTTCTTCTTCTTCTTTTTTTCACTATGTTTTCGGCATGATAAATTATACTTTGCCTTAAATCTTAAATTCTAAAATAAAAAATATAAATTTTAGAATTAAACCCTCATTATAAAAAATTAAGGTTTCAGAAACGAAAATTTAGGATAAAATTATTTTTTAGGGACCAAATAATTTTTTTGCGAAAAGTGTTGTTATTATATTTTTAGTAACAAAAATTGGACATTAGTGATGAATTATTATCATTTTGGGACCAAATTTTTTGTCTCAAAAAATAAATCATTTTGAGACTAAATTATTTTGCCCCTAAAAGTCTATTTATTAGTGACATTTTCAAAATTTTGTTCCTAAAAGCCTTGTTTTTAACTTTTCGAGACAACCTTTTACCGATTATCCTCGTGACTGTGAAAATTGGTCCCTAAATATTTTTTACAACAAAATTTTCACTTTTAGAAACCAAAACATTTGATCTTTAAAACTCTTATATGTTGTAGTGCCTAAACCTTAAAAAAAATTTCTAAGAATTAAACCTTAAATCCTAAAATAAAAATAAATAAATTTTAAGAACTAAACCTTAAACCCTAAAAAAAAAAAAGTTTATCCCTAAACCCTAAAATAAAATAAAATAAAAGTTTAAGGATTAAAGTAAAAAAGTGATCAAATATTTATTAAAACAAAAAAGGTTAAAATTATGCTGTTTTAGGCACAGCATGGAGGGGCAAAGCAGTGACCTTGAATTCATTATTGGCGGGTCCTAATGAAAGCTTATATAAACTTTAAAAAGCTAACTTTGCAAAATATATACTGTATGATTTTTATTATACATAAAACTTATGTAGAATAATGTGTTAGTGGTATTTATGCAATTTTAAATCATCATGATGAGTGTAACGGTTAGAAATGAAAGGAATAGGACAGTATGAAATTTTAGGGGAAATTGAAATTTTATTTTTCTAACAAAAACTTTGTTTGCATACAATTCCTCTATATTGAAATTTTATTTTTCTAACAAAAACTTTGTTTGCATACAATTCCTCTATAATTAGCCATTATAGTAGCAGAAAATACACTATAAAGATAAAATATTGCAAAATTTATACTAATAGTTTAGCATATTTGTAATAAAATATAGAAACATATTAATATGTAAATAAAATTGAAGCCTAATTTTCTTGTTTTAAACTTTCCCATTCTCATTGTTGAAAACTAGGGGAAATTACCAAAAAAAAAAAAAAAAAAAACTCGAGGTTTGAACCTTCTAAGAAGATAAAATTTTAATTTTTAGTTTTGTCAATTTAAATTTAAATTAATAAAATTTAAAACTCAATGTTTGTTTTGTTGCAAGGTTCAAATCCTGAGTTTTTTTTTTCTCCCTATAATTAAAATTGTTTAAATTATAAAATTATTGCCCTGAAATTTGAGTTTCTATCACCTCTTTGTGGTAAGTTAATATGCTCTATAACCCTTATATAGTGGAGGTTGTTATTCGAAGCCACATGTGGGGGCGTTGGGCGTGAACTCAACTCAAAAGAATAAATACATAAATTTTTACAATAATGATAGAGATCCCAACAAAATATAACCCTCACAACCTCTAAAATGATCTGAACTATTCATATTACTATCAGACACACCTATTTATAAATATGTATATGAACACATATATGCACACCTTTCATAATTAGCAGTGGCCTAATTTGAAGGTAGAAAAAGGATATATTCATACAAAATTCAAATTTGGTGATGGAGAAGAAATGCGGCATTCGGGCACGGTAAATTTACTACAGTGAACTATTTATTTACAAAGAATTCGACCAACACGTTCTGTTCATGGGTTGAAGGGTTGAAGGTTGGGTAAACTATATAGGATACAAGAGCCATCATGAAGCGTTGAGTGAACCAGGATACAAGAGCCATCGACAAAGTTAATACATCGTAAGACAAAGAGCAAGACTAGCAAAAATCAATCTCAAGCCGTTCAAGTTTACCAATTTGTCTCATTACTTGTTGTTCTCCCTTTACCACTAAGTTACAACTACGGGTTCACTACCCCACATTTCATTTGTTAGGGAAACGTAGAGTTGAGAAGGTCATTTTGGTTTCACAAACTTATGGCACGAGAATGACATAGTTATATGTATTATTCTCCTATGCTTCACAAGATTGAAGACATTAAAAAATTATGCTCAATACAGAAGTGTCTGTATGCACGCAATAACTAGTTAGAAGGTTGGATTCCATAAAACCCCCCACCAGAATTAGGCAGTTGTGGACTTGACAACCCGGGAATGGAAATGTCTTCTTCGAGCACATGTAGGAAATCACCTTCTAAAAAAATAACAACTACCGGTTAGGCATTTTAGACACACTGCCAACACAAACACACACACACAATCTTGAAGCCTGAATGACTATACGAAAAACTAATTATTCAAAATGAATGGGTTGAGTAAAGCAGGTAGAGAGAAACTTACTGCTGATGGACAAAATGCCCGATGATGTGAGAGGGTGCAACATCACAAAGGGAGGTTGTTAGTACTTTGTAGGCCTCGATGCATTGTGCCATGAAGAAGAAGAAGAAGAAGAAGAAGAAAAAGAAGAAGAGCGTGGTCTAGCAACAGCTGTGGGATTGATACAAAGTTTTCGAGAAAGCATGAAGTTGTGGTGATCTGTAAATTTTGCCGTCACCTGGCAGCCATTCAAACCCGCATTAAAAAATTACTCATGATTAGCTGTGGCTGGACTTGGAGATAGAAACGGCTATATTTATATCCAATTTAACCTTAGTGAAATAGGACAAATTTTCCCTTTGTTCACTACCATGTTTCATTTCTATGCAAAATGTAGCATTGAGGGGGTCAGCTTGGTCTATTAGGACCTTTACACACTAGGGAAACATTTGATTTGTGGATAAATTGGGCGGGATAAGTTACCTCAATTACATAATTCTGGGTTAATTCATCTTGGGGAGGGCATTTTAGTCATGTAGCAATGAAAGCGTTCTCTCGAACAGGGGAGGTTTTATTCGCATACCACAAAAATTCTCAATTCAAACCATTTTTTTTTTTTTTTTGGATATCAAATACGAATGAGAACCCAATTCGGTAGTTGATATCTGAACAATTAATTTGTGCTTTGTAGTTGATATCTAAACGAACAAAATGGTGTGAACTTGTAAAAAGATGGTGTGCAAATAGAAACTCCCCTTGAATGGGGACAAAATAATCCCTTATATGAGTGATTAAATGGCCCCATGATCAGTTCGTTATTGAGAGTAAGAAAAGTGCTACTAAACATTAGATTATTTAGTCACAACCCCGTCCTTTTTCTGCAAATCAAACAAGATTTTATGGCACGAGAGCGACTCAATTATACATAAACAAGTACGTATTTCAATAACTAGATTACACACTTCTATCTAATAAAAGTTACTCACCAGAATAATGCAGCTGTGAATTTTGCATGCCGGGGCCTTCAGCCACAAGTGGGAAATCCAATTCACCAATATTTTCTCCTGGAGATCATGAGAGTGTCTCAGCAGGTGATGATAGGTTTAGAACAATAACAATCTAAGCTAGGAAACATGATCAAGACACAAGTGACAGAGTCTCAACATTCCTCACCAGACCAAGGCTGCTGTAGATTTGGCCATCCGGTGATAGGGATATCTTCAACCATAAATCCAAAACCGTGGTCCGTCACATGCGATGGTAGCTCAGCAGGTCCACTGTTAGGCAGTAGGTTTGCAAAATTTAGCAGCAGTTTGGTAAGTTACATGAAAATCCATAGTGCAGTTAAGGAAATAGCCATGGTAAATGAAAACTGTGGTTCATGTGATTAAATCAACAGTGTAAAAGAACCATAAATTATGGAATCTAGCAGTAACTTCACCACATAAGGTCATGCTTCTAAAAATAATACAGATTTCATACCATAGAAAATTCGCTTTACCTTGCCAGAGGCAGCTGGAAAGGCAGGTTTCGGTCGAGTTCATCATCAAGGGTGGTGCGGTTTTGACCCTGAAGAAGTACACCAAAACCACGAGTTAGCTGAATGGTAGGAAGTTAGGAACCGTTGTTTCCATAATTTTCTTAGGGAACAAGCATAACCATCTGTAAACACAAAATTTGCCTCAACATGCCGGTGGTTTAGAGTTTAGAATATTTGTATATGGGATGAACCTCCTAATTTTGTTTCATTTAATTTTCTATTAGTTCTCTATTTCATGAGTTATTCCTACAATGTATATATGGGATTACAATAAACTGTAATAGCATTAATTTTGATTTTATACAATAGCATTTTATTGTTGTTTTTTCAAATATAAAAATTACAGATGTAACTTTTTTATTTATACAAATTATAATAAAATGTCTTAAATTAGCTGATTAATCAATTATACAATAAGATAATATTTACACAGCTTTAAAATAATATGAAATAATTTAAATAAGTACTAAGAAATGTCTCGTGTAGATTTATTAATTTCCCTTCTAATTAGATTATTTTTATAAATAAATTATTTTCTACCACTTCACCAACTTGGCTAATTGATTTAAGCATCAGCGACGGAAAAAGATGAAGCAAAATCAATCTGGTATTGAAATAATTTGAAAAATGGCCAAAAGATGAATTGTGCAAATCATATTCATTTATTCTATCAACACCATACACATCATTTTCTGATATTATGTGCACTATTATTTCTGAGTCAATGGTTTTTTCCATTTGCCAAAGCCACAGAAGAACTAATAATCTTTCTTGTTCAAAGCCACTTCACTAACTTGGACTATTTATATATGTAGTACATGTATTGCACCCACCTCCCTTCATTTTTGTCTTTTCTTTTTGATGCATTTTAGCTAGTTAGTTCTTGTGAAGTATTTTAAGGAAATCATTACGGAAAAGAATATTTCATTTGATATTTTACTTCAATTATCAAACTGAAAAAATCATAATCTTAAATGCAAAGAGCGGAAAATGCAAAAAAACCATATCTTTCTTTTTTTCTTTTTTCTTTCCTTTTTTTTTTATTTATCATAATTGTACTTTATCATATCTTTCTTTCGTTTCTTTTCTTCTTTTTTTTTTTTTCAGTAAGCAAATTTTTTTCTATCATAATTTATCTTAATTTTAATTATCTAACTGCGATAATTGTACTTTCAACATCTTAACTGCCTAATGAAATAGATGAATTTATGTAAAAATATCCGTGGTGTGTTGTTGTTATTTATTTATTTATTATCATTATTATTATTTTGAGAAAATACCTTAGCGAAGAGCATATTACACAAACAAACAAAAAAAATATGCATGTAATTTACCAAATAATGTAGGGGAAATAACAACACAGGTACAGGAAAAAAAATTATAAATCAATTAAAAAAATTTATACACTTTAATAATTAAAATGCTATACTTTTTCTTAATTTTATAATTTTTTTTATTTTACCACTCTGCTGTTATTTTCCCAATAACATAGCTCAAGATCACTATCAACAATTCTAGTTTCTTGGATCTCACGTACTGGCTCCGGTACTGAGTGAAAGAAATTAAAGAGATGTATATAAGAACCTCTATCCAAATAAGTAGGAAAACAGAATATATGAATTATTTTACCAAAACAAACCTCTAACAAATATATGAACCTCTATTCAAAAAATACTTTTCAAAAAATTTTACTTTCTTATTTTTCGTATTTTTTTTGTTTTTACTGAATTTTTTTAATATTTTAAGTAATTTTTTTTATGTTTTAGACATACCTAACATAAATATATCTAAAAAGTAAAAAATTTGTGAAAAAAACCTTTTAAAAATTCACTAAATACCAAAAAATACAAAAAAAAAATGAGAATTCTATACATTTTTTGTATTTTTATGTATTTATTAATTTTTTAAAATATTTTTTCACAAATTTTTTGTTTTTCAGATACATCTAAAAAAGGTGCATCTAAAAAATTTAAAAAAAATGTTTAAATTTTTAAAAATATTCACTAAAAACAAAAAAATACGAAAACAAAAAAACTCAATTTTCAAAAAACTTAATCTAAAAAACTCAAATCAAACATATTGATTAATTACCAAAATAAGGGAGTTGGACAGATTGGTTTTGAGCAGTTGCTCATGCACGATAATAGTTGAAATCAAAGATAGATGACGTGTATAAACAAAAAAATTGAAAACATGGTCCTATTATGGTTCAATCACTTCAAAACATAATAACTATCTCACAAATGGATATAACAAATATACCATAATACAATTATGTGTAAAGGGTAAACCTACGGTACACAACCTAATAAAATGTTTGTACTATGTCTACACTAAAGTTTCAACTTAGCATTGGTTATGTCCCAAAGTTATATTTGTTATGACTTGAAATGATGATCAAACTGAAAACAAAGTCCGCATATAAATAAATCATAACAAAACGGGCTTAATTATGATCCTAGTTGATAAAGTCATTAGCAACATATCAGTAATGTCTTGGGGTGCTAGCAAATGATAGGGTGAGCTCTATGGTGCCAACCTAGTTGGGATTATTTAGCTCACTTTGATGCTTTTGCACTTCCTTTTCCTTTATTGATGTTTTTTGTCTTGTACCTTGTACTTGTTCATTTTATCAATAAAGTTTCTTTTTTTTCATCAATAAAGTTTTTTTTTTGTCGATCAAAAAAAAAAAAAAACATATCAGTAATGTCAAATTTATCACATCTTTCTACCACATTATGTTTACCAGGTGATACGATATAATTACGATTATTAGCTGTAAATGAGATTCAAGTAGAACCCATTATATCAAGAATGCAAATGCGTTAGCACTCCTATGACATTCTTTAATAATGGAGTTAAGATGAAAAGTTCTTTATAAGTAGGTCCAAAAAAAAAAATTAAAAAGTTATGAAATCAATGAAAAGTGTGTTGAAATAGCTTTAGAAGTGTCTCATTTTTTAAAACCCATTTGAAGCACTTGTTAGTAAGACCTTACTAAAAATTACAATGGTGCCAATAGAAGGGAGATGCATCTGTTTCATTCATTCCTAACAATTAAGTAACAAGTAAATACTGAATATAATGGGTGTGCATCTGTTTAGTAACAAGTAAATACTGAATATAATGAGTGTGCATTAGTGCATATGCAATATCTACTTTAGACATTTGTATTCAATAAAAATCCCTTACAAGAATAAGGTGGCTGTGAATTTTGCATGTTGAAGTCTTCAGGCATTGATACGAAATTCAATACGGGGTCGGGGATGTCTTCATGCTCAAATCCAAAAATCTGAAACCATGTTAATTCCGGAGCAGGTCCTTTGTTTGGCCACAGGTTTGCATCCATTACTATCTATACCAAAACGAAAAAGAAAAAAGAAAAAAAAAAAAATCCTTGATATGGGCTAAAGCATTGATCCGCTCATTGGAGAATTAGTATTTTTAATTACTAGCAATGAACACGAAATAAAAACAAAATTATATGTTTTTTTCTAGCAAGTAAAAATTATATATTTTAAACAAAAAATCTTTTTTATGTATTTGAGCTCAATATAGAAGTTGTTGTAATGCAAAAATAATATATTAATTTTGATATTAAAATTCTAAAATTTTGATTTTATAGACTTAAGTGCATTAGTCCAGCAAAGTAGGTGCATTTGTCTATAAGTGCATTTAGTAATCCACACACAAGTAAAAACTGAACATTTTGTGATGCACAGATACAATTTATTAACATTCTAAAATTAATTTGTAAAAGTTGTTATATTATGGGAATATTAGTGAAATATCACTTTCCAACTTTAGGTAGTAAAAGGTCAAATATGTTTTTTTCTTGTTAGTTAAAGGTACCTCAGAAATATTATTAAAGAAATTTTTCTGTGAAATTTTTCTTTAAAGATCTAAAATTACAAAGAAATTTTTCTATAAAAAAAAAATCTATGAAAATATTGAGGGACCCACTATTATAAAAATGTTGAATATCCTTTATCTTTTAAAATTTTAATATCAAAGATCTTAAACTAAAAACTTCTATTAATTAAGCCCAAATTGGTGCAGTTATATCATAATTTTATTTTTATTTTTATTTTTTTTGAGAAATAGGTTAAAAAAACTTTTTAGCTTTTTTTTTGGTTTTTTGTTTAAAAATATATATAAAAAAATAAAAAAATAATATGACCAAAAGAGATTAAAAATCAAAAAAATTGCTTTTAATCTCGTCCCCAAAAAGGGCAACATAATATGAGATTGGGCCTACAAGTTGAAAAATGTGTGAAGTACTTGTTTTAGAGTTCTTTGTAGACTGAATCTTAGTTTTTATATTTTAGATCACAAAAAAATACTATTAGGGATGTTAAACTAAAAAATCCAATCAATAAATAGAAGAAGCAAACAAATCCCAAATATGTGTATTTTTATATTTTAAAAATTGAAAACAATGATTAGAATTTTGGAGTTGGAAGATCTCACAACATAAGATGCTATTATATGTAATAGATCTATTACATATGTAAAGATTTCTTACTCCTCTTTGCAACCAAATTGTTGTGAATTGTTTATTTTTTGATAGTTTCAAATTTTTATTTTGTTAAAATGGATGAGGAAATTACCTTCTTTACAAACAAAATAAATAAATAAATAAAGAAGGAAATAAGTGGGACGTAGCTTCTTACAAAGTGAAGTCCATCACTTGGAGGGTGAGTCCTCACTTGGCATCTGAAGATGCCAACATTAACACTCTCATAGATCATTTCAGTGAGCAAAAATTTCGATAATCGTAGCGGTGCTGCTCGATATATATCGTTGATGAAGACTTGTCTGCTTTTTTTGAGGCTATGATATCAAGAGAGAATGTTTTAGAAGTCAAGATCCAACAAGATCCAACTTGATGAGTACATTTCCGGCAGCTTTTATGCCTGCAAGAGCTCTTCTTTGTGCCCAAAACCTAATGACTGTCTGAGTCGGCAAGAGCAAACCCAAGCTGAGGATCGAGATCGTGATGATGAAGAAAACAAGTAAGTGTAGCCATTTATTAGACCCATAATATCGATCGACTACGCAGCTTTTATGCCCGCAAGAGAAGATCACTCTTCTTTGTGCCCAGAACCCAATCAGAAGAGCAAACCCAAGTTGAGGAGGATGGAGATCGTGACGATGATGAAGAAAAACAAAGTAAGTGTAGCCATTTAGGAGACCCATAATGTCGATTACGCTTGCAAGACAAGACCACCCTTCTCGGTACCCAAAACCCAATCACCAGAGCAAACTCAAGTTGAGAATGGAGATCGTGTTCATGATGAGGAAATACAAAGTAAGGGTAGCCATTTAAAAGACCCTTATTGAATTCTGTACAGTTTCATCACACATACCAGCTTCAAGAAACAAAGAGATCATGTTACTATATATATTTTACACACACACACACACACACACACAGAACTTGTAGTGAAAACTTACAGAGGGACTCGAGCGGCTAACAGAAGAACTTCAAGGGTTTCTGTGCTGTAGATCGCCAAATGCAGGGAGAGAGATCCGAGAGAGATCCAATTAGTGTGACTCTCTATTAATGGAAGTAACCAAATAAATCATATATATATATATATGGAAAAGAGATGAGAGTGTATTTTGGAAAGTAAGTTAAAAATGAATTTTTTAATTAATAAAAAAGAAAAAGTAAATTAAAAAGAATTATATCGAAATATTGCTTTTGATGTCGAGAAAAGAGCCTCAATCAATTCAACCGTGGTTTACATTGAATCCGGATTCTCGGTGCTCCTTTCCTGCCGCACAACCCTGTAGCCTCCCAAAACAACGTCGTTTTGGGGGGTTTTTTGTTTGTTTTTTTTTTTTTTTTCTTTTCTTTTTCTTCTTTCTCTTCTGTCTGTGTTTGGTCTTCTGCAGAACAGAAACCAGAGGGGAGGGGAGGGGAGGGGAAAAAGAGAGAGAGGAAGGGAGAAGAAGAGGGGAGAAGAAGAAGGGTTCAGAGTGTCGGCGACGACGAGGATTTGGTCGGCGGCTTCCAGTCTCGACTCGGATTCTCTAGCTCGGGTCATGGTCGGCGAGGAGCTTCTCGGCGATGAGGAGGGTCACGGCCGGTGAGTAGCTTCTCGGCGATGAGGAGCCACCGCTCTGCTGCTGCTGATGCCGCCGTGAGGGGAGGAGCTTCTCAGCTTCCATTTCTGTTACTCTCTCTCTCTGCTTTCACTCTCTCTCTCTTCTCCCTTCCTCTCTATCTTCTTCTCCTTCCCTCTCCTCCACACCTCTCTGATTTCTGTTCTGCAGAAGACCAAACACAGACGGAAGAGAAAGAAGAAAAAGAAAAGAAAAAAAAAAACAAAAAACCCCCCAAAATGACGTCGTTTTGAGGAGCTATAGGGTTGTGCAACAAGAAAAGGGCACCGAGAATCCGAATTCACCCCTTTCAAGCCTCTCCCACCATCCTCGTCTCTTTTCCAACCATTCTTTCCACCGAGACCCCCTTACAACTGTGAGGCCCCACTACTATTAATTTACCCAGGGTTGTATCAACTGGAAGGGAGTCAATATAATTTTTAAAAAATTTTAGAGGAACTTACTGATAAGTCCCATGTACTAAGTTCAAAACCCAGCTAATCCCAAAACAAAATACTTGCACCAATTAGTCCAATACATTTTTAATTGTTACCAAAAAATCTTTTTTTTTCTTTTAATTTACAGACAATGTTCACATCTTACTACCATCGGACTTCCGTCAAACGGTCGCCGGAGACTCGTCGGAATGTTCAACATCGCCGGAGACTCGTCGGAATGTTTAAAACATGTTATGAAACTGTAAAATTTTACAGTTCTAAAAAATGTTATAAAACTGTAAAATTTTACAGTTTTAAACCATGATTCATTCCAGCACCAAAAAAAAAATTTGAAACTGCAAAATTTTACAATTTTCACCGCCTGTAACTAAAACTCGAAAACTGCTTGTTCAGAATTTGAAAATTTTCTCCATTAGAACAGAAAAACAGAAGTGTATAGCAAAGAGAGAAAAAAAAAAAGAAATCGAAGGGGAAAGACGGATGTCTAACCAAATCTGTGTAGATCTACTCAGATCTGATGTAGATCTGAGTAGATATATAACAGATCTAAGTAGATCCATTCATCTTCTTCGTCGGAAAAAATGTTATAAAGAATGTATAGCAGAAAAAAAAAATGTTATGAAAAAAAAAAAAATTAAAAAACATGTTATGAAACTGTATTCTATCAACTGTCTACACATAATGCATATAAACACATTGGCCATATGCTCAATCAACCAACACATAAAGTTAGTGTATTCTATCAACCGTCATATTCTATGACACATCCAATCGATTAGTTTTAGTTTGTCTAATCATCATGCATTGTCTACAGCATTCAACACTACCCTCCACCGGTAGCCCAAAGCAATTATTTCTAAGCAGGAAATAAATGCACAAATGGATAATATATCAACATTTCAACTTAATGAGCAATAAAAGATTCGACTACACTCTTTAGTCCCATACACTCCCAATTTCAACATTCTCAATTCAATTCCTCGTTTTCTTCAATTAATTATATGCGTTAATTAATTAAACCAATTAGGAAAAATTACCATAATTCACAAGACAATCCTAAGGTTCCATTTCCATCAATGTCCCAACATTAATCTCATTTCTCTATGCCTAACATGCATATAGGTTTATATATTTAAAACCCTAATTTTTTGTAAAATTATACAAAGGCCCAAACTTTCTCAAAATAACCCAATAACCCCCAACATATCAATATGCTAAAATTCAATGACAAAGCTCATAAGATGGAGTAGGTTATCCCTACCTTGAATGATGGAGCTCAACGAAGGAGATGAAGAAACGGAAATGCTCCAAATCCCGAAATTTTCAGATTAAAAGATAGCCCTCGACGATCAACACAACTTTTGTAAAGGCCCAAGGTGAGAAAACAACTCCTCCTAGATCAATCCTAAGAGAGAAGTTAGGGTTTTAGTGAGAGGAACTCTCAAAATAGCTTTTTGAAAAAGTAAGAGAGAGAAAGGATGTTGAAAAGTGAATAAAAAGGTCGGATCTCGGCTTTATATAAAAGTCGCCCCGCTCGAGCGTCGAACATCCCGCTCGAGCGTCACTCACAGATCCCCGCTCGAGCGTCCAATCCCCCGCTCGAGCGGCATACGCACGCTCCCAGAACTTTTACAGACATGGTTCCCGCTCGAGCGTCAAACTCCCCGCTCGAGCGTTAGACACAAACTCCCGCTCGAGCGGCCAATCCCCCACTCGAGCGTCTACCACTGCAGACGAAATACTGGATGGGTGATTTCCCCGTTCGAGCGCCAACACCCCCGCTCGAGCGGAAAAGCAACGACAGAGTCCCGCTCGAGCGTCAAAAGAGCCGCTCGAGCGGAGGGACCAGAAACTGGGCAAGGATTTTATGTTTTAAAACACAACGAACTTATTCCCTACTTGCCCAACACAACCCAAAGCTCGAACAATAAAAAGAAAGGGGTAGAAAGAGGATAAGACAACAACGAATCTACGGAACCGTGTCCGGACTACAGTTAAACAACAACAGGGAATACCGGGATCGCTATAGCCGGCGAGGAGCTTCTCGGCGATGAGGAGCCACCGCTCTGCTGCTGCTGATGCCGCCGTGAGGGGAGGAGCTTCTCGGCTTCCATTTCTGTCACTCTCTCTCTCTGCTTTCACTCTCTCTCTTTTCTCCCTTCCTCTCTCTCTTCCTCCCCTTCCCTCCCCTCCCCTCCCCTCCCCTCTGGTTTCTGTTCTGCAGAAGACCAAACACAGACGGAAGAGAAAGAAGAAAAAAAAAAGAAAAAAAAAACAAAAAAAACCCCAAAACGACGTCGTTTTGGGGGGGCTACAGAGTTGTGCGGCAGGAAAGGAGCACCAAGGATCCGGATTCGGTTTATATTGAGTTGGGATCCATTTATTTAAACTAATTAATGTATTAGTCGGTAAATAGTTAATAATATGGTGATACTATATGTACTAATTAGTGTATCAATATTAGTTATGATATTATTATTGATCTCGCTTATTAATTATATTATAAATATTAAAAACCTCTTAAATTATGTCACATCATCAATTAGTACACCAATTAGTACATCAATTGATGCATATAGTATTCTTTGTTAATAATAATCTTATTTTATTCTAAAAATTATTATTTAAAGAAAATTATTGAAAAGTCTAATCTAAGGAGAATATAAAGTAATAGATTTAGTGAATATTTTTTGTTAATGAAAGGTTCACCTTTCGTGAAATCGTTGGGGACTTACGTATAAGTTTAAATTGGTGGACTTATTATCTAATATGTCCTGTGAGAATTAATAACGTTTTTCATCAAATATTATTAAAAAAAAATCACTAATAGTTAATTTTCAGCAACAATTTAAAAATTTTATCAAAAAATATATTACTAATTATAAGTTTTAGCTACAGTTTTAAAAAATAGTCACTAATTAGTTTTTCTATTGTTACATTTCAAAAAAATTAATTTTTTTTATCACATAAAAATTATTTTAAAAAATAATTTTCAAATGAGATCTAAACTTTATAAATTACTAATTATAAGTTTTAGCTACAGTTTTAAAAAATAGTCACTAATTAGTTTTTCTATTGTTATATTTCAAAAAAATTAATTTTTTTTATCACATAAAAATTATTTTGAAAAATAATTTCCAAATGAGATCTAAACTTTATAAATTATACGTGAATAAAGAGAAAATATATTTATAGGATTCGTTTAGGAAGTTGGTTGACTTTTTAGCTTTCCATTTCTTTTTGTTCTTGTCCTTTTTTTTTTTTATATATATATATATATATATAATGAGAAAAAATATATATATAATAAAAACATCCCACATGAAACACATTTAGCACAAGTCATTATCTTAGAGGGATCCGATGGAGGAATACGCTTCTTTTTGGAGAGATCGTTGGAAAGACACCTGCATGACTCTGGATTTGATATTTTGTGGGTGAAAATATATGTAATTTTACATTAAAAAAAAATACTATAAAATTTAAAATTTTGATTTATATCAGTAAAATAAATAAATAATATTATTATTAATCGGATATTTTTTGTCAATAAAATTGAGAACAAAAGTATAATTAGACATATTTCTTATTTGCATTAACTTATTAAAATATTAACTATTATTATGTCTCCATTTAGTAAAGTTAACTATTTAAAAATATTGTAATCATCACTTTTTATAATATATATAAAAATATCTATGATAAACCTGACATCAAAATCATAATAAATATCTTTCTTAAATATGATCAAGTATCTTATTAGGCAATTTAGTTTTGAAAAAAAAAATATTATTGAAAATATATGTTTTTATGAGTATAATGATAATCCATTTTAATAAGCGGTATTAGATTTAATTAACTTATTTAAAAATGTCTTGTTGAAGTACAAATATTTTTATTTTGAGACAATATTTTTATTTCGGGAGAATGAACAAAGAAGAATGAATGTAAAATAAGATGACTAAGGCCTCTTTTGAGGATTTGGTTTTTAGCTACTTTTTTAAGTTTGTAGTAAAAGTCAAAAGTTAGTTTTTTTGTATTTAAAGATATTTGGGAAGTTAGTTTTTAGCTGTCGGTAAAATTACAATTCTATCATTCATGAGTCAAAATGTGCTACATAGGTGAAGTTGTAAATATTTTAAATTGAATGGGAATAGTTTAGTCATTTTATTGTGATTTGACATCACAAATAAATATTAATCAAAAAAGTCAAATGTAACTTTTTACCAATTTCCTAAATTACTTGTCTAAAAAAGCCAAAAGCTTGGTTAAAATTTAAAAAGTCACTTTTTACCATCTTCCCAAAACACCCCTAAGCAAATTAAAGTGTGATTTATACACACACAAAACAAACCAAAAAAAAACAAAAACAAAACAAAACAAAACAAAAACACATAAAAATGATAAATGAACAAAAAAAAAAGAATAGTAACAAATAAAATAATACAAGTGACTTTAAACAATATAAAAATATAACAAATAATACAGATAACAAATAGAATCGATTAATAATTGATAAAACTCAATTTAGAAAATATTTTTTAAAATTTTATAACGTAAATAATTTGGAGAGTACGAACTACTAAAATTTTAGAGGTATAAAATATTCTAATTTAAAATTATCTTACTAATTACTAATATAATATACATAATTTTTAAAAAATTTAAAAGTGCAACCGCCCCTACCCGCAACTGCTAGGGCCATCCTTCAATGGACAAACCATTGACATATTAAAAATCAAAAAATGGCTGGTAGCTCGAAATTAGTGGCCCAATTTTGGCTCGAATTCGATTTTTTTTTCATTTTTCTTTTTCATTCGAATACAGAGAGAGAGAGAAGAGAGAGAGGAGAAAATAGGAAAAGGGAAGAGAGAAGAGGAAGAAAAGAAGAGGAAGAGAAGGCTCGTGCTGGTTCTGCCGACGACGAAGGACGACGGCGGACGATTGTGCTGGTTCTGCCGACAACGGAGGACGACGAACGCCGATGAGGCTCGTGCTGGTTTGTTGCTCTATGTATGTGTGTGGGTGGGTGGGTGATTTTGCTGCTATCTGTGTGTGTGGGGGGGTTTGGGTTTGATTTCAGACCCACCCTTCTTCTTCTCCATTTTTTTTTCTTTTTCCTTTTGCTCCTCTTCTTCTTCTTCTACTCTTCTTCTTCTCTGAATTCGAGCCAAATTCGAGCCTCCGAATTCGAGCTACGAATCGGAACTGTTAAAAATCTATATGACAAACAAACTAATGGGGCTTGTATATATTAAAATATTTACATTTGAAAAATACTCGATACATTTTATTTATTATTTTTAAAAATAATTTTTAATGATATATTTGATAAGTGTTAAATTTTGACTATCAAACATTCTATTATATAGGGTCTAATTTTAATATCACATCATTAGAGATCATTTAAAGATGATAAATTAAAAGGATATAGTATTGTTGTTTTCATTTAAATTGTCCAATTATTTCTTTAAGCTAAGGGATTGTCACGACCCATTCCGCCCCTAGTAGAATGGTGCCATGATGGCCAGTAATCCAAGATTACGAAAGGCCAACTTACAAAGATTCACACACAATCAGAGTATACATATGGAGCTTACATGTGCGGAAGCAATAAATATAAATCTAGGTAGTCCATAAGAGCTGTGCATAGATCAAATGAAATAGCATACATCTTAATATGGTTTACAACTTGGATACAAATAAAATAAAATACATATTATATCTTGATCAAAAGACTTCTCAAGCCGACATATACAAACGACATAACCAAAAGCTAAGAAGCATAATCTTCAAGATGCTAACAAAATATGAATCCAAAACATCTTGCAAATAATCATCTACGCGTCGCCGCCTTCTTGCTCGTCACCTACATATATATAAGGAGAGGGTGAGATTGGATACTCAGTGAATGATATTAGTAATAAAGGGTATAATGAATGATATTCAAGATCTTTATCAAAACAGTACATAACATAGCTTGTACAAAATCAAGGGATGAACCAAGTTCATCTATCAAGTCTTTCAAATCTTCAAGAGATGCTTACTAACATCTACATAATACAAGGGATGACATTCCGGACAAACTCACGCGGTAAACCGTCGGTGGCAAGACAAAGGAGATATCTCAAACAAACGCGCTAGTTGCATTATAGTCCTCTAGGACTAAGGACTTTCCAAGAATGTCATCAAAACGAACATAATACTTGATAAAAAAATTAGAGATAATCATTCATGCTTGAGCAAACCCTTTTCCAAAACGAAACAAGCAAAGCTTTTATCAAACGTTAGAACATAGCTTTATTAAAAATACTACTCACATAGCTCTTCGGGTGTGGGGATTTCAAGCAAGGATCCAAGGCCTACAAGTACATAACAAATCCCATTGAATGCATTTCAAGAAGATAAGAAGGGATGCTCAAAGATGGATATGAAATGCATTCCTAAAACAAGCTTTGCATGAGTGTAAATGATCTCGGCATTTCTTTCAATACTATGTCAAGACAAGGCAAAACATGTGCTGGGAGTTAAAACAATGTCCCTCATCTCGGGAAAACATGCTGGGTACCAACCAGGTCTTGGCTGAGGTCCCACACCTCTTGGTCGAGGTATGGTCCCGATGACCACATTCAGGGAAATGGAGTCTGGAAATTCTAGGTTTCCCTCTGGATGAACATTAAGGACAAGAACATAAAGAACATGAATGCTAAAATTATAACTTCTTTATTCAAAATCTGAGATTTCATAAGATGAGTTCGAAAACATGGACCTGGGTACCCATACTTGAAGATCTTATGAAAACAAACACAAAAATATGGATCTTGATACAAACTTTCGGACCAAAACATGGTTTTATTTCAAGAACATCATTTTCTCTTTCTAAAACAAGCTTTAAATCAATTCATGGCTCATGAATCATGCTAGATCATGCAATGTGATTAGATTAACATGAAGGACAACAAGAGTAGGTCAAGAATCTAACCTCAAAACACAGATCTAACGGTTCAAAGTGTGAAGATCAAGCTTGAAAATCCAATCTCACTCTAGGAACTCTTCCTCCTCTCTTTCTAGAGCTTCTCTCTCTACCATGCAAAAGATATGACACACAATGATATGTTTTCTAACTCTGCCAGCTGACTTAACCCTCTGATGGGATACGTGGCAACGCCGGATTGGATCTTCTCAAAAAGGTGACTGAATGACAAGACAAGAGTGTGACAAAGTGTAGGTGACAAGTAAGGTGATAAGGGCGCTCCGGCATGTAATGACCTCGGGTCAAGTCATAGGCTTCGACAAGAAGGTTTCAATGATCTCAGCTAGAAAGGATAACACTTGGCCTAGCTGTGTCACACCTCGGCCTAGATGTGCCACACCTCGGTCTAGGTCATTCCAGTCCAAGAACAAGATCACTAGGTGCAGGGATCAAAGATCTAGGATGTCTAGACGAACACCTCGGCCTAAATGATGACATCTCGGCCGATGTGCCAGGGTGAAGGTGGAGGTCAACCAAGGTGGTTCCAAAATGGTCCTAAGTATAAGAAGTTTAAAGGTGTGACCTAGGCTTAAGATGACCTCGGCTTAACACACCAAGCAAGGAACAAAGCATACAAGCAACACTTAGACAAAATAAATCAAGGTCTGTAAATGCAAACTTAACAAGACAAAATCATGTAAATGCATGCAAGTATGACTAGGGCAAAGTGAGGGTTGTTACAGGGATTGTTTGAAATAGTTTAAATAAGTATTTTTTTTATATAAAAGACAATGTGTAATGTAATAGAGAGGTAATATGATCTAAATAAAAGATAATATAACAAGAATAAAATAAAATAAAATAAAAATTTATGCTAAAATAGTATATCCCAAATAAAATAAAATAAAATAAAATTATGCTAAAATAGTATATCCCAAATAACCCTTAATTGTAGTGGGTCCTCTTTCAAAAAAAATTGCCGTGAGTCAATTTTTTTAACCTGGTGGGCTCAGTTTTACCTAGAAATAATTGAACCTACTCTCAATTACGTAGAGATGCCCATTACATTAGGTTTTTTATTATTATTATTATATAAAATAATCATTTTATTAGTGAGTTAAATATAAAAATAAATATTTTGATAAAATAATCATTTTATTTAGTTTATGTTGGAATTATTATTATTTTTTTGTTTTATAAGCTTATTTTGGACCATTTTTTAACTCAAATTTAAGTGGAGCTCACACGTCTTTTGAGGTTGGTTCAAGTGGTAACGTATTCTTTACCGCATGGCGAGTCACACGGTGAAGACGAATCATCAAAACCATTTATGCGTGGATAAAAAGTTGACATCATTTTCGATTTCGTAAAATGAAAAGTTGAATAGTCAAATGTGGATTACCTTATTTTTGGTGTCCCACATAGAAACATTAAAAGAGCTTATATGAGTATATAAGTTTTAAGTTGACATAGTTGGGATGGCCCCAAAGGGCACCCCAAGATTTGTAAGGAGTGGAGTTATGGACAAAATGGGCTTGACCCAAATCCACCACACGCACCACCGCCACCAGCCGACCGCTGGTTGTGGGTCAGCTCCTAACTTAATTTTTTGGATAAAATCCATTTGAATTTTTTCAAATTCTTGTGGGAAAAATTTTAAATCCTAATGGATTAATTCAAACGTTTGCACCAAAATTCAAATTCGAATTGAATTTTTTCAAATTCTTGTGGGAAAAATTTTAAATCCTAATGGATTAATTCAAACGTTTGCACCAAAATTCAAATTCGAATTTTTTGCTTCTCGGAACAGTTTGTCCTTCCGAACAGACACCTCTTGGCCTATAAATATAGGACCCTCCAGCAAATTCAGTTCATTCCATTTTTTCTTTCCCATTTTCCTTCTGTGCTTCATTTTTCTTCATATTAGTTCATAGAGTTTTCAGAGAGTTGCAGAACTCAAGTTTGGTTCACCTGACAAATTGTTTGTAGTGCTACTACAATCTGTGGTTTTCAATAGGGATGGCAATATGAACCTGGCCCGACGGGGACCCGGACTCTTTCACTCTCTCGTTCTTCTCTCTCCCAACTCTTTCACTCTCACAGTCACCGACACGGCGACACCACCACCTCTCTCTCTCCTCGTTTGCTCTATCATCTCTCTTCTTCAGACGATGATCGCACACCACAATCACCGACACTACCACCATTGTTGGTCCATACTCCGATCTACAGATGACAACATTGACTCAGATGGACAAAAACCTCGGATCTCATTTTCTCCATCGCCGATCTCATTTTCTTAGTCCATAGTTTCAAATCTATTATTTGAATCTGTTCTGTTTATGATGATGATAGACAGATCTGTTGATGATGATGTTGATAATGCTGGGTAATTTTTTAGGTCGGGAAAACCAGATCCCCATTAGGAGGCGAGGGCGAGGGCGAGGGCGGGGGCGGGCTAAGTGCAGTGCCTATATATACCCTTGATTTCCAGCAGTTCTACAATCCGAAGATTAGTGATAATTGGTTCCTTTTTTGTTTGTCCAGATTTTATCTGATCTTCATTCTAATTTAGGAAAAATTTAAAGAGAGTATTAGAACACAAGGTTTGGTTCGCCGAACAAATTTATTTGAAGTGCTTCTATAACTAGTTTTCGATCATTGTATCCTGAGAAATAGACGTCATTAACAACATCAACAATCAATAACAAAAACTACAAAAGCAAAAACAAAAACAAAACAAAACAAAACAAAACAGAGATAGAACGATGAAGAGAGGACATTTTTGATTTGTTGAATTTGTATACATACATAGAGATATAGAGAGTGAGAGGTCATATATGTTGAAATCAAATAGAAAATGCTAGCGAACAAGCAGAAGAAAAAGAAGAACACCCCTCAACTTTTCGATATGTGGTCCATACACTCACTAGAGCTCCCCTAGACCCCTCCACACCTAAACTCCCACTCTCCCTCCCCATCAGTGATGGTGGTGGAGGATGTAGATCTGAAGAGCAATCTGGATTTGGATCTAGATTTAAAAAGCGTTATGGATTTAGATCTGGACCTGAACAGCGACGGCACCATTGATGTAGTGAAGCTCAAAGCTTTTTTAGAATGAGATGGATAGGCCAACCGATTGGATTGGAGATGGCGGCAACGACGAAGATTTGGAGAGGAAGCGAAGAGATGACAAAGTATGAACACATGATACTCCGAGAGCATGTGATACTCCGAGAGCATGTGATACTCTGAGAATACCTGATAATTTTTCCTTATTAGTTGGAGCTTGATTCTGTGCTTTGGCGCCTTGATGTGTTCCCTCCGATCACGTACTCCAACGAGACCACGAGTCAAATCTATACAAAATATAAGAGTTGAGGACATAGAAAGCATTTTATTTTGTGGGAGAATTGTAAATCAGTTTAGTTTTCAAAAATATTTATTAATACATGAAAATTTTTATAATTTTAATTATTAAAATTTGTAATGTTCATCATTAATTTGAAATTTTTTTACAAAAATATACTAAGTTGATATTTTCCCTTATTTTGTCTAAAATATGACCCTTGCAGATTTGATATAACCCCTCCCTCTTTTTTTTTTTTAAATTACAATCATCTTCATTGAGATTTGAGAAAAAAACAATTAATCTCACATTTTTTACACAATTATAGAGGAAAAAACAATTAGTCTCACATTTTTTACACAATTATACTGAGTTACTTTTAATAAGGCTAAACTAACTCAAATTAATGTAGATATTGAGTAGACACTAAAATAAATAAAAATAAACATCATTTTTAGAAGAAAAGGATATGTAAACATCATTTTCATTCTTACAACTAATATATTATCGATGAAAAATGGTCTAATTGTTGAGTAAATTAAATCATCAAGGGATATCTGTAAGAACTCATATTTTTAATTATTCTGTAGAATTTATACTAATATTATTTAATCTCAGTTAGGAAAATATATAATTTATTATATATTATTATGCATAATTTTGTAAAATAATATAATTATTAAAAGTTTAGGGATCAAAATATAAATAATAATAATAATAATATAGATAATATAAATAATAATAATAATAATAGGTACGGTACTAAAATAAATAATTAATTTTCCATTAGTATATGATAAAGTGTAATTTAATTAAGAATTAATTTATTTATATAATTATATTAAAATATTGGATCAAATGATAATTATCTTAAATATCTATTAAAAATAAGAGTGAATCTATATAATTATGAATTAAATCTTAACGAAAAAGACGTCTTGCCACGTGTTGACCGGCTGTGGCTTCCTCCTCCTTTAAATAGCTTCCTCCTCCTTTAAATAGGGAGGAGGTGATCAACCTGCGTGAAAGAAAGAAAGAAGAAAGAAAAGAGAGGAAGAAGGAAAAAATAGTGGAAGTTGAGAGGGTCTTTGATAGTAGAAAGAAAGGGTGAGGTATTAAAGTTAAAGAGAGTTATATTATATCTTGAGTTATCATAATGTATTTTACGTATGTTTTAACTTACCATAGTTTATTTTCTACAATCTATGTTTTATAAATTATTATAAATTATATAAATATTTCAGTTACGTGGTTTTATTTCTGAACTCTATTTGCTGAAAAGGAAACCCATGGATATGTTTGTTTTATATTTTAAGAATATTTGACTATGACCTTATAAACAATTATGTTTTGTAAGTACCATCACGGGAGTCCCACGTCTTTGGGGACTTAAATAACCATTGGCCTCTGTTTGGTCACTTTGTGGTTCTCTGTTTGTCATGGATCCATTGACCTCTATTCTGTGCGGAGGAAAGTGATGTGCGGAGCTAAGTGCTACACTATTGTGGGAGCCACCTCTAGAATCCGTACGAGCCACTTCTTAAATCCGTACCTCTATTCTATGCGGAGCAAAGTGCTGTGTGGAGCTAAGTGCTACACTATTGTGGGAGCCACCTCTAGAATCCGTACGAATCACCTCTTGAATCCGTACCTCTGTTCTGACTGTCACACCTGTAACCTTTGTTCTGTTCTGTTCAGTACCGTGGTTATGGCTATATATTTACATAATTTATGTATTTCAGTTTCTGCTACTTAAATGATTTATTTACCAAACTGAGTTATGTAAATGTTTTCGCTTAACTAACTATTCATGCTTATTTCGTGTCTCTTATACTCTTGGTATAATATTTCTCATTCTGCCAAGTGCTTATAGTTGTTTACCAATTTTCAAGAAACAATACAATTCAGAAATAGCTTTTGAAAAATCTTAGATGCAGGGTTGCGGAGTAGGCACACACACACAGCTCTTTTATGATATTTTTCTATGTAAATATCGGCATTTTTTGTCAATAAATTTTATAATAAAAATAGAAGCTCCAGTGATTATTTTGGTACCCTTATTTAAATATTACTTCTGCTTGCGTTTATTAATTTGTTTATGAATTGGCCGGAGGTAACTTCAGTTACTGGTAGGGGTGTACACGGTCCGGATTGGTTCGGTTCTGAGAAAATCCAAGAACCGAACCGATCATAACGGTTCTGTGATTTTGAAAACCAGACCAGACCAGACCGTTACATTTGTAAAACCGGACCAGAACCAAACCGAAAAAACAGTTCGGTTTCGGTTTGGTTTACGGTTCCAAAAATTTTTATTTACAAGAATAAATTATTAATATTAGCAAAATAATTACTCAAACTAATTACATTTAACTCATGATAAAATCTAATAATATTAAGGTATTACTTAATATTACATATCTATACCATCCTAATATCATGAAAACTATAAAAAAACCAATTAGTAAAAATAAAACTTGATATTTTATATATATATATATATATCTTTTAAAATTCGGTTCGGTTCGGTTCGGTTCGAACCGCAGTTTTATCATAAAATCCATTAACCGAATCGTTTTTTACGGTTCTCATATTTCTTAATCCGAAACCGAACCAATTCTTAATAGAACCGAACCAAACCATATGATTCGGTCTGGTTCGGTCTGGATTACCGGTTTAAACGAATTTTTGAACAGCCCTAGTTATTGGCTATCACAATGCTTAACCCTTGGATATGGAGAGCGGGTCGTGACAATATCAATGTAATTATGTCAAAAATATAAAAGGAAATTTCACTAACATTGTGTCAGCGATATTTTTTTATGAACAAATATAATTTTTTGAAAGTCATACTAACCATTAATTTTCCCAAAATATAAAGCTAATTACATTTTTTCCGAGACCACAAGGGAGAGGTGAATGTGATTTATTTTATTGTTATCAAAAAAATGATTTTTTCCATCTAAAAAATAAAAAAAATTTTATTGAAAACTACAAATACCTCCATCTCAAAGGGAAAAAGATACATACATACAACATCATAGCAAAAAATAAATTTACTTGAAATACGAATTATCCAATATAGTTATGAAAACTATAAATACCTCATTGTCATAATTTTTTATTTAACGTAATTAACAAAAAAAATAAATAATTACTATCTTATGCAACAGTAAAATTTTTAAAATTTCTAATTGAAATATATTTTTGATATCATTAAAAATTATTAATTGATTTAATGATTTGTTAAAAAAAAAAAAGATCATTTGTTATGTGATTAGAAATTTGCAGGGACAGTATATACTTTCTTTTCTTTTTTTTTTTTGATCAACAAAATGAAACTTTATTGATGAAGAAAGTAATACATGCAAAAGCTTACATCAGCAAAGAGGGAAATGCAAGAAGCATCAATGCCAACCTTAACAATCCTAACTAAGTTAGCACTGCTAAAGAAGCACAATCATTTGCAAGCACTTGACCCAAGATTGGTGAGAAACCAATCAAAAGGAACCAAAGGAAAGAGAAGAACAAAAAACAAAACAACCAAACCATCATCAACAGAGCAAAAACCAATGCATCAGCATTTCAACTCCTCCCTAGCTGCATAGATGCTTCTTGCGCAGACTAGACCAATCAAACAGACTAGCAGCATACAGTAGGCAAAAAATAGACCAAACTAATCCTCTGAACAAACCAGACCAGATCAGCAAACTTTCACCAAGTCTTTTAATAGACCTTAGACACATACTTTTACCACAAAACAGCAGCTCCATCACACAACACTAGCAGCAAACAGAAATAGCAGCAGCCAAAGACTAGTGAAGTGCTTAAAAAATCTTAACAACAAAGAACAAAAAGAAGAGAATTAGAAGCAGAGTGATAGCAGAAGAGTAAAAAACTACACCTTACCAAGCAATTGTTTTATACCACCAAACCTGAGCCATTTCTGATACAAAACTTCACCTAAGCAAAGCAATCCAGCAACAGCCATCAAAGATCATCCAAGAAGCAAAACATCTAAAAATAACAGCCAAACTCACCAACAACAAGCACCACAAATAATTCGTATTTTAAGTAAATCTTAAAAGATATATTTATAATTTATCCCAAAATGAATTCATCCTAACTATGTTAGCACAACAAGGCAAACAACATTACATTTGGTTGTCTTGATTTTATGAAAATTTTGATTATTCCTTAATTTGATACTACGAAACGTTGAAGTTCATTTTTTTCTTTTCTTTTGTTTTTCAAGTTATGAAATTTAAAATTAATAGAGGTTTAATGAAGGGTTATAGATGTCCTTAGAAGTACACCATAGAGAACATTTTCAATTGGGTTTATTACACTTTCTGTCTCTTGGGTTTATTACACTTTCTGTCTCTAAACTATCGTCAAAATGTTTATTTAATTCATGAACTATTGATTGAATTTATTTAGGGAAAATTTATTGGAAAGCCTTATTTTGTGAACTTCTGTACCATTTGGTCTCACATTTTAAATGGTTGATTGATGAGTCTTTATTTGATGTAGTATGTGACCAGTAAATCATTTTTCAAACGTGGATGGGCATTGATTAGATAGATATAACCTCACTAGTTAATTAGGGAAGCTTTTTTTTTTTTTTTTTTTTTGGAAATATGGAATTTTTTGGAAATATGTAACAGCTATGGTGTGATACTGCAATGTACAAGTATTAATGTGATACTCCAACGATGGGATACTCCAAAAAAATTAAAAACTTCTTAATGTACTTTTTCTAAATGTAACAACGTGGCAGGTATGATGTGACACTCCAAAATTTTTACTCATCCTTAGTGTACTTTTTCCAAATGTGACAACGTGGAAGATATGATGTGACACTTCAAAAAAAATAAAAACTCCTTAGTATACTTTTTTCAAATATGACAACGTGGCAGATATGTTGTGCCACTCTAAAAAAAATTAAAAACTCCTTAGTGTACTTTTTCTAAACGTGACATGTGACACTCCAACGTAACGGACCCAATTTGATTGAATTACTGTGTGTCTTCACATCACACACCAAAAAATAATTAGTAAGGAATTCACATTCCAGACTGCGCGTGTTAAGAATAATCAAACTTAAAAAGCTATTAGTGCACTTTTCGAACAACGTGACATATAAACACCTACCACTTTCTCCATACATAACCACGCCACATGTCCCCCAACTGTACTAACAATGGCAAAACAATCAACAAATAATTTAAGGAACCACTCATTCACTAAAAAAACATTTAGGTCTTTGCGGATTACAAGTCTACAAAATAAAATTTACTGGTCAATTCCCTTTTATTTAGTCCCTAAGATATATAAATTAAAATCCATTTAAACCTAAAAGGCTTACAAAAATAAATATGGTTATACGTATTATAAATTAGTAAAAAATTCTCCCCCAATAAAATTGTATTAACAAAAAATCTTTTAAAATTTTATTTTGTCTTTAAAACATATTTCATTTCATTTTGTGTTTAAATTAATATTAGAGTCTGATTTTTCAATCTTGCCAATAAATTATATGAATATTAGATATACTGAAAAATTAGAATTAGATAATTTAAATAATAACACTTCTCTACAAATAGTAATAGAGTAAAATAACACATTAATTAAGTTTAAAAATTTTAAATAAAAAAAAAGAACTTAGCGAAAAATTTAAAAACAATCAATTAGAAATTACAAACAAAATCTAACATATAATACTAGATAAAAGTAAGGACGTTTCCATTGTAAAAAAATAAGTAATAAAATATTATAGATAATTACACTTATCCTCATAAAGGAAATTCAATATAAAAATTTAAGTTTTTTTTTTTAAATAAAATTTTAACCAGATAGGATCTTTTACTAATTTATAATATTTATGAGCCTATATTTTATTTTTGTAATTCTTTTAGGGACTAAATAAATTTGAATTAAATACTTTAGAGATTTAATTGATTCAATCAATAGTTTAGTGACTAAATAGACTTTGACTATAAACTTTAAGAACCTAGAAGACACAATCAATAGTTCAAAATATAAATAGATAATTTGACGATAGTTTAGAAATATAAAGTGTAACACACCCATTTCAATTTTATTAGTACTAGCGTAAAACTCGTGGTATGCACGAGCAAGTAATAAAATGTGATAAATAATACTAAACATGTTAAAAATTAACTAAATACTATGATATTAATTTAGATGGGTATTTAAATGATAAATCTGAGTGATTTCACTATATTTATATAGATATGCATGACTAATTAATTTTTTTGAAATACACTCAATTGAATAAACTCAACTAAAAAAGAAGAGTGAAATTTTATAAATATATGATAAAGATTAAAAAAAAATTAAGTTTAAATTTAAAGATGAATATAGCAAGAGAAAATTAGATAAATCTTCGAAAATGAATAAACTCAACTAAAAATCAAAAGCGATAGTGTTGGCTTATTTTTCCTACGAAGGAAAATATCATAAATGCGAGCGTGCCAGCAAGGATTGAAAAATCCTTACAGATTAAATTCAAGCCAATTATCAAGCGATTGTGTTGACGGTTCTTTTGCCTCAACGACGAGGACTTTAAAATTGTCAAGTGTAGAGAAAAGAAAAAGTAAAAGAAGAAAAGGGACGGAGAAAGATGATTGAGTGAACAATCGAAGTAATAATTACTTACCTCTACTGAGAAAATGAATAAACTCAACTGAAAATCAAAAGCAATAGTGAATTCTATAAATATAAGATAAAAGTTTAAAAAAAAAAATCAAGTTTAAATTTGAGGATGAACTATTAGAATATAGAAAGAGATAAATAAATAAATTATAGAAAAATGATGTAACCCCCTGGAATTTATCAATATTTTCCAATGTTAATTCAATAATAATTTGATATATATATATATATATATATATAAAATAAATTAAACCATTAAATGAATATATAATTCCAAAAGCTACCTCTTCTCCATTGAACTATTCAAATGATTACATCATTATTTAATTATATTTTTCAAATAAGGACAACAGTTCAAAGTGTTAGACTTATTTATTTTGAGGATTTATTTAATTATGTTTTAATTTATTTGAAATAGAAAAATATAATCCAAAATTTATTTTGACACTACTACAAAAATAGATAAAGATCACACTTTTTTTGTGTGATGTATGTTATTTAATCACACCTTTTAAGTTTTATTAAAGTGTGATCTTTGGGAATGTGATTAAAAGGGGTCATTTTTAATCACATTTTTTAAGTGTGCTTAATAACATTTAGATCACACCTTGTAAGTGTGATTAAAAATGTTTAGATCACACCTTTTAAGTGTGATCTTTGGAATCATTTTTAATCACACTTTTTAAGTATGATTAATAACATTTAGATCACACCTTTTAAGTGTGATTAATAACTAATAAAATCTGTAATAAAAAAGGGTTCGACATTTTTGAAAAATAATCAATATTATTTTTGTATGCACATTTGAAGAATTTAATACACACTATATACTATATTTTGAATCATAACCACATATTGAATAGAATAATATCATATATTTCATAAATGAAAATTAAATATTCAAAAGTATATACAAAGGAATTAAATAAAAAAAAATTAACTGTGCTTACATATATTAAAAAATGAAAAACTTGAAAAACTAAGTTCTTTAATTCTTGGACCATATTTTGCATCTCTCCAAAAAATTTCTGACCTGAAAAATAAAAACACAAATTAATCCAGAAACCGTTGATGCATATGAATAAACTAAAAAGTTAATTCAGCAAACCAAAATAGGAACATTAATCATTTCTGCTTGATCTTAATCCTTTTGGAAGTAACTTCCCTGTTAACAACTAGATGTCATAGCAGCTCAGTGTCAATGACATTGTAATTAGGAGGTCACTAATGAGCACAGTATTTAAAAATGATAAATCTCAATACAGCTTGTGTACGATCTTTTTGTGAATATATATTATTATTACTGTTGAACCATAATTCTAGATATCCATAAATAAATAAATAAAAACTCAAGAATTTATTCCATTTTTTTGGGAGGGGGGGAGAGTACATACATTGCAGTTACTATCACCACCAGCAGCAGGTTTTGGAGAAGCAGAGGCTGCATTTATGAAAAGAATTCATCGGAGCTTCTAAATACACTCGCTTATTTTCTCTCTACACTCACTATATGCATTGTATATCTTGTATGTTACGAAGAAAAATTTGTGGATATAGGTGTAGAGATGAACATGGCGGGTGTGTGGTGGGTTTAGAAACTCCCAATTGCATCATTTAAAACGAGGATTATGTGTATATATATATGTTGTTTTACAGCATTATCCAAATGAAATTGTTTCTTTTGAAGTTGCAACATTTTTTCCATTTTGTTTTCCGTAGCATTTAAAACAAGTACTCTGTTTTATGTAAAAAATCATTTACAGCATTGTATGAGAATATCACCAATTATATTTATTTTCGAAAATGGATCCATTCTGTTTTACAATCATCCAAGTCTGATTAGAGCTTTCTGTGCAATGACACTATACTAATGATGCATTTGGTTCTCTAGATGCCATGGAAATAGAAAAATCCATGGTATTTAATAATGCAATAAGAAGCTGAAATATAAAGTTGACCTGTGTGACCCACTGTTCTCTCTGAGTCATTTATCTCAAAGTCATTTCCTCCCTGCTCAAACAAACACCCAAGCCCTTCATTTAGTCCTAAAAGAGTACTAAAAAAAGTTAATGAAAAAAGGGCAAAATTTACTTTACACCATATGGTTTACTCCATGTGTTGTTTACGCTCAGATGTTTAAAATAAGCATATAACCCTCTATGGTTTGAAGATTAAAGTGCACCGTCTATACACTTCAGTGAAAGGATGAAAATACCTCTGAAGTAGCCTTAACATTGAGCAAAAAGGCTAAAATCTCCACAGAAAGTGCCTGCAAGAAGCAGTAAGAGAAACGAAGAGAGGGAGAGTGTCTAATTGATAATTGCCAAATTAGGAAAGTTACAAAGTCTAATTCAGTTAGAACCAAAAGAAACTTTTGTATCTCAAAAACAGAATCATAGTCAAATAGAACAAAAGGCTTTGATCAAAATGTGTGTTAAGTACTCCAGTAGTGTAATTAAAATGTGTGTTAGGTAAGAATGGAGTCCACTTGCATATATATATATATATATGTGCAAAGAAAAAAATGATTAAAAAAAACTATAAAAAGCCTATGGGACCAAACAACCCACCCCCTATCTCTCTCCCCATCTACTAATTGTGTTGCCACAATTAGCAACAATGTTAACCACCCCCTATCTCTCTCCCCATCTACTAATTGTGTTGCCACAGTTAGCAACAATGTTAACCATTGAGCAAGTTAACAACAACAACAATACATGCATTAGAGATTTGAAAAAAAATGGATTAGCTCCGTGTCCTAATGCCCAACACTAAAGAGCTATTGGAAGCTCTCCAAGAGCCCATTAGTGTCAAATATGAAGATAGATAACACACATTTCTTCCTCCAATACACTTGCTATCGTTGTTGTTAGTTTGAACGACAATTGTTAACATGTTTGCTAACTGTAATAACAAAGTTAGCAAGCAAACACACACACACACAGTTGGCGCCAAGCCCACACTAATTTACTAATTTTTTTTAATCTTTTTTTTCTCTTACACATATAGAACTCACTCTACTTAACACACACTTTAACTACACCATTAGAACACTCATTCACTCCCTAAATTAACACACAAAATTGGGTCCCACTTTTACAACCTTTTGTCAGCTAACAAATTTGGAATCCCCATTGGAGATGGTCTTAGATACACATGCAAAATAGACAAAAGCATCCTCCCAATTTAAACAAACTCATGTAACACACTCTAGAAGTTCCCCAAATGACGCACAGTAGCAAAAGAAACTCTCATAACCATTATAAAAGCATACCGAGGGATAGCAGCATTTTGATTTTAAAAGGAAAAAAAAAATTGTTGAGAAAGGATTAGTATAAAATCAAGGATCCTTAAATTAACTTGTTGCTAGATCAACAGTCCAACACATCAAAAGCCACATGCACCAAAAAACAATCTAATACATCTCAGAAAAACGTAGTTCATACTTCCAATTATCTCATCGCATTCAATGACATGAAACAAAATCGTAAAATTAATTTCATTACAGCACTTTAGCACATAACTTGGAACTGCTTCTTAGTCCATCAAGCAAGGCAACATTAGTCACTTGTGATGCACAACACATCTCTCCAACAGATATGCCACCAAACTCCAAATATACACACAAGCTATAAGAACCCCAAAAATCATTGCAATCATTTCAATATCATTGTCAAGAGCAAAAAACATATTGGCATGCATAATAAAATAAAATAAAATTACATATATTCATTGTCATTTGGAGTTCAGCAATTCCAAATTGGAAAAACTCTACTTCATATCATATTTGAACTTTTGCTTCATTTCAAATAACTTAACTTTTTTCATATCAAATTACAACTCACACCCCAACTTCAATTTTGCTTCACATTTCAAAACTACCACCCACCAGTAATGTGTTTTGTGATTTTTCTTATCCAAAAATATAATTTAAAATAAAAACAGAAACAACGTTTTAGAAAGTACATTCAAACAAGCACAAAGACAGAAATCAGCCACGCAAACATAATCACAATCTCAAATCAAAAAAAAAAAAAAAATCCATTTTCAAGTCAACAACAATACAAGATCTAAATCGAATTCAATCAGAAATAAAAAATAATAGTTGAAATTATTACCACTTTGCGCAATTTCTTGATCAAAGCCATCGGCTTCCTCTTGAGGCCTCTTTGGAACCTTTTCATTGTATAAAAACAGATCAATCAGAACCACTTCCAGAGTACAACAATACATAAAATACATATATATATATATATATATATGTACACATGTATCTATGTGCACAATCACAAACTCAAAATTCTACCTTCTGCGAGCTCGAGCGGTGAAGAGCTTGACGAGCTCATCGGTGGACATGTCAAGGAGAGCATCCAAATCGACACCCCTGAAGCTGAACTTCTTAAACGTCCTCTTCTTTGGCTGTCCTGTAGCCACCTCTGTTTCGATTTCCGCCTAACAAATAAAGAGAAATACATATAGAAAGATGAGTGTTAACAGATGGATTAAGAGAGAGAAACTGTGTTGCAGATTGGAGGATGGATGTGAACTCACCATGGCTGTAGAGAGAGAGAATCAGCAAACCCTAATCTGAAGAAGTTTGATGCGTCACGGCTAGGGTTTTGAGAAGACGACTGTGTGTGTGTATTTATAAGGTAACGCTGAAATGGAGGAAAAAAATATATAATCACACTTATTTAAAAAGTGTGATTAAAATGGATATACACTGAAATGTATATATAATCACACTTTAATTAAAATGTGTGATTAAAAAATATATATAATCACACTTATTTAAAAAGTGTGATTAAAAAGTAGTAGTGTATATATAATCACACTTTAATTAGAAGATGTGATTAAAAAATATATAAATAATCACACTTTAATTAGAATGTGTGATTAAAAAATATATATATAATCACACTTGTTTAAAAAGTGTGATTAAAAAGTAGTAGTGTATATATAATCACACTTTAATTAGAAGGTGTGATCAAAAAATATATATATATAATCACACTTAGTTGAAAAGTGACATAAAAAATAAATATTATCACACTCAATCAAATTAAGGGTGATTAAAATATCAATCTAGTTTTTTTTATCACACTTCCAATAAAATTGAGATCTTTTTTTTTTGTCAAAGTGTGATCTTTAACTCTTTTTGTAGTAGTGTGATGATTTATTTGAAAGAGAAAAATAGAATCAAAATTTATTTTATCCCATTATTTCTCACCTAAACCTTTATTCTAAATGTTGTTAGAATGTATTTAATATTTGATTAAATCAAGAGTTCAAATAACACAAAACAAAAACAGCCTAGCACAGCAGCAGGTCAAAAGGTTCAAAAAATTCAAGTGAAAGATATTCAAATTAGTAATGATGGAAGTACAACGGCTATAAAAGTTCAAAAGGCCAAAAGGTTCAAGTGAAAGATATTCAAATTTGTAATGATGGAGCGGAAGATATTCAAATTGGTAATGATGGAAGTACAACGGCTATAAACAGCTATAAATTCAAATGACTACAACGGCTATAAATTCAAATGACTACAATGGCTATAAACGGCAATAAATTCAAATGAATACAACGGCTATAAACGGCAATAATTTTCATTATATATACCAAAGCCACTAATGTAAACAAGTTACAAAAAAAACCTGAAAATATTCTTTGATCTATAATCACTCACATCCTCTCTCAGAAATTATACACTGAGCCTTATAGCATTAAGCTCATCTTTCATGTGTGAGATTTACAGAAAAATCAAAACTTCATTTTATATATCTATCTTTGAGAGAGATTTATTGTAAGCTTTCTTTGAAAACAAAAATACCATTTCATTTTGTAAAAGTGTTGCAAACACTGTGTTCTTGAAATCTTGAGAGTGATTGTGAATCACCTAAGATTTGCAAGGGTTTGAGCTTGTGAAGTCTGTGTAAAATTCGTGGAGGATTGCTCCATTTGTAAAGAGATTGCTCGCACCCCTGAGAAGTTAGAAGATATTGGAAAATCTCAAGTGAAGCTTGAGGAGTGGATGTAGGCTTGGTTGAAACCGAACCACTATAAATCTATTTGTCTCATCTTCCCTAATCTCTTTACTTTCCTACTACTGCTATAACTATCTAATATTCATGTGTTAATCATTTGATTTACCCTGTACATTAGTTATACTTCATTGTTATTTTACTTGATCATTTATTGTTAAGTTCATCATTGTGCTTGTTAATAATTTGTTGTACTAGTAGTTAATTTTATTAGGGTATTATTAATTTTAATTTATAAAAACCTAATTTACCCCCCCCCTCTTAGGTTGCTTTTTGGGTAACACAAAGGATAAAAGATAATACAAAACAACAAAGCCCTAAGGCAACATCTTTTCAAGGAGTGTCCTTGAATACACAAAAGGTGGAATGTAATTTCCAATACAAGACTTGCCCAAGGTTTCAACATGTAGCACATAAGAGAGCCTTCATGCTCCCATCCAAAAGTCCTTCCCAAGCCAATTCACTTTGGCGGCACATCAACTTCATTTCCTGAAATGTAATTAGTTTTTGGATGAGCTATTGCCAAGTAGGAAATACCTTTAACAAGTTATAAATTTAAGAAATGAGAAAAAAAATCTAAGTCTTTCCTTTGTAAAACCATGTTACAAATTTTGAAATGCCAACAATAAATCTCGATCAAATCTAGGGTGTAAATGAGTTATGACATCACAAGTAAGAGCCCCAATTTCGCATGTACATATATATAATCATAGAAAGTAGTCCCATATTTACTGACTTTAAAAAATGTGGGGCGATAGGCACCCAAGACCTTTCCCTTCCATATTTGCCGACTCCACAAATGACGAGCTCTTGGATACCCAAAATCATGTTTTGCACATTTGCCGACTTCTGAAACGGCAGACTTGTAGATACCCAAATCATGTTTTCCACATTTGCCGACTCCTGAAACGAAGGGCTTGTGAACACCTTAAAACCTTTCCCATATTCATCTAGCGATATACTCAAGACAGGGCAATTGAGCACCTTGACTCCCTTCGTAGGTACCACCAATATACAACACACAACTCAAATCCAAAACTTGACTCACTACTCGGACTCATATGCTATTTACTCCCTTCCAACACTTTCCAAACATTAACAATAAAGGAATCACAAGGTAAAATTATCAATGCATATGATGCATGAATTTTCAAATCTCAATTTCTCTAAGGTGGTTTCAATTGTTAACAACCATAATATAAATATCAACAATAAAAGAGATTTATCCAACTCAACATCTTCATCATCTCAAAAATTTGTTTCAATAAGTTATCAAGAGTTTATATCTCAACACCAAAGTCAATTCAATATACCTAATTTCAAAATTCAAGAGTCAATTGAACAAAATTTCCTTTATTGAATCAATTTGAAAATTAGGATTTTAAGAAAATTGGAGCTTTTCTCTCTTACATCATTTATAGGTCAATTCCCATCATCAACAACAATCATCAAAATTTATGCATAAAACTTTCAAAAGAATCATGAGATATAACTCCTTTTTGATCAAACTCATTATATAACAACAAATCTTCATACATCTTGATATATATATACATATATATATATATATATATACTGAAAATATCACATATGTGTCCCAAATCAAAAATATAATAAGTTAAAATTGCCCCTACCTCAAGATTGAAAACAAAATATGAAGACCCAACTCTAAACTTCGAGAAAATGAGAAACAATCGGTAGAACTTTAGGATCTAACTTATTCCTCAACCCTCTTTAAAGATCTAAGGTGGATCTTGGGTAAAACTAAAGGAAATCAAGTGTTTTTAGAGTTAGGGTTCGGAAATGGGGTTTTAGGGAGAGAAAAGGTATGGAAAAAGTGAGAGAAAAAGTATTTAAATCGACTTTCAAAACTATTGTCCCAAATAGACCGTTCGAGCAAAGTGCACAAAATCAAAGAGACCGCTTAAGCCAACAATCTACTGCTCGAACAGTAAATGCAAAGGCTCATAAATTATACAGAATTACAGTGAAAATACTAGAAGTCTCAATTCTACCCTCGAGCGACCACTTCATCGCTCGAGCAGTCTCACTTACAAACAAGTAAGATATTGGGAGTTTTACATTACCGCTCAAGTGATCAATTGACCACTTGAGTGGTCACCTAGAATAGATTGTCACAAATGAGGTAGAGAGAAATTCAGTAAATATCAACTGAAGATTAAAAAAAAATTTAAAAATTCAAAAATAAAATAAGAAAAACCTAGAAAAAAAATCTAATATAATTTTAATAATAGAATAACAGGAAAGGGTAGTACTTTAAAAATTGGGTAAGAGTGAAATATCACCCATAATTTTTTAAAATTTGTTATTAAAAAAAAAGCTCGAAAATAAGAATTGAGGTGTAATAAGTTAAAAATAAGATAAGAGTTAAATGGCAACTATAATTTTTTAAAATTTAAATTTTGTGTAGTTAAAAAATAAACATTTATGATATTTTATTATACAAATTTTAACTTTATTTTGTGGCTACTACTAATAATTTTGAACAAATTTTGCATTCTAAAGCTACTTAATTTTTTTTATAAAAAATAAAATAAAATCAAAGGATGACCTTTTTATTTCTTAATTTTGTTTTGTGTTATGTGTAACTCTAATAAAAATAAATAAAATTTAATTGATTATAAATCATTTTTACTACATATTTTAAATAAATTTTATATTATTAATTAATTTTAAAACTAAATTTTGATTATTTATTAATACTTGTGCACAGCACTACCAAGCCCACTTTACCGACTCTTAACACAAAGTAAAAATAAAATCAACTAAGATTTTAAAAAGAAAAGTGATGTTTTTTTTTTTTAGTAACTTCATAATATAAAAGTTGCTAAAATTTATAGGTTATTGACACAAAACAAAATTAAAATGAAACTAACCAAGATTTTAAAAAGAAAAGTGATGCTATTTGTTTTATTTAGTAGCTTCAGAATGCAAAAGTTGTTAAAATTTATAGGCTAAATGACTTGTATATTTATGCCAATGTGACCTTCACCTATACCCAACTTTTGAATCATTTGACCTATTTATTTATTAAATTGGTAAATAAATATCTATAAGTATTTTTTATTTTTTAAATAAGAAATATGAACATATTTTATGCATAGCTATTAAAAAAACTTTAATTAGATAAAAAATTATATATTTATGTTAACACTATGAAATAAATAGTTACATATATTTATATATTAATAAATTATCTAAGATAGAACTGCCTTAAATTATATGTTATTTTAGCTTTAATCTTAGTAAAACTATTTGATAAACATCAATTTAAAAATTATGTATAAATTATATCATAATTTATCTATTCGTGATAGGTATAAGCTAGCTTGGAGGTTTTAATATCGGATTAAACATTCAATAGTCCAATTTTGGGTCCCGTTTTGTTGATCCGTGCCGTTTACATTTTAGGGTTCATCGAGTATATCAGCCTTGCGAAAAATCAAGTCGATCAGATAACGAAAATCACGTGTTTGGATCAATTTTATAGAAACCTTTTATTTTCTCACCGTCTATTTTTTTTTCCCATACAAAACAGATACAAACACATGGTTACCGTTATTTGATCAACTTAATTTTTTACAGGAGTGATGCATTTGACGAATCATAAAATATGAATGGCTCACATTATCAAAATGGGCCCAAAAGGGACCCCATAAGGCCCAACAACACCTCTCCAGTCCGATAGACTGGAGAGAAGCCCCGACCATGTTAAAGAATCAATAATATTTTAAATTTTAAGTTTAAGTTAAAGAATTAAATATTTTCCATATCTGTATGTATGAATGTATCAAAATCATGCATTAATGCAATCTTAGGGGAGCAATTTAAAAAATAAGGGTCATTTTTTGAAAAATCATATTTCTAAGTATTTTATTCCATCTAACTCATATTCTTTTTTAGCATTCCATTAAGTCTTGTTTAATATAATATGACCAAATCATCCTTTTTAATTTTTTGCACATGTTTTTATTTTGAAACTAATGCATAACAATAATCCCTCATCTTATGGAGAAAATATCTTCATCATTCTAAAAAGAAAATCTTTCCCTTATTTCATGGAGAAAATCTCTCCTTTATTCTAAGGAGAAAATCTCTCCCACATTTCATGAAAAAAAACTGAAATTATAAATTTTGAACCTTTTTATAATTTGAAAATTTTAGAAATAACCCAACAAAAAATCTGAATGAAAATCAAAATACAATGTGAATCTTCACAGTAAATAATAAACATACAACTAACTTTTTAAAAAACAAAACACATAATAAAATACAATGTGAATGTGAATGTTCATAATAAACAACAAATATACAATTAACCTTCGAAAAAATAAAATTCATACCAAAATACAATGTAAATGTTCACAATTTATAATTAATATACAACTAACTTTTAAAAAAAATAACCCATACTAATGTAAACATTTACACTGCAATGTAAAAGCATAAAACAAAATTGAAAAAAAGTAAAAATCAACTATTTCAATTGTTCAATGGTAACAAAAATGATTATTCAACTAATAAACATGGTAACAAAAACAACAAACATATATTTAACTTTTGAAAAAATAAAACTTATACAAAAATACAATGTGAGTGTTCACAATTTACAATTAATGTACAACTAGTTTAAAAAAAAAAAAAAAAAAAAAACTCATATCAATGTGAACATTCACACTGCAACGTGAAAATACAAAATAAAATTGAAAAAAAGTGAAAATCAATTATTTCAATTGTTCAATGGTAACAAAAATGATTGTTCAACCAACAAGTATAGTAAAAAAAATAATAAAATACAACTAACTTTTGAAAAAAAAACTTAAAAAAAAATTAAAAAAAAAAGACTATTTCAATTGTTTAAAGATAACAAAAAATGATTGTTCAAATAACAAGTGTAATAACAAATAACTAATGATATGTGAATATTTTTAACTTGCAAAATATATAATCGTGTCCATATCTATATTCCTGCAAGCTTTCTGTATTTCTGTATATTTAATTGTATGTTTGATTACAATCAGACCTTAGATTATATAGTATAGCGATCCCGGGTTTTCCCCTTTATGTATAGTATTCCGGACTTAGGTTCCGTAGTGTTGGTTGTTGTATATATATTGTTTCCGTCCTTCAATTCCTTGTATATGAGTTTTAGGATGTTTTGGACAGGTTTGTTACAGGTTGGGTGTGATTGGAAGCAAATGGGCACTGTCCAGTTTTTAGTCTCTTCGCTCGAGCTAGGACTTTGTCGTTTGAGCGAGCCTCGTGTTGTTACTTCTTCGCTCGAGCGAGGGTTTGAACACTCGAGCGACTTTTGTGTGTTTACAGGTTTTGTTCAGACGCAGCCTTGGCTCGAGCGAGCTTTTCTTCGCTCGAGCGAGCGAGCTGTATGTTTTGGGTTTCTTCGCTTGAGAGAGCATTCTTGCGCTCGAGCGTGCTTCTGGGTTGCAGACCTAAAGCTTTGAGTTGTTGGCTCGAGCAAGACTTTCTACGCTCGAGTGAGGATCTTTTGTGTCTGGTCGCTCGAGCGACCACTTCTTCGCTCGAGCAAGCCTCGTATATTTCAGTTCGCAGCAGCAGTCTTCTCTCTCACTTTTTGAACTCTTTTTCTTCTCAAACCCTAGATTCGTTCTCTCTCTCTCTATACACCTTCTCTCTAGGGTTTCATCTAGTTCTTGAGTGTTTCTACCCTAATCTCTTTATAAGAAAGATAGAGGGTGGCTTGGGCTTCGTTTTAATCTGAAAAATAGTGGATTTGGAGCTCTTTGGGTTTTCACCATCTTCTCATTTGGGATTCTAATTTCGAGGTAGGGATACCCTACTCCACCTTATGAGTTTCATCATAAATATTGGTCATTTTGATGGGTTGGTGTTTTTAGGAAATTTTGGAAAGTTAGGGTTTGATTTGAAATTATAAATTGGGGGTTTTCAAATGTTGAACTCCATGTGTATGTGAGAGTATGAAAAATAGAATTGTTGTTGTTGAAATGATGAAAATGAGCCTTAGAGCTAATGTTGAGAAAAATGGAGAAAATGCCATATTTGGGTTTTATTTGGTCATTAGTGTAATTAATGACATTCGTTGTGAAATAATAAAATTAAGATGTTATGAGAATAAATGGTGGAGTTGGATTGATTAATTACTCACTTTTGAAAATGTTGATAATTTATCTGTTGATGCATTTATTATCTGTTTAGAAATAATTGCTTTGGGTTATCGGTGGAGGATAGTCTTGATTGTTGTAGACACTGTATGTTGATTAGGGAAAACTAAAACTAATCCTTTGGAATATGTCATTGAGTATGACGGTTAAAACAATACAGCAAATATGTGTATTGATTGATTTTTTGTATACGACAAGTGTTTAATTACATTGTGTATGCATATTGTTTGGGAGGAGATAGGGGATGTACTTCATAGTTTGAGAGGAGATAGGGATGGACTCTCAAACCTGTTTTTGGAGGAGATAGGGGATGGACTCCATTGATACAGCAAATATGTGTATCACTTGAAGTATGGAAGTGTTTAATATGAGTTGTTATCTCATTTGAAATGGAAGTGTTTTAATATGAGCTTTAGTCTCATTTGAATTATTGATATTGGAAGTATTTTTATATGAGCTGTTGTCTCATGAAAATTGTTTGGCCAAGTTCTAAGCCATGTTTGTATAAATGGAAAATTGGATAAGTAAAGGAAAGTGGGACGTAACATGGACTTGATTGTCATGGAACTGTATTGTGATATAAATTGGTTTATAAGTGTTAACCATCTATCAAATGCTATTGTTTTAGTCATTGCTTATATCTGGTTTAGTATATCTCTACTAGGCATTGGCTCACCCTATATGGGACATCATTTTCAAGTTCAGGTGACATGCCACCTCCAAGGACATAGCTTGGAAGGTTTTGGAAGTTGAAGACTCTTTTGGTTGTTTTGTTATTTTGGTATTACATGTAACTTCAAGCCGAGGACTTAATGTGTATGAGTTAGTACTCTCTTTTTGTAACCAGGTGTTGGCTTGGAAAGTTATAAGCCTATAGGACATTTACTTTTGTTATCAATATGTAATACTTTTGTAATGAATACTCTGATAAATAGAAATATGCTTTATTCTCTTATGTCTATGCATGTCAAGAATGTGGGTTTATATGTATTATTTTGCGGGCGTTACATATAGCCCTAACTCCTAAACCAAAAGGGAAAATACATTCATACCTCTAATAAGACTCTAATACAATCATGCCTCTAATAGAACTCTAATATGTACAACCACAATCATGCCTAATTGGGAAAATACACAATAATTACTAGTGGATTGAAATCAGAACACAAAGACCAAAGACTAGAGAGAACCAAAACCAAGAGCAGAGACCAGAGAGAGAGCCAAAACAGAGGTCACGAGAGAGTGAGAGAGATCCCTCAAGCCCAAACCAGACTCACGACTTCAAACCCAGTACCAGAAGGCAATCGCAATTTCGGCGAAGACAGAGAGGCCTGTCACGACTTCAGAGAAGACTGTCACGACCCAAAAAAAAAAACCCTTCGTGGCTTCAGAGAGGGTTGTCACAACTGTCACAACCCAAAGAGGGCTGGCTTCGATCGACCTAGAAAGACCCAGCAAGCAGAAACGAAGAACTTCGAATGATCAAAGCTAGACCTAGGGTTTTGAACGTGGCTCTAATACTATGTAAGCTTTCTGTATTTCTATATATTCAATTGTATGTTTGATTATAATTAGACCTTAGATTATATAGCCCTAACTTCTAAACCAAAAAGGAAAATACAATCATGCCTCTAATAGGACTCTAATACAATCATGCCTCTAATAGGATTCTAATACAATCATGCTTCTAATAGGATTCTAATATGTACAACCACAATCATACCTAATTTGGAAAATATACAATATATTCTAACAATTCCAACACTTATTTCTCAGACTTTCAAACGATGTGAAATGTAAACATTCACACTGATTAACAAAAAAGTATAAACAATGGCAACAATAGAATTAAAAATCCAAAAAAAAAAAACTCAATCACTCTAAAAACAAAAAAATATCACCTACATTCTCATCTTCATCATCATCTTTATCATTATCACTATCATTGACAATCTAAACAATTTCAACATTTCACAAATCCAAATCAAACCAAACCCACTTTTGAAGAATATGTTTGTAACAAAATTGACTGGACATAAATAAAGTTTCGACTTACAAAAATGGAGAAACATAAAGTTTCGAATACTGAGCAACAATAGACGAACACATAACTTTAAATACAAAGTAACAATGGAATACAAAGTTTCATCGCAACAATTAAGGAATATAATATTATTTCACCACCATGTGTAAACTAGAGTTTCTAAACCCTACCAAATAGAAAGTTTCGAAACCCTAGCACAATAAAATAATACCACAAATGTGATGAAACTGATCAAAAAGAAAAATGTGAATAATGGCAACTGCCAAAATAAAGGTAGTAACAAAAAAAAAATGTGTACATCCTTTTTCTATGTAATAAATATCAACAATAGACATAAGGGTATAATAGTCTAATAAATAATATAAATCAAGAAAAAAAGAGGTCATGAAATAAAGTATATATACATGGAACTAACTAGGTTATAACTTTTCTTGGTGGACTTATTGCGTTAGAAAACCTCTAAATGAGATTTATCAATAAAAAACCCAAATAAATTTGGTATGGTAAACATAAACTAATGAAGTAATTTGAAATGGTAATTACGGTGGGCATAATTTAAGTGCTGAGGGGTTGTTTGAGATATGATATATAAGTGCACTTTTTAATTTTTTTTAGCTAAGAAAGTAGAGAAAAAAAATATGTATGTTTGGGATAACTTTTTGACTTTTTTTAATCAAAGTGACCATTCTACCCTTGCTTACTTTGACTTTTAACTTTTTGACTTTTGGATAGTTGAATTCAAAGGGCAAAATAATAATTTTGCCGTCTAAGTTTCCCCCATAAGCTTCTCCAAATAGTATGGACTTTTTGACTTTTTTATTAACTTTTTGACTTTTGTAGGTTATCCCAAACTCCATGAGATTTAATTATGAATTTAATTATTGACTAATAAAAATGCAACATATAATGATAATATTTTCATTATTACAAAAATTAAAAATTAAGAAAAAAAATGAGTTGAGAATTTGAATCTTAAAGACACTCTATTAACGTTCACTGTGTATGAAAATAATGAGATTTGACATATAACATTAAGTAGTAGTAGTCACGATGAGAAAAAAAAAACTTATTACGAAATTTTAATTATAGAAATTATTTTATACTTTATGGCGAAGAATTTAAAATATTTTAATAGAAAATATTTTACGACAAAATATTTTTGAGGGCATGATTTATTAATTTTTTTAATTAGAAAACTCTTTTTTTGAGTGCATGATTTATTCATGATTTATTAATTTTTTTAATTAGAAAACTCTTTTTTTGAGTGCATGATTTATTAATTATTTTTTATTAATTGAAAAACTCCTTATTTTTTTGTAAGATATATAAAGAAAATGGGGTTTCTAGCCCCACAAGCGTTGTGGGAGCTCCAATATTTCAATCTTAATTTTTTAATTTTTTGATTTAAAAAAAAAACCTCAGCATTTATTGACTTCTTCCAACCCACAAGCTCTTTTGACTTCTCTCATACCTAATGTTACTCCCTTTTCAACTTCTCCCATACACTATGGCTAGTAATGAGATTGTTAAATTGTTTTTATAAAAAATATATAAAAAAATAATTTGTATATTAAAAAAATATCTAAAACAAATATAAATATCTATATCTATATATTATATAAGGAAAATAGGGTTTCTAATGAGAAACCTCCTAAGAGCTCCAAACTCTCATTCTAAAATTATTGATTTTTCAATTTATAAATAGATTAAAAAAACCTATTGGCTGATATATTTCATAATTTTAGAAATAATAATATGAAGATAACAAAAATATTTCATAATCTCTCTTACCAATTTTCAAAAAAAATAAATAAATTAAAACTTGCAATCATTTTCTCTCCTCCAAAAAATCAGATAATATTTTTCATGAAAGTTGTGGGTATCTGTCAGTATCTTATATACTATATTGTAACATAACCAAAAAAAAAAAAATGAAAATTAGATAAAAAAACAGATAAAATTAATAAATTTGATTTTTATTTATTCAATTAAAATATTTATTTTGCCTTTCAATAATAAAAAATAATTTGGCTTAAAATAAATCAAAAGATTAAAAAAAATTAAAAAGTCAATCTTCTCAAATTATCTCAACAGTCAAGAGTCGTTGTCTAACCAAATGGTCCCCTTTTTTCGTAGAAACCGTGAAATTTTCTGCTTCATTTTGATTTCTTTAAAACGGAAATATTTCTGTTGTATATGGATGGAACAAAATCGAATTTTTGTTATTTGGGTAAGTTCAAATTTGAAGAAACTTGTATATATATTATATTAGAAATATATAATAAAATCAATTAGGCCTAACCTAATTAGCTATCATGACTCTTCTAAAGGTATAATCCCAAAGAGATGGTTATGATTTTAATTTGAGTAATGATACATAGCTCTAATTTAAGAGCTCTAAATAGAGCTTTAATGAGGTGGAAGAGAGAGAGTTAGAGAGAGGAGTGTGGGCCATACTTTCACATAAGTACTCTTCATATCATTAGAGTTGTATTAAAAGTCTCAAATTAGAATTCTAAAACATTATTGTTTTAATTTTTCTAAAGGTTGTGTTTGATTGAATGATTTGATGAGAAAAATATAAAGAAAATAAGAAAAAAAATTACTTTCATTCGAATTTTAAAGTATGTTTGGTTGAGTTGAGAAATGGAGAAAGAAAATAGTCTAATATTGTGTTTGATTTATGAATTTGGAGAGAGATTTGAAAAGAGAAAGAAAAAAAATAAGTAAAATGTATATATGAATTTGAAGAATGGTTTAGAAAGAGAAAGAAAAAAAATAAGTAAAATATGAATAAAATATACTTATATTTCATTTAGTTTCACACATATTTTCGCTTTTCCTTTCTAAATTCCTTTTTAAATCCATAAACCAAACACGACTTAAATAAATCAAAAAAGTAAAAAGTGAGATTGTATTTTCCTCTTACATTCATTTTCCTCGTATCTTCTATTATAACCAAATAGAAAGTAAAATTGTATATCCTCCAACCAAACATAACTTAAAAGACAGTTGAATTTAGAGATAAGAATTTAGTGCTAGTTACTAATTTGATAATTAACGACTATCCTATCTAAAAAACAAAAGATTAGCAATTGATTTTTGTAAATAAAAAAATGGAAAATGATTTGTCCCCTTAAAAAAAAAAACCCCCTAATCCCCCTAATGCCC
>NW_021025649.1:496815-531576 GCF_004153795.1 Camellia sinensis
ACCCTTAAAAAAAAAACCCCACTAATCCCCCTAATGCCAAGAACGACGTCGTTTTGGGCAATTTTTTTTTTTTTTTTTTTTTTGCCTTGATTTGAAATTTAAGGAGATTAGGGAGCCAAAAATTAAGAAAATATAGCAAGGTCCTAAAAAAATATATACTATCAAAAAATATAAAACAAATAGGACCTCCTCCACCCCGGGCCTTAGACAAGTACTTAACGTATTACTTTACCTCTAGCCCCGTTTGTTTTGGGAAATTAATGGATGGAATGAGATTAAGATGGAGGTAGGATTATTTAATATTGTGTTTATTTATAGAATTGGAAAAGGGATTAGGATAGAGTAGGGGATTAAGATGGAGGTTGGAAGGGGGATTGGGATGAAGGAGGTGGAGGTGGAGGTGATATTAGAAAAATAGTAAGGGAATTAGAATTTTTTTTTTATTTTTTACATTTTGGGAATTTTTTTTTGAACATTAATGTTTAATTTTTTATATTTTTTTTATTTGTTTTATTATTTTATATAAAAATAATTTAACAATTCCTACATTAACAACTATCATCAAAACAAACACAATTTTATTTAATCTTCTCACTATTAATCCCCTCACTATGAATTTCTTTCATTCTACCTCTGAAAACAAACGGGGCCTTAAGCCGCCACCGTAAATCACTTCAAGTAATTTTAGGATAAATTATCAACAAGTCTTAATAGTTAAATTTAATTTTCATCAAATCCTATAAAAATAGAGTCTTAGTAAAATCGTCGTTAAAAATGATTTTTTATGATTATTTTTTTGTATGTCGCTAAAAATTGACAATTAATGAATTTTTCTGTGATAAATTTTTTAAACTGTTGCTGAAAGTTGAAACTTAGTGACCTTTTTTGTGATAATTTTTTTAAACTGCCTCTAAAACTTATAATTAGTGATATTTTTGTGATAAAATTTTTAAACTCACGTTGAAAATTAATAATTCATAACTTTTTTAATAGTATTTAATAAAAAATGTTATTAAATTATACTAAACCTATTAAATAATAAATTTACCTATTAAAATCTATGAGTAATTCTGCAGTAATTTTATTCAAATTTGAGTTTTGGAGTAGGCCAACAAATCGTTTGTTGTTTCTGCCGCACACAGTTTTTCTCGCTCTCTCCGCTTGTTTACTTCCTTCCAATACCGGGCCTGCCCTTAGCCTTCAATGAACGCTTCATGTTCTTATGAACTTGAGGCTCAATTGTACAAGGACCAAACTTTTAGTATGGTCACATTTCAAAAAAATTAATTTTTTTATCACATAAAAATTACTTAAAAAAATTAATTTTCAAATGAGATTTAAACTTTATAAATTATACGTGAATAACGAAAATATATATATATATATAATGAGAAAAAAATATAATAAAAACATCCCACATGAAACACATTTAGCACAAGCCATTATCACAATTTTCTTGTAAAAAAATCTCACAGCAGACTAAGCGGTTGTTTGGGATGATCTAAATAAATACACATTTTGTCTTTTTATGAAAAAATGTGTAAAAAAAATAGAGAGGTGATATGATAAAAAAAAGATAAAAAAATAAAAAAATAAATTATTTTGTGTATGTCAAACTTGACCTAATAGGACAAAATGCTAAGGGTCATTGTGTTCGCGGTCGGTGTGGTTGATTTTTTTGTTGGGATTCGATGGAGGAGTATGCTTATCTTTTTAGAGAGATTAATGGAAAGGCACGTGCATCAAATCTCAGAGAGGGGTGTTGCTGTGCTCTAAGGCACAGCAGTTATTGTTGTGTTTTTTAAGAAAAGATTTTTCATGTATTTTTTGATGATCTAACTGTTCATATTGTAGGGTTCGTCGAGTAGATCATTTATACAAAAAATCAAATTGATTGAATATCTTTAACCCTATAACCAAAACACATTTGTTTCTATAAAAATTAACGGTTAACATAACTTTATAAATGTTTAAAAACAATTGGAATCTAATCATGGGGTTATGAATATCCGATTAATTTGATTTTTTACAAAAATTATATTCTTAACGAATCTTACAATATAAACAGTTCAGATTATTAAAAAATACTCAAAAAGACCTCCCCAAAAGAGACATTAATAACTGTTGCGCCTTAAAATACAACAACACCTCTTATCCCATGAATCTGGATTTGATATGTTGGTGAACATATATGTAATTTTTCATCCAAAACAAATATTATAAAATTTTAAATTTTTATTTATATTAGTACAAAAAAATAAATAATATTATTATTAATCGGATATTTTTTGTCAATATAATTAAGAAAAAAAATATAATTAAACATATTTCTTATTTGTATTAATTTAATAAAATTAACTATTTAAAAATATAATAATCATTATTTTTTTATAATATATATATATATATATATATAAATATTTATTATAAGCTCAACATTAATTGAAAATTATTCTTTAATCAACTAATAGATTGAAACCGTCACACTATTCAAATCACAATTTGATTACAGAAAAAAAGATAAAAAATTAAAAAATTATTTAAAAAGTTGAAAAGTTATCACTATTTAAAAAAATAAAAAAATAAATTTAAAAAATATATATAAGTTAAAAAGTGTATTAAATTGATGTGTTGTCTGCAATGTTGCTAGTACACATTAAACAGCCGGATGCACTTCTCCTGATACACAGGACAATGTTGTTCGGTCTGAGGGGCCCATCACGGGTCCCGTTTTGATAATCTGAACCGTTCAATATGTATAACTCGTTGAGTACTACACGCTTGTAAAAAATCACAATGATCGGATATCGATAATTATATGGTCAAATCATTTTTGTATAAAAAATGGATGGTACATAAAGTAACGAATGACAAAAAATTAATCTGATCAGATAACTATCGATATTCGATCAATGTGATTTTTTACAAGCATATAGTACTCGACGAGTTCTACACATTGCACAGTTCCGATTATCAAAATGAGACACGTGGTGGACTCTCACGGGCCGAACAACATCGTCCAGTCCAAATAGCACCGTAGGCAATCTGGTCCTATACATCTTGCTGCCAACAGTATGCATGCTAATACCATCACTGTCAGTAGGCAATTATATATTTAGGGATAATATAATAATTTTATTATTTTATACAATATTTTAATACACATTTTTCATAAAAAGTCAAAAAAATATCCTAAATAATTTTTTTTTGGGCATTGCTTCTGTCCAGTCCTTAATCAGACCAGTCCTTAATCAGACTGGACCGTGCTGTTGGACCCGTGGGGGCCCATCACGGGTCCCATTTTGATAATTTGAACTGTTCAATGTGTAGAACTCGTCGAGTATTATATTCTTGTAAAAATCACATTAATCGGACATCGATAGATATGTAATCAAATCAGTTTTGTATAAAAAAAATGAACGGTGAATAAATTAACAGTTGACAAAAATCTATTTTAATCACATAGCTATCGATATCTGATGAACGTGATTTTTTACAGACATATAGTACTCGACGAGTTCTATACATTAACGATTCAGATTATCAAAACGAGACTTGTAGTGGGCCTTCACGGATCCAACAACACAGACAAAAGCCATTCAAAAAGACAATAGGTCATGACATCAAATGGACCCCTGGTCGGTGCGTTCAATTGACGCTTCAGTTATGCTGTGTTTGGTTGGGGGATTTAGGAAGGGATTTGGAAAGGGAAAGGGAAAAGATGTGTGAAACTTTGTAAAATGTAGGTATATTTTTTTCACATTTCACCTACTTTTTCCATTTTCCTTTCCAAATCCCTCATCAAATCTCTCAACCAAACACAGCATAAGGGAAACGTCATTGACAAGAATTCTCCATATTCTTATCCATTTGGGTAGAGATGGAATTGTAGGTAGAGATGGATTAGCCTTCCTTTGGGAAGAAGGTAGGGTTAGGTGGAGTTGGTTTTGGAATTATTTTAGTCATAAACAGGTCAAATAATTTTTTAATTTAATAAGATAAAATATCACATTTAATTCATAATTATTTTTTTTTTCTCATGAAAAGTCAAAAAAAAAATTCTCAAATAAAATCTTTTAATTTTAAGTCAACTCGGTTCCCAAACGAACCCTTAGAGTGTGTTGTGATATTTTATTTGACAAAGGATTATGTAATATGGTTTAGCGACTACTTAATAATATTTTCAAGCGTTAATTACTTAAAAATTATATTTATAAATGTTAGGGTAGTTTGGATTTTTTCAATCAATAAATCTTATTTAGTAAAACTGAAAATATTATTCAGTATGTTTAGTTTGAGTTTTCTGGATTAAGTTTTTTTAAAAATTAACTTTTTTAGTTTTCGTATTTTTTTGTTTTTAGTGAATATTTTTTAAATTTTAAACATTTTTTTTACTTTTTTAGATGCACCTTACTTAAATGTATCTAAAAAGTAAAAAAATTTGAAAAAATATTTTAAAAAATTAATAAATATATAAAAATACAAAAAATGTACTGAATTCTTGTATTTTTTTGTATTTTTGATATTTAGTGAATTTTAAAAAAAAATTTACAATTTTTTTACTTTTTAGGTGTATTTATGTTAGGTGTGTCTAAAAAAAATTGCTTAAAATATTAAAAAAATTTAGTAAAAACAAAAAAACACAAAAAATAAGAAAGTAGAATTTTCTGAAAAGTATTTTTTAAAAAGTGGAAACAAGCAAGGTAATTATTTTTTTTTTCTAATTTTTGAAACTAAGAACATTATTAATTTTACATAGTAACGTTCCAGATGATTGTTTCACTAACGGATAAAAAAAAATAAGATTAAACATTTTTGCCTTTCTACTTATTAGTTTGATTCAATTATACAATAAAACCAAAAATATTAATAGTTTTTTCTAATTTTAAAACTGAGAACATTATTAGTTTTTCCATTTTTAAATTTTTTTTTTTAGTTTTGCACATCAATGTTCCATCATCATACTCCTTTATAGACACAATATTTTTAGTTTTGCACAAATTTTTTTTTTTTTTGCACATAATTTTTTTTTTAATTTTTTCAATTTGACAATTGATATTTTAAAATTTTAAAAATCAAAATAAATGTAAAATCATCATATTCTTTTATAAATAATAATAAATGATAAACAATCATTGTTTGATGGACTATTAAAAATTTAATGGGACTTGAAGGTTCATAAAATCTTAATTAAGATTTAATGAAATATAAGTTCATAAATTAGTACTTGTGTGTAAATGCCCATATATTAAACTATTATATATATGAAAAATACTTTATACATTTAATTTATTATTTTTAAAAATAATTTCTAATGATTTATTTGATAAGTATTAAATTTTGATTTATTAAACATTCTATCATATATGGTCTAATTTCAATGTCACATTATTAGGAGTCATTTAGGGGTGATAAATTAAAGGGATATAGTATTGTTGTTTTGATTTAAATCACCCAATTATTCCTTTAAACTAAAAGATTGTTTGAAATTGTCCAAATAAGCATATTTTTTTACTTTTTATTTAAAAAAAATATAATGCGATAGAAAAGTGATATAATCTAAATAAAAAATAATATAATCTAAATAAAATAAAAAGATAAAAATTTATGCTAAAATGGTATATTCTAAATAACCCTTAATTGTAGTGGGTCGTCGTTAAAAAAAATGGTCGTCAATCAATTTTTATAACCTAGTGGGCCCAAATTAACCTAGAAATAGTTGAACCTACTCTCAATTACGTAAAGATGCCCATCACATTAGGTTTTTTTTTATTATAAAATAATCATTTTCTTATAATACATTTCTCATCATTTTATTAGTGAGTTAAATCTAAAAATAAATGTTCTGATAAAATAATTATTCTATTTAATTAATTCAAATAAATCATATATTATATTAGCTCACTAAAAAATTGATAAAAAAATATATATTACAAATAAATTATCATTTACGATGTAAAACAATAATCATTCTGTAAAGAAACTAACAAATAATAATTTTATTTTGTTCCATTGTCTTTCTAATGAACTAACCATACTATTATTATCTAAAGGACCCCTTCAAAATCTTTTAATTCACCTAAAGTTGTGGGATGAATGACACTATAAAAAATTAAGGTTTTAGAAATTAAAATTTAAGGATAAAATTATTTTTTAAGGATCAAATATTTTTGTTGCAAAAAATATCGTTATTATATTTTTAACAACAAAAATTAGACATTAGTAATGAATTATTATCCTTTTAGGACCAAAGTTTTTATCTCGTAAAATAAACCATTTTTAGACCAAAATTAATTTGCCTCTAAAAGTCTATTTATTAGTGACATTTTCAAAATTTTGTCACTAAAAGCCTTATTTTTTACTTTTCAAGACTGCCTTTTCGCGACTATTTTTACGACGATAGAAATTGGTTCCTAAATGTCTCTTGCAACAAAATTTTTCACTTTTAGAAATCAAAACATTTGATCTCTAAAATTCTTATATTTTGTAATGTGACCATAATTTCGTTTAATTTTTTTTTTTCCCATTACGCATTTATCTTTTGTTTTTTTGTGTGCGCAGGTCTCTTTTGGTTGGGCTCATTTGTCTCAATTTTATAAAGTAAAATTAGGTTTTGGGGGGAAGAACATTATTTGTGGTTAACCGTGGTATGCCTAATCTAACTTGAATTTTTTTGGAGTTTAAACAATATATTTTTAAAATGAAGTCAAACTTAAATATAATTTGCAACTTCCAATTAAATTCAAATCTATCTACTTGAAGCACCTTGACGCCAAAAAGCAAGGTGGGTGAGAGAGAATATTAGTAGAAATGAATTTATCTATTAGTAAAGTTAAGAGGTTGATTAGGATAATATAAATAAATATATTTTTTAATTTTTTATAAAAAAATATAAAAATAAATAAATAAATAAAAAATATGCTGTTTTACTTTTTGTCAAATAATCTCTTGTTTTTTATTTGGGCGGTTAATTTGTGGGACACGCATATTCTAGAAGATTCATTGAATATTAATTGTTAAATGCAATCACACAATGTGGGTATTCACCCAGACATTGTTGTTGCCAGCAAATTCCTCAAACTTTCTCTATTTTCACATGTGTTTCGGTAACGGAATCAAGTCAAGTGGCACATTAATTTTAAACTAAATTATATTAATTTTTTTTTAATTTTAAAAATTATATAATTTTAATATAATTACACTAATTCCTTTTTTAATAAAGTTAAAAAAACTAAAATTAATTCAAAACTACTCTCATAGGTGCCCATAACATTAGCTTTTTTATAAAATAATCAATTTTTTACAATATATTTTTCATTATTTTATTAATGAGTCAAATATAAAAATGAATATCTTGATAAAATAATTATTCCATTTACTTCATTCAAGTGAACCAAAGACTATCTTAATTTACTAAAACATTGATAAAAAATATGTTACGAATATAATTATAATTAACTATGTAGGACAACGATTATTAGAGCATTTTCCTCTAACATTCATTTTCCTTATGTTTTCCATTACAACTGCACAAAAAGTGGGATTATATACCCTCTAAGATTGTATATCTTCCAATCAAACACAACTTAAGGGACAATTGAATTAGGAGGTAAGAACTTAGTGCTGGTTACTAATTTAACAATTAACAATTGTTCAAGAAAAAAAATAAATAAATTAACAACTGATTTTCTTGAATAAAAAAAATATTAAAAATATTAAATAAATAGGGACCTCCTCTACTCGGGGTCGTACCCTTAAGCTGCCATCGTAAATCACTGCAAATAATTTTACGGTAAATTATTAATAGATTTTAATAGTTAGATTTAATTCCTATCAAGTTTTATTGAAAACAAATCTTAATAAAATCGTCGCTAAAAATAATTTTTTGTAATAATTTTTTGCATACATTGCTAAAAATTAACAATTAGTGACTTTTTTTTATAACGATTTTTATAAATTGTCATTAAAACTTACGATTAGTGACTTTTTTGTGACAAATTTTTTAAACTGTTGTTGAAAGTTGAAACTTAGTGATTTAATTTATGACGATTTTTTAAAATTACGGCTAAAACTTATAATTAGTGATATTTTTTGTGACAATTTTTATATTGTCGCTGAAAATTAACAATTTGTGATGTTTTTTAATAGTGTTGATAAAAAAAATATCATTAATTCTCAAAAACCTATTAAACAATAAATCTATCTATTAATATCTGTACGAGCAAGAAATAATCTTCTCGTATAATCCTGTTGATCAAGTCTACGCTCCTCCAAACGTCGTCGCTTTACTCCCTGAAAACACAAACGTAAGCTTGCCGGCCGGTGTGTGCCGGATACCTCTCTGATGCCTAAGTCAGCAAAATAGACAAATAGACAAAAGCTCTGTGTATTCGAGAATTAAAGTTGTGTTACCTCTCCATAGGTGATGTTATGAGCTTTTATAGGTTCCGCGTGGCATAATCTTAGTAGGACTCTTATTCCTCCATGCAGAGTCCTCCTAGGAATCACACTCCTAAAGGATAATGCTTATCCTTCAACACCTCCCTCACTGCTTAAACCAAATGAGATAGTTTTACCCCGGTTGGATGGCAGTACGACCGAGCTAACCCAACTCAGATCTTCCCTTCAGTGCCTGTACCCTGTTCATGCATACTCCAACCGGGCTATTAACTTAAGACCGAGCTAACCAAGCTTGGTGCTCCAATGCAAAATGCCAAGCTAGTTTGGCTCTCGTTCAGTTGTACCTCGGTTGCCTGTTGAAACCGGGCTAATCTTCGGCAAGCTACGACCGAGCTAACCAGAGCGAGGTCCACTGTGAGAAGCCGTCATACCTCGACTCCAAACGCTAAGACCGAGCTAACTCCACTCCGACCGTGGTAACTGTTATTCCACTTAGACCGCGCTACTACTACAGTCCACTTACCAAGCCCTTTCCTACCATGGCCCATCGAGCGGCCCATTACTCAGCTCGGCCCAATTTACTTATAAATTACCCTCTCAATTGCCCCTTAATTCCATCTGCGCAACGTGATTGAGATTACTCTTCTTCATGCCGAGCTAAAAAGTGGTCTTCAACCGGGCTAAATTCACACCGAGCTACTAATCTATCTGGTCAAAACGTCTTTTTAGCCGCTGTAACTGAATCGCTTCCCATTCCGTGGACACGTGGCGAACGTTCATTGGCCCAGTGTAGCTGTCACGCCGTCTTCGTACTCCGAGAAATTTGAACAGTCCCGCCTTTTTTTTTACTCTTCACAAAAACCCTACTCTTCAAACATAACACTATTCACCTTTTTCTCTCTCTACTTTCTGAAATTTCCTCATTGCTGCTTCTGCAAAAACTCGTGTTTTGCTCCTGGTGCCATTTCCATCTCCAGTTCTTCTATTCTTGACTGGTATGTTTGCTCAAATCTGTTTCCTTTTTGTTGATTTGGCACCTACTTTGCAATATATAGCATGCTCGTTCGATGTTTTTCAAAATATATACCATGTTTGCTTCCATTTTTCTATGAAAAACCATGTAGTAGAACCACTTGTACTCACAAATAATCTGAAGAACAATGTATTTGATCCAAAATCACACTCCAACCGAACTAGGAAGTTGTTTGTATTAGGTGCGAACCTAGCCAAACTAAACAACCGAACTAACACTTCATGTCATAGTTGTAGTTTCAATAAGTCTGAATACCTTATGTTTTACTGGCCGAGCTAGCGAACTGCCTTAGGTTCGCGCAATACTGTGCTAGAAAGCCTCAACCACCAACCGAGCTATAACTTGGGCTATACCAGTTTCCTTAGTCAAAACCGAACTAGGATTGTTGCTCCAATAGCTTCAACCGGGCTAAAGTCCCTCGCTCAAACCGAGCTAAGAACGATTGTACCCCACGTAGCCGAGCTAGGACTTCATTATCTTTCCTTTGTTTCTTTCTGCACAATCCAACGATCTGTGCTTAACCTGTCTTTTTTACTTTGCAGACTTAGGTCGGCCAGGCACTCCCTTGAACGCTCAACCGAGCTACTCAGCGTCATTTCTCGACCGAGCTAATACTTAAGTTAATTTATTCATAATTTAATAGCCAATGGGTAAATATAGGTTTTTAGTAAACTCACCAGGGGCCATGGCCGAGTTCCGAAGGGACTACCATATCCCTAATGATGTCCACCTTACCTTGGCTGACCTAGATACCATACCCTGGGGAAACCCCGGCTTCGTTCCTTTCACCATTCTTTCTATTGTAGAAACCAGACTGCGATTCCCTGTACAGCCCCTTCTCTGTAAATTCCTTAGACAAACAAACCTTTGCCCTGCCCAGCTTTCCACCAATTCTTACCGCATAATAAATGGTATCGCTGAGCTAAATCGCCGGGCTGGCTTTAATCTCGGTTTAGCCGAGCTTTTCCACTAATAGTCCATAGGATCGGCTGAAGATGACTGGGTTTACTATTTAAGAATAAGGCGCCGACGCGAAAAGATAATAAAGAATACCCCAGATAAGGATGTAAACGATGACAATTTTTTCTGGATTTCTGGGAACTTCGAAGACTAAGAAGCCCAGATCCCGGGCGACCAGATAAACTGGAATAAAGGAATCGCCGGTATAATTACCTCGGCTTAGTTTGCTATTTTTTTTTACCTCGGTTTTCTTATCTTGGACCGTGCTAACTGTTTGTCTCTTTTCTTCATGCAGATTTGAACTTTCTTAAGTCCCAGTACAGCTACCCCAACTTGAACACACTTCATACCGCACTCCGATATCCACACAGAAGCTGGGCCGAGCTACTGAATTTTGAACCGACCTACCGATATAGTAGCCGTAGGAAGACCAGGGTGACCGATTTCCTCTTAGAGCCATCCCCAGAACCTGATCCTTCTCTTCCACAAATCAACTTGATCCCATTGACTGCGGAGCAAGAGATGGCCAAAAAAAGAGCAGTAAAGGCCTTTCTAACCTAAACAAACCAGACCGAGGTACCACTAGCCAGCCAACCTCAAGAGACCGTGGTAGCCTTGCCAACCCATCAGCCTTCAACATCTCAGGCAAGCAAGCGTGCTCGGATTTCCACAACCGAGCCACGCCTTGTTGATGAAGAAGACACCATTCTCCCACAATCCACTCCACCAAGCCCACAACCGGAGCGCTCAGACCGAGCTAGCTCCTCCAAGTGGGTGCCAAAGGTCACCTTCAGGAACCGCGCTATCACTGACTCCGATTAAGTGGTCGCGGAAAAAGATCATTTGTTGGCCTTCAATCTGGCCAAGAGCGTCTGCCTTCCAGCCGACATGGATCATCATGATCACCTTACCGAGCTGAAAGCCATTCGCTCGGCTTCAAAGTCAATGGTGTTGGTAAATTCTCTTTTTCCTTCTCCAAATTTCAACATCTTTTAGCTCGGTTCCTACTCAATACTGTCTCTCTCCCCTCGCAGGCCTTATAGAAGAACCACATTGCCCACAAACGCGTGTTGGAACTTCGAAAAACTACAAGGCAGGCCATGGCAGAAGCCAATGAAAAAATGGCCGAACTAAAAGAATCTCAGCAAAAGATAGCCGAGCAACAGGCTGAAGTAGCCCGGCTCACTGGCCTAGTCAATTCAGCCGAAGCTAATAAGAATAAGGCTGTGGCCGTGGTGAAAGATAAATACTTGCGCGAGCTGGCCAAGCTCGAGAGAAAAAAGAACGTCGAGATAACCGAGCTAGAGAAGAAAGTTGAGGACACGGAAGATCGCGGTTTCAAGGAGGGGGAGGCCACTTACATCAAGCAATGTGAAGTTGCAAAAGATCTTTTCTTCAAGTGTGGATGGACAGCGGCTGTGGCGCAGCTCGATCATAGCCCAGAGACCGAGGTCTTTAACCCTCCTCCGTATTTCATACCGAGCTCTATGGCGGAGTACGCTGCCGTCATTCAACAAAAATTTCTGGAAAATGAGGACAAAGATACTGTTCCAAAAGACAACACCCAGCCCGGTCGCCAATCTATCTCCCCAACTCCAGTGGTCTCCATCCTACCTTTGCCTGTAGTGTTTGATGCAATGCCTCCGATCGAGTTGAACCAAGAGGTGCTTGCAACAACCGAGCTACCTCTAGGTGAAGACTGAGTTGTTTTGGACGCTGACCTAGATGATCTTTTCTCCTGATTTTTCTTTTTTTGTCTAGCAAAAGAATTTGTAACCGGGCTAAGGCCCCATCTTTTGTACTTTGGCTTTACATTATCAATGAAATCATCTTTTGTTTTCCTCAACTGTCTGTTCGGTTTACTTCTATGATATAATCTGAATGAAGTAAATTCTCTGGCCAAGATATTTATCCCGGTCTTAACTTTGCAATCTAATTGACTATACCTGCCAACCTCTTCAGCCTAGATCCTTATCTCGGCTGAAGAACAATAAGTGTTGATTTTTCCAGCCAACCTCTGTAGCCTAGATCCTTATCTCAGCTGAGGAACAATAAGTGTTGGTTTTTCCAGCCAACCTCTGCAGCCTAGATCCTTATCTCGGCTGAAGAACAATAAGTGTTAGTTTTTCCAGCCAACCTCTTCAACTTAGATCCTTATCTCGGTTGAAGAACAATAAGTGTTGGTTTTTCCAGCCAACCTCTTCAGCCTAGATCCTAATCTTAGCTGAAGAGAGCTCAAAGTTGGTTTTTCTTGCCAACCTAGAGTAAAGTGTTTGGTTATTCCAGCCAAACGTCCTGCAGCCTGGATCCTTATCCTGGGCTTAGGAGGGGTGTCGGTTATTCCAGCCAACCTCTACGTTGGTTATTCCTGCCAACCTAGAGTAAAGTGTTTGGTTATTCCTGCCAAACGTCTTGCAGCCTGGATCCTTATCCTAGGCTTAGAAGGGGTTAAAGTTGGTCATCCCGGCCAACTATGCTTTCAATGCCCCTAGCTCACTAAAACAATCTTTTACAGAAGGAAACAATTATGCTAAAAATAAAACTACTCGTTTTATTGAGGAAAAGAAAAATTACAAGTATGTCTAAAGAGAATGCTAAAAATAAAATAGTTTGAGATTGGCAGTGTTCCATGGCCTAGGAATGGCTTTGTTGTCCTCGTCTTCTAAGTGGTATGCCCCTTTTCCTGCTAACCCAACCACTTTGTAAGGTCCTTCCCAATTGGGCCCTAACTTGCCGTCTCTGGGTACCAGAGTATTTCCCATTACTTTGTGTAGTACCCAATCTCCAACCTTGAATTGCCTTGGATGTACTGTCTTGTTATACTTTCTGGTAACTCTTGCTGGTATGAGGCAATGTGAACCAGTGCACTTTCTCTTCTTTCTTCCGCAAGGTCGAGTTCCAAGGCTATGGCTTCCCCATTTAAGTCTGGATCAAAATTTTCGCTTCTAATTATGGGGAGGCCAACTTCTAGTGGGATTACTGCCTCCATGCCATAGGCCAAGGAAAAAGGTGTTTCTCTAGTTGATCGCCGAGGTGTGGTACGGTAAGCCCATAAAACATGAGGAAGCTCATCCGCCTACTTTCCTTTTGCTTTCTCTAGCCTTTTCTTCAATCCATCTAAGATGACTTTGTTAGATGCTTCTGTCTGGCCATTTGCTTGGGGGTATGTCGGTGTAGAATTGTAGAATTCTATCTTGTATTCCTCACAAAAGCCTCCAAAAATTTTGCCGTCGAACTGAGTGTCGTTGTCTGATATTAGAGCCTTGGGTATACCAAACCAAGTGATGATATTCTGCCAGACGAACTTCTTCACGTCTTTCTCCTTTATTGATGCTAGTGCTTCTGCCTCCACCCACTTTGTGAAGTAGTCTGTTGCTGCTAGAAAGAACTTCCTGTTGCCGGGCGCCGTTAGAAGTGGTCCTACTATGTCCAAGCCCCACATTGCGAAGGGCCATGGGCTAGTTAATGGTAGACGTTCTCTAGCTGGTTGATGTATTTGGTGTGCGAACTTTTGACATTTCTCACACTTCTTCACATACGTCTCCGAATCTGCTTGCATGTAGGGCTACCAATATCCTTGTGAAATTGCTCTGTAGGCTAAAGATCTTACTCCTTGGTAGCTGCCGCAAATGCCTTCGTGAATCTCAAACAGGAATGCTTCGACCTTGCTGGGATGGACACACTTGAGGTGTGGTCCTGTGAAGGATTTATTGTACAAGGCCATTGATGGGGAGAGCCAAAATCGTTGCAACTTTGCTCTAATCTTGTTCGCTTCCTTCTTCTCTTCGGGCAAAGTGTCGTCTTTTAGGAACACTATAATGGGATCCATCCATGAAGGGCCTAGTTCGGCACAACATACCTCTTCTACTTCGGGTTCTTCAATGCTTGGTCTTGGTAGATAGTCAATCAGTAATGGATGTGGGATGGATGTATCTGCCATTGAAGCAAAGCTTGCTAGCTCGTCTGCTCTGCTGTTTTTTTCTCGGCCAATCTGATCTATCCGTACTACTTCAAATTTCATGATATCTTTTCTGACCAACTCTTGGTACTTAGCCATCCTTTCATCCTTTGCTTCGTAGTCGCCTGAAATTTGGTTTACCACCAGCTGTGAGTCACTGTAAACCATTAGCTCGGTAGCTTTCATGTAGAGTGCTGATTTTAGTCCTGCCAGAAGTGCTTCATACTCCGTTTCATTGTTTGATGCTGGGAAGCCAAGGTTGACTGCCTGTTCCACCACTAGGCCATCTGGTGAAATGAGGACTATATCGAGTCCTGCTCCGTGCCTGTTAGATACTCCATCCACAAAGAGCTTCCACATCTCTCCAACGAATAGCTTCCAGCAGGTAGAGGGATCGGATGATGCCTTGGGGTCCTGAGTGTTGCTGGTGTTTTCTTCAAAATCCACACTTACTGTTTGCCCCTCGCTATCTGATTGTACTAAGTCTTTATTTGTTGATGGGTCTTTGTTTGGTGCAGCATGATTTGTTTCTCCCTCCTTTTGTCCACTCTTGTCTGTCCTGGGATGTGGATGGGTATCCTGTATTAGGGGTTGCGCTATTCCGGCGCCATTTTCCATCCCTATTTCGGTTGTACCCGTTAAGTCAACTGGGCAGATATGATGACTTCCTGGTGTGAATTCTGCGACAAAGTCTGCCAAAGCTTGGGCTTTTATCACGGTTCTGGGTTGAAACTTGATGTCAAACTATCCCAACTCTACTGCCCACTTCAAGATTCACCCAGAAAAGTTCGCCCTCTCAAACAAAGCTTTTAATGGAAAAGCTGTGAGGACGATTATGGTGTGGGCGTGAAAGTAGTGCGACAACTTTCTTGAGGCCATCATCAAGGCTAAGGCTAGTTTCTCCAATGGTAAGTACCTGGTTTCTGCGCCCAGCAATGTCTTGCTGACATAAAAGTTCGCCCTCTCAAACAAAGCTTTTAATGGAAAAGCTGTGAGGACAATTATGGTGTGGGCGTGAAAGTAGTGCGACAACTTCCTTGAGGCCATCATCAAGGCTAAAGCTAGTTTTTCCAATGGTAAGTACCTGGTTTCTGTGCCCAGCAATGTCTTGTTGACATAAAAGATGAGCAGATGTTGGATTCCTTCCGCTCGGACCAACACTGCGCTAATTGCGTGCTGTGAAACTACCAGGTACAAAAATAGTTCTTCTCCAGGTATTGGGGTCACTAGCAGCGGTGAAGAAGACATGTATTCCTTCAAACTTTCTAGGGCGCAGTCGCATTCTTCATCCCATTCAAACTTGGCCTTTAATGCTTGAAAAAATGGTCGACATCTGTCTGACGACTGACTTATGAACCGGTTTAGCACGGCTGCCATACCGGTGAGATATTGTATTTCTTTTACTGAGTTACGCCTCTCTAGATCCTGAATTGCTTTGATCTGAGAAGGGTTTGCCTCTGTACCTCGGTTGGTCACCAGGAAGCCTAGGAATTTGCCTGATCCTACGCCGAACGCACACTTAGATGCATTAAGGCGCAACTTGTGCTTCTTTAGGATCTGAAACATCTCACCTAGGTCCCTGAGATGGTCATTTTTATCCTTGCTTTTGACTACCATATCATCGATGTAAGTCTCTATTGTTCTGCCTAACAATGGTTCGAACATCTTGGTGATCATCCGCTGGAATGTTGCCCCTGCATTTTTTAGGCCAAAGGGCATGACCTTGTAGCAATACAGTCCTCTTGGCATTGTAAAGGATGTGATCTCCTGGTCTGGTTCATACATAGCGATCTGATGGTAACCTCTGTACGCATCAAGAAAGCTAAGTCGATTGTGTCCTGCCGTTAGGTCTAGCAGTTGGTCTATCCGTAGTGGGAGAAAGCTGTCTTTTGGGCATGCCTTGTTGACTGTTTTGTAGTCCACGCAGACACGCCATTTTCCATTCTTCTTTGGCACCACTACTGTGTTGGATATCCACTTGGGATAGTGCACTTCTCTAATAGCTCCTACCTTTAGAGGGTTTCCCACTTCTTCCGCCACTATCTCGGCATGGTGGAGTGCTGATCTGCAAGTGCGCTGTATGATTGGTCTTGCAGTTGGGTGGACATTCAATTGGTGACAGATGAAGTTTGGGTTAATGTCAGGCATGTTATACGGTGTCCGGGAAAACACTTCGATGTTAGAGGTCAAGAATTCCATGACCTCTATTCTCTCGGTGCTGGACATAGATGAGCCAAGCAAAAAGAACTTTTTCAGGTCCTTTTCATCTATTCTTACCTGTACCAAGTCTTCCACTGCCTTCTGTTCAGTGGCTTTGCCAACATCCACAAACAATTCATTGCTCTCAGGTTCTTCCACTATCTGAACAAACCCTTTGGCAGCTTAGCTGTCATTTTCTGTGACGAAGCACTGCTTGGACATAATTTGGTCTCCAAAGACCTCTTCAATTACTCCGGCTTCGTTAGGGAACCGCATTACTTGATAGTAGGTTGACGCTATCGATCGCATGGCATGCAACCATGTCCTCCCCAAGATTATGTTGTAAGTGGAAGGGATTTTCAATGCCCAGAATTCCACTTGTTTCGTCATGCTTCCTACTCTGACTGGGAGGATAATCTTGCCAACTGGCCACTCTAGCATTGAGTTGAATCCGATCAGGGGAGATACGGCAGGTGCCAAGTCTTTGTCCTTCAGTTTCAGTTGTTTGAAGGTTTCGTAATACATTATCTCACATGAGCTCCCTTGGCCAATCAAAATTCGCTTGACGTCTTAATCCTTGATGCGGAGAGTGACGACCAGTGTATCGTTGTGAGGGCAATATATCCTTGCCAAGTCTCTGTTTGAAAAAGACATGACGTTCGTGGCCTCTGTTCTCCCATTTTTAATGGTAGGTTGCGCACTTAATACCTCACTTAGTGCTCAGCCTTCTTGATCATTCCCCTAAGCTCACATACTCGCTCAGGTTCGAATACCCCATGTATTACGTTTATCACGCCTTGAGGTGGGGCGTCGATCGGCGTTCTGTCTGGGCGATCGTGGTTTTAGGGGGCTGGCTGTGTCCCTCCTTCTATGTACTGGTCAAGGTGCCCAACTGCCACTAACTCATCCAGGTGTTGTCTCAACGGCGTGCAATTCTCAGTGCGGTGCCCTTTTTCCTTATGGAAGGTGCACCGGGATCTTTCGTCATAGTCCTTTTGTGTCTCTCCCAATTTAGCTGGCTATCTGACGAACGGTTCATCGCGTATCTCACTGAGAACCCGATAGATCGGTTTTTTGAACACCGTGGTAATGGCAGTGCGGACTCTCAACCACCTTTATCGTGGTCCTCTCCGTTGTCCCGCCTGCCTCGCCCGTTTCTGCTCGGACGTTCTACCGCGTTAACTTTTGCCGAAGTCTTTTTATCTGGTATTGCGGTTGTACCAGACTTTGTTTTTGCACGGGCGCCATCCTCTTCCACCCGAATGTGCTGGTGTACCCTCTCCATTAAGGCTTCCATTGTGAGGGGTGGCGTCAAGGTGATTGAGTCCCTCAACCTGTTTCTGACTGGAAGACCTCTTTTGTACTACGCGATGGCGAGATTTGTGGGGCAATCTTCTATCTGGTTGAAGGTCTTCCAATAATGACTGTTGTAGGATCTCAACGTCTCCTTGTCGCCCATGTCAATGGAGAGTAGCTGATCGATCTCTACTGGCGTCTTGGTGTTCGTTTTGAACCTTGTCACGAATGCCTCCGCTAATTGCGCCCAAGAAGCTATGCTACCTTCCGGTAGCCTTTCAAACCAGGTTAAACCTAGGTCGCCAAGGCTGGATGGGAATAAGATGCACATCAAAGCCTCGTTCCGCCGGTATACGGCCATGACCTGGCGAAAGTGGCTTAGGTGCATGTAGGGGTCTGTCTTCCCCTCATAAGTCGTAAATTTAGGCTAGATGAAGCCTAATGGCAGTGGTGCGTTCTCAATCGCCGAAACAAACGGCGAGCTATGTAGCCTTGCCAATGCTTTATCTGTTGGTTCGTAGGCAAGGTGCGGTATTGGCATTCTTACCTCGACGCTTCCATGCGTCCGAGGAGCCAACCGCTGAAGGGTTGAAACTCTGTGCGGGTCGCGTGCCCTAGAATCCTTCTTCCATCGTGCCCTTTCTTCAAGCACAGTCCGTAAGTCAAACGATCTAGGCAACTCCGTTTGCCTGGATGATGTCTGGTGCGTACGTGAGGGCTGATAAGTGCTTCTCTCAGTGTAAGACCTCAATGTTCTCATTCTCTTAGACCTGGAGTAACGAGTCCTGGAAGTCCTTGATTGAGTGTCGCCTGTTCTGAGGCTCCTACTCTCTGCTTGTGATGGCGTGGTATGCCTACCACGATCTTCCAAGTGGCGAGAAGGCGTATTGCTTTTGCGCCCCTCTCCTGTCGCCACCCCTTTCCCTTTTATCTGGCGCTTCATCAATTCCATGTCGGCCGCCATCTTCCTGATTAACTCATTGTAGACGTCCCCGAATGTCCCAGGAAAATCCCGTTTTGTTTATTTGGGCTCACTACAGTTCGGACTCAATGTCACGGTTCTTAATCTGATCTCGCAAAATACAATGCCAGATCGATAAATCACCAAAGAGTCCAAATCCGGCAAATCATTTTGAAAAATTAATTTTTAGAAAGAAATGCCAAACATGGACTGCTTTGCCAGATACAGAGTCGCCACCTAAATATTTTATTTTGGGAGAATTTAGGAAACCCTGACTTGTGCCTAAGGCTACGTGTCCATCATCACTAAAGTTGCCTCGGCTCGGGAACTTGGGTACGATTGGGGAAGGTCATGCAATGAGCACCCCTGCTCGCCCGATCAAAGATCGGCCACTACTAAACATGATATTTTGTTTTTAAAAACGCATGCATTCTTATTCCAGTTTATTAGCCTAGAATTACGATGTGATGCGCACAGCATACAAGTATAGACTGGATCACCTAAGTTGGAACAAAACATCTCATGTTTATTTTTTAAAGTGGTTTGCTACTCGCAAGTAGGCTAAAATGCGGATTTTGCCACCATCAAGTGGGCTTAGAAAATATGGTGATTTGCCACTCTCAAGTGTGCTTAAAACTCGCAATAAATGAATTGTTCCAATTCAAATAATCCAACCTTCACCCACAGGCATTCAGGCAGTTATATCACATAAGCACATAGCCTCATGGTCTGCATGCTATCATGGCATTCACTCACACATATGCAAGGATGCTAAAGCATAAACACTTACCGAGTACTCCGAGCCAAAGAAAGAAACTAATTAGAAATCATGCATGAATCCTAACTATACTAAGAATGCCTAATGCAAACACATGCAAAAATGCAACTACGATAGGCTCGGCTATTCTAAGATGGCATATGAGATGCAACAATCGATACATGTATTCAACTTGGAATTGAAATACATTGCAGTTAGCATGATGCGCCGAGCCTAGTGCACGCAAAACAGATGAATGGATGCAAACATACGAGCATAAGGATGCTAATTTAAACGTACCCTAAAACTAACCATCATAACCTGGTAAATAAAATGGAGAAAGACGTGGGGTTGGAAGATATACATCACACACACGCACACTTATTACAACATTGCCCTCCTCGGAGGGTCCGAATAAATAATACGCAACCGAATGAATAACGAATTACAGCTAATTATTACACAACCCTAATTAATTAACAAATTAACTAAAATAAAAAAGCTAGCATGCAAAACATATGAAATGGACTGCCTCAGCTCGGTCTTGAATGATAAGAAATGCATGCATGCTCAAGTCGCCTTGCCGAAAAATCCATCGCGATGCCCCGATTTGCCTCTGTTTGCAACTGGTCCCAGAACACAGAACAAAACTCCAGAAGGCTAAAACTCTACCATGCTATAGGGATACTACGACCGATTTGTGCTGCTGGTTTCCGGTTTGCTGCAACAGAGAGCAAGAAAGGAGCATGGTAAAGTATTTTCAACATATGTGTGCACGACCACTCTCCCCGTCATTGCATAAGCTCTAGGGGGTGCAGTCCTCGATTCTCGTGCCACCTATCACGAATCTCGATGCATGATGGCCGAGGAGTCGAATTGCATGACTCAATGTGAAATGGATGCACAAATGAACATAATAAGGCCTAAACTCCATCACGGGTAATCAAGAGTGTCGGCGACCGGGAATCGAAGCACGTTTCGTCACTTGGAGTACGAAACGTCCCTCGTTTCCCGTGTTTGGACTAAATCCTACTCCAAACACAATGCAATACACATGGCATGCATGAATGTAACTCTAACATACAACCTAAACATAATGCCACTAAATGATGCAAACATGCAAATGATGATATGCAAACATGCTACTAGCATACACAATGCTATGAAATAATCAATGGCATACTCAGTGCACATGAAAACTATATGACATACACAACGCACATATGACGATGGACAAACACAAAGGCATCATCAAGGCATACACAATGCGACGATCAAGCATGCGACAACAAGGACATGGCATACACAATGCAAGATGGACTTAAACTAAAGTGAATGGGCCTCAGCCATACTCAAATCAGTGGACAAACATGATGAAATTGGGCAACAAGAACACATGCAAATATGCACGAATGCAAGGGACCAAACCTAAGGCACCAAATGCAACTCTACCAAAGCACGGCAAGGGATGAAATATGGCATACAATCACACATTTTTCAGCTCTGAAATAACATGCAAGATGGTCCCGAATCATGTAAACACCTCACACAATGCATGCTAGATGGCCCGGATATCGAAACTAGTGAAGTGCATTACACAAGAGGTACACAAAGCAATGCTCAAATGACCTAACCAGCCCTAAACAGTCCCTATGCAGGTCCAAGACAGTGGGAAAATGATCTAAAATGATGGCTCAAAATGCATAGAAATGAAGCTCATGCAATGGTCCATAAATGAGGTATTTAAGCACGACTCTCAAACACATTTAAAGAGTGGAAAATATGGGAATATGGCACAAGTATAGGCTCTGAAATGACATACTCAATGGCCCTAAAACATGAAAACACCTCAGTATAAGCATGCAATAGGCTTCAAAACTCAAGACTAGGCAAAGGTATTACACTACAACCATGCATAGCAAGTATCATTCGACCATGAGGCATAAAAATAGAGTTAAGGCAGTCCAAAACATGTACAAAATCAGTTTAAGGCATGGCCAAAAAGTGCTAGAATCAAAGGCCAAAATAGCATGCAATGTAAGCTAGTAAAGAGGATTTGCACTACAAGCATGTGAGGCAATCAAGAGGCCACTAAACCAGAAAAATTCAGAGGTATGACATACCAAATAAAGCTCAAAAACCCACTGAAACATGGTTAATGCATGCAAGAATGACATGCTTCTTTGATAAGCTATAAGAGGGGTTATTCTACACATGCAAGGGACACACCCAAGGTGACAAAACCAACTCTGGACAAAGCCTAGGCAGGCCCTAAAACTCACAGGAAAGGGCCTGAAACAAGGCTTAGAGGTGTGCAAATATAGGCTCCTTTGTAAGGTCAAAAATGCTAGTAAACAAGACAACAAGAGAGAGGGTCACCCCTCTCTAATTTTGGCCCTCAAAACTACATCCCAACCACTAAAAATCTGTTGGATTTCAGTGGCTAAAAGGCTAAGCAAAGCTCAATACAAAAGCCTTAGGGCATGGCTCAAAACAAGGCAAAATGAAGCATACAAGGGGGTAGATGACCCCCAACAGAAAAATGATCTTAAACAAACATGTTAAGGGCCTCAAAATAAGACTTTTTTCAGTTTACACCAAAGCTCAAATGTGCTTGAAAATAAGGCTAAGATATGGATCAAAATAATGTTAAAAAGAGGAAAATGGTGTGTTACCCTTGTAGCACAAAAGGACAGCAACTTCTGGACCCAAAAACCAGACCTTTAGCCTCTGAAAATGACCTCCAAAGACCTCAAAGCAATGGTGGAAGTGTATGGCTATGAGGTGTAGTGTAAAAGGGTCAAGAACTATGCACTTTTGGAGCCAAAATGGTGAGATATAGAGAGGGATATATGTTTTGCCTTAGACCAATTTTCTGAACCCTAACCAAAAGAGAGGAGGGCCTCTCTTATAGCCAAAAGAGACCAAAGCTTCTCCAAGAAGCTAAAAAACAAGGGCAAAGATCCTTCATACACGTGTATGGAGGATGCAGTCTGTGCCTCCTAGCTGGCACAGCTGGAATCAACTCACTAAGACAAAACAGGAGGAAATGGGCTGACCAGTTCAGGTGGTCGGCCGACCAGTTCAGGTGGTCAGCCAGCCACTTTAGGTGGTCGGCCAGCCAATTCAAAAAGTCCAACTCCATGAAAGGTGGTTGGCAGCCCCATTTGGTGGTCTTCCAACTGTAACAACCCTCGTCACTGTTTACCGATTAACCACTGATTATTGCTAAACTGAGACTGATTATGATTGGTAACTGAATTGATTGAAGTACTGAACTGACTGACTGAAATCTGGAACTGAATTGATTAAGTATATCTGTTCGATTGTATGTCTACATGTTGACTGTTTGATTATCTGTTCATGCCTTTGTGTTTAAATTGCGAATTGAAGGCCTTATCGGCGGCCGAATCTGAAATTGATTGATGATTTGCGTTCATTGGAATTAGTATGATTTTATGGTGTATTTATCTAAAATGTGATTTGGTATGATTACATTAGGCTAAATGGTGTTAAATTGCATAGTTGAACTTATTTGCCAAAATGCCACTTAGTGGCCCACTACATGGAACATTTGAGACTTGCCTTCATTCTATTTTGAACATTTCATCAGCCTTGTTAAGTGTGTAACTGGCTAGAGAGTGAGGGAGAGTGAGAGAAGTGAGTTCAACTTGTTTTCATCTTGATTTTGCTTGGAGGCTTAGGGAAATTGAAAGCTTAAGTGCATAATTGAGCCTCTAGACTTGTAATTGAGAAACCTAGGTATGAATTTCATCCTCCTTATTGTGTATTTAAGTTCCTTCGAGCATGGATCATGGTAGTTTAAAGAGTTAAGTCAAGAATTGGTTCAATAGTGTTGAATTGAAGCTTAATTATTGCATGCATGGCATACTCTTGCATTTTAGAGCTTGTTCTTCATGAATTTGCCACATGCATGTCCATGTTTTGATTATAAACCATGTTTTCACCTTGTCTTTGAAAGAATTGGCTCATTAGAGCATGAAATTGAAGCTTTGAAATGGTTTAAATTCATGCATGTTTGCATGTTTTTTATATTCTTGAAAATTGGTTTGAAATTGAGTTGTTTGAAACACCCTTGAGCTTTGATTTTACAATTGAGCTTTGGAATCATGTTAAACTATGAGTTTTGGGATGTTTTTTGGAAAATTGGCCCAAGAGGATCGAAATTTATGTTTTAAAAGTTGAATTTGAGCTTGAGGTTCAAATCTGGGAATTCCATATTTTGAACTCACGCTCGAGCGGGGTGACTGGCACTCGGGCGTGAAATTCGTGCTCCCAGTACTTTGCACTGTTTTGAGGTCCACTCGAGCAGAATAATTGACGCTCGAGCGGGACATTGTGTCTCATGCTCGAGCCGGTGTCGAGCGCCCAATCGAGCGTGTTTTTTACCTATCCAGCACTTTTAATTGTTTTGCAGAACACTCAAGCGGGTAAGTCTACGCTCGAGCGGAAACCTTTGTCTACATGTCCGCTCGAGCGGAATAACCTACGCTCGAGCGTGACCCCTGTTTTTTGAAAATTCTGAAAATGCTTTTAAAGTGCATCTTTGCATCCTCATCCCATCCTAGGCATTCTTAGGCCTAGTTTAAGACATCTTAATGAGGATATAGATGTAGAACCACACCGAGGCAAATTAGGGATTAAGTTATTATTTTTCCAACTGTGTAGCTTAGTGTGTGTGTTCAATCTGTAAACTGTGTAGGGTTGGCGACTGGGGACGCGCTCTAGCTTTACTGTAGCCCAGAACTCTGTGAGTAACAGCTGTGTAAAGATATGTTCAAAATGATTATCTTCTGAACAATTGAACTTTACTACTCTCTGAACTGATATTGTTAATTGAATGAATGTATGTCCCATATTTTGAACTGTATTGTGGCATCCTTAGCAACTACTGTTTACTGTTACTGTTACAGAGATCTCTGTCAGTTCCCTTGTTGGAACCACTACTGTTACTGATTGATGACCATCATTTACTGTTCGGTCTTTTAAGACCTACTATTTACTGTATTGTTATGCTAATGGATGTACCACATATGACTGAATGACTGATATACTGAATTAACGAACTGTTTTCATTACTGTAAAGACATTCATTCTTAACCTCTTTACGCATTATGTTATTCACTGGGCTTTAGCTCACTGCTCATATATATATGTAGGTGTACAGGCACCAGACCGTAACTAGAAGCGTCGGGGTTAAGCTCCAGTCTTGTCAAGCCAACCACTGTGCCTCACTGCGAGGTTCCGAGTCTGTCAAGTTATGGCTTAGGGGTGTTTTTAATTTCCCCGTCTGTCTCTGTATCTATTTTGTAAACTGTATAAACTGTTACTGTACTGTTTAATAGGGATTAGGTCCCTGAACTGAATGACTGTATATATGTACATACTGTTCCGTACTGTTCATGTATAGGTGTATAAGAAATCTTTTTGCATACAGAATCACAGCTCATTGGACATTGTTTATTTACTGCTTTGGCTTCCGCCATGCCCTTGTACTCTGTTTTACTGTATTACTGTTAAGTGGGCCTTCGGTAATCTTAGATTACTGGCCGGTTACGGTACTAAACCCATAGAGGCGGGTTTGGCTCGTGACACCAACTGAATGCAAGCTAGTGGAGTGGTGAGAGACCAGCAATTGTGGCCCAAAAATAAGGGAGACCAGTTACCTGTCAAGAAAATCGGTTGGCGGTAGAAAAGTGATCTCCAAAGAGAAAATGTGGTCTCCCACCCTTGTACCACCTTCCAAACAATGAAAACAAGGTTCATGCCAAAAATGAATCAAGACGGATGCAAAACGAGGGTTCGAGGGTCAAAACGCGCAGCCGGGTGCCCTGAAAACAGGCCGTTAAGCATCGAAAGTGGAGTGCGACCACAAAGGTGGTCTCCCAGGCCACAGTGTCCCTCTAGAGAGAGGAAGCAAGGTGTGTGCCAAAAACTGAAGCAAACGGAGAAAGTTAAGCGGTCCCAAACCGAGGCGCGCGACCGACGGCTCTGAAAACCGAAAACTGGTCTCCAAACGAGAAAAGTGGCCTACGACCACGAAAAGTAGCCAACGGCCGCTGAGAGATGGTCTACGAGACCTCTCCCTCCCTTCGGGAAGAGAAAACAAGACCTGATTCGCAAACCAAGGCAAAACACAAAAGGATCCCAAGGTCCGGGGGTAAGGCTCTCAGGCGAAACTCCGAAACCTTGAAATGAGCACAAAATGCGCAATCACCGAGCGCTTAATCAATGACGTCTGAGTCTTAAGGTTGGTCAAAAATGGGGTGTCTACACTCGTCTTGCTCCTTTACCCGATCCTCCAAAACTTGAGGGTCAATCCTTCGCCTCTGCCTATCAGGACTTGATAAGCGACGAGGGCTGTTACCCCGCCTCCCCCTTGCATCCCTCCGGGGGTTCTGTCACTGGGGCTCTAAATCTGCCATGGGAGGGATGGAAGGCAAACCTTCGCGCCTCTCACCTCCCTCTGGGGTTTGTCCGTCAATGGCAGATTGCGGCAAATCTTCATTGTGCGTCATTGCGTCTAATCTAGCGAGGAAAACTTTTAATCAAGAGGTTTTTTTCTTTCTGTGATTCCCACAGACGATGCCAATTGTTCGAGCAACAAATAATCTTCTCGTATAATCCTGTTAATCAAGTCTGCGCACCTCCAAACGTCGTCGCTTTACTCCCTGAAAACACAAACGTGAGCTAGCCGGCGGGTGTGTACCGGATACCTCTCCGATGCCTAAGTCATCAAAATAGATAAATAGACAAAAGCTCCGTGTATTCGAGAATTAAAGTTGTGTTACCTCTCCATAGGTAATGTTATGAGCTTTTATAGGTTCCGCGTGGCATAATCTTAGTAGGACTCTTATTCCTCCACACAGAGTCCTCCTAGGAATCACACTCCTGAAGGATAATGCTTATCCTTTAACACCCCCCTCACTGCTTAAACCAAGTGAGATGGTTTTACCCCGGTTGGATAGCAGTACGACCGAGCTAACCTAGCTCAGATCTTCCCTTCAGTGCCTGTACCCTATTCATGCATACTCCAACCGGGCTATTAACTTAAGACCGAGCTAACCAAGCTTGGTGCTCCAATGCAAAATGCCAAGCTAGCTTGGCTCTCATTCAGTTGTACCTCGGTTGCCTGTTGAAACCGAGCTAATCTTCGACAAGCTACGACCGCATTAACCAGAACGAGGTCCACTGTGAGAAGCCGTCATACCTCGGCTCCAAACGCTAAGACCGAGCTAACTCCACTCCGACCGTGGTAACTATTATTCCACTTGGACCGTGCTACTACTACAGTCCACTTGCCAAGCCCTTTCCTACCGTGGCCCATCGAACGGCCCATTACTCAGCTCGGCCCAATTTACTTATAAATTACCCTCTCAATATCTATACGTAACTCACCCATAATTTTATTCAAATTTGTGTTTTGGAGTTGGCCAACAAATCGTTTGTTCTTCCGTACACACTTTCTCTCTTGTTTACTTCTTTCCAATTTCGGCCCTGCCCTTAGCCTTCAATGAAGGCTTCATGTTCCTATAAACTTGAGCCTCAATTGTATAAAGACCAAACTTTTTCTATGGTTACATATCAAAAAATTAATTTTTTTTATCATATAAAAATTACTAAAAAAAATTAATTTTCAAATGAGATCTAAACTTTATAAATTATACGTGAATAAAGAGAAAAATATATATATAATAAAAACATCCCACATGAAACACATATAGCACAAGTCATTATTACAATTTCCTTGTAGAAGAATCTCACAACAATATTGATTGGACAAAATAGGGTCTTCGTGATTGATGATGCAATAATCTTGATGGAAAGTGGGTCGGACTGATCCACGCTTCCGACGGGTCTGTTGGCCTTGGAATTCTCAAAGCGTGCTTGCAAAAAGGTCCAAAAGGGGAAATTGACCACCGGCGGACACTCCGACAATCAAGTTAGGTCAGGATAAATTGGTTTTAGAGAGAGAGATAGAGAGAGAGAAACAAAGGGGTGAAGACTTAACCTCTAATGTATCTCCAAAGCTTCCTTATATCATTTACTCATCATTTCCTTGTCCATTCTTAGCTGTCTTGTTGGCCAAAAGTCTATGGCCTAAGGCTTTGCCAGACTGAGCCTGCTCATCACAACGGTCGGTCACCACGTAGGTCGGTCGCCTCCCTCAACGTTCGGGTCCTTTCCGCGATCGACCACCATGTTGGTCGGTCACCACGTTAGTCGGTCGCCTCCTTCAATGATCGATCCCTTCCGAGGTCGACCACCACATCGGTTGGTCACCACGTAGGTCAGTCACCTTCTTCTGTGGTCGACCACCACACTTGTCAGAACCCCCACCAACCGCGACCGCTCCTAGCCGACCGTTACCCCCCCTCATTTCCCTTTTGGTCCTCTCTTTGACGTCTTAAGGGACTTCTCTCTTCTTTCATATTCCCTTCATTGATCTAAAGATGCACTTGGGAATGGGGGACTACTGATACTGATGGGCTCACAAGGGGGCCCAGCCCACAGCTCACAGCCCAGGTATTAAAGCTTAATAACTTTGAGAAACAAATGCTAGCTCAAGACCAATAGCATTCAAACACGTGTCAAGCGAGGAATCAGCCACGTGAAACAGACAAAGATCCTGCAAAGTTATTACACCAACACATCAGCCATTTAATGAGGCTACGGTAGCATTAAATGCGGCAAGACCCCTCACATCGAAGTATGCAAAATCACCCTGAACGATGTTAACTAGGCCATAGACTTTCGACCAACAAGACAACTGAGAATGGACAAGAAAATGATAAGCAAAAGATATAAGGAAGCTTTCGAGATACGTTAGAGGTTAAGTCTTCACCCTCTTGTTTCTCTCTCTTGTTTCTCTCTCTTTATCCCTCTCTCCAAAATCAATCTATCATGAACTAACTTGATCGTCGGAGTGTCCGTCGGGGGTCAATTTCCCCTTATGGACCTTTTTGTAGGCATGCTTTGAGGACTCCAAGGCCAGCAGACCTGTCGAAAGTGTGGATCAGTCTGACCCATCTTCCATCAAGATTATTGCATTATCAGTGATAATTGTCTGTATGGTTCATTTTTTTTCCTCGGATCCGATGGAGGAATATGCTCATCTTTTTAGAAGATCAATGGAAAGACACATACATGAATCTGGATTTGATATTTAGGAGGTGAAAATATATGTAATTTTTCATTGAAAAAAAAATATTATAAAATTTTAAATTTTGATGTATATCAGTACAAAAAAAATAATAATATTATTATTAATCAGATATTTTTTATCAACATAATAAAGAACAAAAATATAATTGAACATTTTTCTTATTTGCATTAACTTAATAAAATATTAACTATTATTATGTATCCATCTAGTAAAGTTAACTATTTAAAAATATTGTAATCGTGACTTTTTATAATATATATAAAAACATCTATGATAAACTTGACATCAAAATCATAATTAATATCTTTTTTAAATATGATCAAATAACTTGCTACAAAATCATCTTTCGTCTTATTATGCAATTTAGTTTTGAAAAAAAAATTATTATTGAAAATGTACGTTTTCATGAGTATAATGATAATCCATTTTAATAAGCAGTATTAAATTTAATTAACTTATTTTAAAAATGTCATGTTGAAGAGTAAATATTTTTATTTCCAGACAATATTCTTATTTCGAGAGAATGAACAAATAAGAATGAATGCAAATTAAAGTGTAATTTATAAAAGAAAATAAAAAACACAAATGATAGATGAACAGAAAACAAGAATAGTAACAAATAAAAACAAATAAAAGAATACAAGTAACTTTAAATAATATAGAAATATAACAAATAATATAAACGGCGCTGCTTGAGGGCCCGAATTTCGGGGCTCGAATGCCCCGAAATTTCCACTTTAGGTAAAAAAAAAAAAAAAAAAAAAAAGGAAAAAAAAAAAAAAAAAAAAAAAAGTTTCTAAAAATGGAAATTAGGGGCATTAGGGGCAAATTTTTTAGGGCCACCAATCATTTTCCTAATATAAATAACAAACAGAATAGATTAATATTTGATAAAACTCAATTTAAAAATATTTTTAAATTTTTTATAACGTAAATAATTTAGAGGGTACGAACTACTAAAATTTTGAAAATGTAAAATATTTTAATTTAAAATTTTATATTAATAAATAATATAATATAATATACATAATTTTTAAAATTTTAGAAGTGTAACCGCCCCTACCCGCACTAGAGCCATCATGAATGGACAAACAACTGAAATTTATTAAAAATTCTATATGACAGACAAATTAATGGGCTTGTATAGATTAAACTATTTTATATTTAAAAAATGCTTGATACATTTAATTTATTATCTTTAAAAATGATTTCTAATAATATATTAGATAAAAATGATTTCTAATGATATATTTGATAAGTATTAAATTTTGATTTTGTTAAATATTATTGTTATTTTTATTTAAATCGTCCAATTATTCTTTTAAACTAAGGTCAAGTTTGGCCTGCTTCAAATAATCCATCTTTTTATCTTTTTTTTATCACATCACCTCTCTATTTTTCTGCACATCTTTTCGTAAAAAGACAAAAGTACACTTATTTAGGTCATCCCAAACAACCCCTAAGAGATTGTTTGAAATGATTTAAATAAATATATTTTTTACTTTTTATAAAAATAAAATTATATAATTTGATAGAAAAGTGATATAATCTAAATAAAAAATAATATAACCAAAACAAAATAAAAAGTAAAAAATTTTGTGCTAAAATAATATATCCTAAATAACCCTTAATTGTAGTGGGCCTCGTTCAAAAAAATTGCCGTGAGTCAATTTTTATAATCTAGTGGCCTCAATTTTACCTAGAAATAATTGAACCTTCTCTCAATTACGTAGGGATGCCCATTACATAGGTTTTTTTTTTTTCTTTTTTATTTTATAAAATAATTATTTTCTTATAATTCATTTCCCATCATTTTATTAGTGAGTTAAATTAAAAAATAAATATTCTGAATAAAATAATCATTCTATTTAGGTCATTCAAATAAATCAAATACTATATTAATTCACTACAAATTGATAAAAAATATATATTACAAATAAATTATCATTTACCATGTAAAACAATAATCATTCTGTAAAGAAATTAAAAAATAATAATTCTATTTTATTCCATTGTCATTTTAATGAACTAAACCCTAGCTTACTATTATTATCTAAAGTACCCCCTTAAATCTTTTGATTCACATAAAGTTGTGGGATGAATGACCATAATTTCATTTAATTGTTTTTTTTTCTGGTTAGGCATTTACCTTTTGCTTCTTTTGTGTGTGTGTGTGTGTGTATTGGTTGTACTCATTTGTCTCAATTTTATGAAGTAAAATTAGGTTTGGGATAATTAGATTTTTTTTGGGGGGAGAGAGGAAAGAACATCATTTGTGATTAACTCTCGTATGCTTAATCTAACTTGAATTTTTTTAAATTTAGACAATATATTTTAAAAATAAAGTCAAATTAAATATAATTTGCAACTCTCAATTGTGTGCATATATATATATATATATTAAAGATTAACGTAAAATATAAGAATTATTTTAATTTATCTAGACTATTAACGTAAGATTGTAAACCATAAATGCACTCATTTTAGTTTTGAAGGTATTTAGAATAACATAAATATATATATTTTTAATTTTTTATAAAAAAATATAAAAATAAATAAATAAAAAGTATGCTGTTTTCACTTTATGTCAAATATCTCTTGTTTTTTGATTTGGGCGGTTTGTGGGACACGCATGTTCTAGAAGATTCATTATAATATTAGGGGTTGTTTGAGATGACTTAAATAAGTGTATTTTTTATTTTTTTATGAAAAAATATACAAAAAAAAATAAAAAATAATGTGATGAAAAAAAATAAAAAGATAAATTATTTAAAATATGCCAAACTTGGCCTAATTGTTAAATGCAACCACACAATGTGGGGATTCTCCCACATCTACGCATTGTTGTTGCCAGCAATTCCTTAAACTCTCTCTATTTTCACAAGGGAAATGTTTGACATTACCAAAAGTTGTGTTTAAAAATAATTATTTATTGATGTGACATTTACTTAAAGAAAAAAAGACACAAATAATATTGTGATAATGGGTGAAATTTACTGTCACATCATTAGTGGTAACATAATTAGTGCTTCCACTTATTTTCTTTTCTACAATCACATGTGTTTTCGGTGACGGAATCAAGTCAAGTGGCACATTAGTTTTAGAGCGCTGCTAAATATCTCTATTTTTTTTTTTAGGACCCTTTTTTTTTTATATTTTGTTTTATTATAATTTTGCCTTAATATCAAATTTTAATTTTGTCCCCAATTACTATTCTCTAGGCCCCGTTTGTTTTCAGAGGTAAAATAGAGGGGATTCATAATGAAGAGATCAATAGTGAGGGAATTGTTAATAAGGGGATTAAGTAAAATTATGTTTATTTTGATGATAGTTGTTAGTGTAAGAATTGTTAAATTTATTTTATATAAAATAATAAAACAAATAAAAAAATATAAAAAAATTAAACATTAATGTTAAAAAAAATGCCCAACATGTAAAAAATAAAAAATAAAAAAAAATTTATAGTCCCGCGGACTATTTTTCTAATCACCTCTATCTCATCCATCTTATTTCCCTTCCAACTTCTATCTTAATCCTCTCCTCCATCCTAATCCCTTCCCCAACTAGGAATGGCAACGGGCCGGGGTGGGGTCGGGATGACCCTCCCCGTCCCCGATCCCAGCGGGGAACCCTTCACCTCCCCTGTCCCCATCCCCTAATGGGAATCAGGTTTCCCAGCCCCGAACAATCCTTGACAAATCTGTTCAACACACATACAAACACAAGAACCAAAAAAAAATAATAATCTGTAATATATACAGATCTGTTCAACACACACACACACATTCAAAACACACACATAACAGATATAATATTCTTCATCAACAACAACACACCACAACAGATAACAACTTGGAAAAAAAAATTGTTCATCAATCAACAACAGATATATATATATTATAAAGAGAGAGAGGGGGGGCTTCACGATCTGTCCGTTAATCAGACATCGATCGGACCCCGATCTATTCATGGTCTGTTGATCAAGACATCGATCGATGACTTCACGGTCCTGGTCATGGTCGTGGCTTTTGATCGATGGCAACAGAAGGATCGGTGGTGATGGTGGCTTCATATCAGTGGCTTCACGGTGGTGTACGATGACGGTGGTAGTGAAAGAGAGAGAGAGAGAGACGTTGCGAGAAAGGAAAGCGACGAGTGAAGAAGATCGGCGGTGGAGGAGAGTGTGAGCGGAGATCGGCGATGGAGTAGAGAGAGAGAGAGAGAGAAATGAGGGATTCTTTTGGGTGTAGAAATGAGGGATTCGAAATAAGAGAAAGGGGCTGAGAATGAATAGTTTATAATATATAATATATATATATATATACAGGCCACCTTCGGGGATAATTCGGGAGCGGGGGCAGGCCGGGGCCGGGGTTGGGAAAACCTATCCCTGTCCCGTCCCTGGCCCCGACCTGAAAATCATCGAGAATTTAATTTTTTAATACCATTCCTGGCCCTACGGGAAGTAATTTTCGGGGAAAACCCGTTCTAATAGGGGTCGAGGGGTTAGGTCCCGTCGGGCCGGGTTTGAGTTGCCATCCCTATCCTCAACTCTACAAACAAACACAACACTAAATGGGTCTCACCTCTATCCTAATCTCATCCCCACCTCTACATCTCAAAACAAACAGGGCCTTAAGTCTAACTCTACATAATCCCACCACCACTTCACTCCTACCGACACTCTTCGGCGACCACCCACCATCACTTCCACCCCAGTCGACAGCCTCTCCAAACTACCACCCAACTCTCTCGCCGTCAGCTGTAGCCACCTAACCTTTCCCCATTACCCACATCTCCTTCTTATTTCCTTCTCCTCATCTTTTGTCTTCTTTTGTCTTATTCTTCTATTTTTTTCTTGGTCTTCTTTGAAACCCTAGGTTTTCATCCCCTTCTCGCCTCTTGCTCGCTCTCACAATGGATTGGAAGTTTCACAATGACAGAGTAAATTCGGCAACACAATTCCTGAGTAAATCTTTTTGGTTCAGTAACACAGTGCTGAAACAATCAGGATTTGTTTTCAGTTCTTTCAGTTCCTGAACATAAAAATCTAGTTTATTCATTAGTCATTGCAATAACAAACCAACATAGCAAACAAACAAACTATCAAACTAATTCAAACAAATTCATTGACTGCAAGATAGAGAGTCAAAACCCCAAATTTTTCACCGTTGATGATGGAGAGGGTGTGAGTGAGGAAGTCACTGTCGTTCTTCCATTGTTGATAGAGAAAATGGGTACAAAATGGGTGGTTGTGACGGTGGTGAATAGTCGCGGTGGTGGATCGACAGAGATAGAGAGATCTAAGAATAGAAAAAGGAAAATGAGAAGATATATGAGTGGATCAATGAGGAATGGTAATGGTGACTGCTGTGCGTAGAATGATGGCTGAAGGAAGGTCTCCAATGAGAATGAAGGTTATAGGAGGAGTCGCCGGAGTTTGAGGGTGAGGTTGTCAGTTGAAAAGTGAATTTTTTTTTTTGGGTGAGGGTATATTTGGAATTATGGTAGAGATCTAAAAAAAAAAGAGAAGGGAGTCAATTTTGATAATGGAGTTCAAAGAAGTAAGGGGTCCTAAGAAAAAAAAAGTAGTGGCATTTAGTAGCACTCCTAATTTTTAAACTAATTAATTAATTTTTTTTTAAATTAAAAATTATATAATTTAATATATTATATACTGATCTCTATTTTTTTTAAATAAATAAAAAGATATTTTAAGGACTCAAAGATGTTTATCAATCATTCAAATATCTATTAAGCTGCCATTATAACATAGCTTTCTATATAATAATCATCTTATTTTACATATTTACTTTTCATTCATTTTTAGTGAATTCAATATATAATAAATGAATATCTTGATAATAATATTATTCCATTACTTTCGTTTCAGTGAACATAAAGACTATCTTAATTTACTATAAACATTTGATATAAAAAATATATATTACAAATATAATTAAATAATTACTATGTTAAGACAAGTATTGATGTATTGACATTTTTCTCA
>NW_021025649.1:531601-644101 GCF_004153795.1 Camellia sinensis
AAAAAAAAAAAAAAAACAGATCTATCACTCATATTCAGATATATATATATATATATATAATCAGATCTATCACCCTCTCATAATCAGATATATAGATCTAAAATAAACAGATCTATATACTCATATATATATATATATATAAATCTGTTTTAACACCACACATGTACAAATCTATATACAACACCATACGAAGGAGGATCGGCGTCGAGGACGAGGATCGGCGTCGCGGAGAGGATGATCGGCGTTGAGGACGACTCTCGGCATCCCAGACGCAGATCGGAGGGAGGCAGTGACGGAGATCGGGGAGTGAGGCAGTGAGGTCGGGAGGGAGATCAGAGGGAGGGAATGATGAAGATCTGAGGGAAGGAGGGAGATGAGGCTTTTAGAGAGAGAGAGAAAGAGAGAGAGAAAGGAAGAGACAGACTAAACTGAGTTGAGTCCAGACCAGAGGCAACATATAATATAATATATATATATATGGCCCTAAACATAAACAATTAAACATATAAACATATAATATATATATACATATATATTATAATAAGTATACGGGAGGTCAGTCGGGGATCAATCAGGGTGGGGCCAGGCCGGGGCCGGGGTTGGGAAACCTATCCCTGTCCCCGTCCCTGGCCCCGACCTGAAAATCATCGAGAATTTAATTTTTAATACCATTCCTGGCCCTACGGGAAGTAATTTTCGGGGAAAACCCGTTCTAATAGGGGTCGAGGGGTTAGGTCCCCGTCGGGCCGGGTTTGAGTTGCCATCCCTATCCTCAACTCTACAAACAAACACAACACTAAATGGGTCTCACCTCTATCCTAATCTCATCCCACACTCTACATCTCAAAACAAACAGGGCCTTAAGTCTAACTCTAACCCTAATCCCACCACCACTTTCACTCCTACCGACACTCTTCGGCGACCAACCCACCATCACTTCCACCCCAGTCGACAGCCTCCCAAACTACCACCCAACCTCTCGCCGTCAGCTGTAGCCACCTAGCCTTTCCCCATTACCCACATCTCCTTCTTATTCTCCTTCTCCTCATCTTTTGTCTTCTTTTGTCTTATTCTTCTTATTTTTTTCTTGGTCTTCTTTGAAAACCCTAGGTTTTCATCCCCTTCTCGCTCTTGCTCGCTCTCACAATGGATTGGAAGTTCACAATGACAGAGTAAATTCGGCAACACAATTCTGAGTAAATCTTTTTGGTTCAGTAACACAGTGCTGAACAATCAGGATTTGTTCAGTTACTCAGTTCTGAACATAAAAATCTAGTTTATTCATTAGTCATTGCAATAAACAAACCAACATAGCAAACAAACAAACTATCAAACTAATTCAAACAAATTCATTGACTGCAAGATAGAGAGTCAAAACCCACAAATCTTTTCACCGTTGATGATGGAGAGGGTGTGAGTGAGGAAGTCACTGTCGTTCTTCATTGTTGATAGAGAAAATGGGTACAAAATTGGGTGGTTGTGACGGTGGTGATAGTCGCGGTGGTGGATCGACAGAGATAGAGAGATCTAAGATAGAAAAAGGAAAATGAGAAGATATATGAGGTGGATCAATGAGGAATGGTAATGGTGACTGCTGGTGTAGAATGATGGCTGAAGGAAGGTCTCCAATGGAGAATGAAGGTTATAGGAGGAGTCGCCGGAGTTGAGGGTGAGGTTGTCAGTTGAAAAGTGAATTTTTTTTTGGGTGAGGGTATATTTGGAATTATGGTAGAGATCTAAAAAAAAATGAGGAAGGGAGCAATTTTGATAATGGAGGTTCAAAGAAGTAAGGGGTCCTAAGAAAAAAAAGTAGTGGCATTTAGTAGCACTCTAATTTTAAACTAAATTATATTAATTTTTTTTAAAATTTAAAAATTATATAATTTTAATATAATTATACTGATCCCTTTTTTTAATAAAATTAAAAAGACCAAAGTTAATTCAAAATTACTATCATAGCTGCCCATAACATTAGCTTTTCTATATAATAATCATTTTTTTATACTATACTTTTCATCATTTTATTAGTGAATCAAATATAAAAATGAATATCTTGATAAAATAATTATTCCATTTACTTCGTTCAAGTGAACCAAAGACTATCTTAATTTACTAAAACATTGATAAAAATATATATTACAAATAAAATTATAATTAACTATGTAAGACAATGATTATTAGAGCATTTTCATCACGCTAGCTACTTTTATTTTTTAGTTTAACATTGTGAGTAAATCATTAAAATTCAACTCTATTAAACTAAGTTAGCTATTTTAAATTTGATGGATTTGACTCAACAAATGTTGTTGTTGGTTTGGACTAGTTAAATATTAAAAATATTACTTTTCATATTTTGAAATTAGCTGTGTAGAGTATATAAAAATAATTTTAAATTAAAATTAATAAAAATAATATTTAAATAACAAAAAAAAAGAAAGAAAATTTGATCAAAACCCCACATAATAAAATTTTTATGCATTAAAGGCGAGCATAAAAAAAATTCTTGAGGCTGTGACAAGCCTTACTCTCATGTTTAATTAATATAGACAATAAGGAGATATTTTGTATGTAATAATATAATAATAGGTATTTAGTATAATAGAAATTAAAATAAGAAAATTTATTGGAAAGTTTTATTTTGGGAACTTCTGTACTATTTGGTTCCACATTTTAAATGGTTGTTGAGGAGTTCCTATTAAGTATAGTGTGTGACCAATAAGTCATTTTTCAAACGTGGATGGGTATTGATTAGACAGATATACCCTTACTAGTTAATTCAAAAAGTTTTTTTTTTTTAGAATGTGTGACAGGTATGGTGTGATACTCTAATGTGGCAGGTATTGATGTGACATTCCAACGATGGGACACTCCAAAAAAATTAAAAACTCATTTGTGTATTTTTTCCAAATATGACAACGTAACAGATATAATGTAACACTCTAAAATTTGTATTCATCCTTAGTGCTTTTTTCAAATATGATAACATGGTAGGTATGACATGACACTCTAAAAAAAAAAAAACTCCTTAGTATACTTTTTTCAAATGTGACAACTTGGCGGGTATGTCGTGATACTCTAAAAAAAAATTAAAAACTCTTTAATGTACTTTTTTTAAACATAACATGTGACACTCCAACGTGACGGACCCAATTTGATTGAATTACTGTGTATTTTCACGTCAAGCGCCAAAAAACAATTAGTAAGGAATTCACGTCCCACACTACGCGTGTTAAAAACAACCAAAACTTTAAAAAGCTACTAGTACGCTTTTGAACAATGTGACACACAAACACCCCACCACCTTCCTCATACATAACTATGTCACATGTCCCCCACCTGTACTAACAATAGCAAAACAATCAACAAATAATTTAAGGGACCACATAGTCACCAAAAAAATATTTAGGACCTTATATATTACAAGTCTACAAAACGAGATTTACTGATCAATTCCCTATTAAAATAATACAATAAGAGATTGAAAATGCAATAATATAAAAAGATAGAGACCAAATCTAAAATTATGAAAATTTAATATTTATTATTAATACATAATTATTAGAAAATAAATAAAATAATTACTTTGAATCCTATCGAATTAAATCGCAAAGAAATGTGAGAAACTAAGCGAAAAGAGCGTTACTGGAAACTAGAATTTTTAAGGGATTAATCTATAATTAGAGGGTTTAATAATTAATACTATGATTTTACAAATGACTACTAAACTATCATAATTGATTAGGGTTTAAACGAATTCACCCGCAATGAGTTTAAATTCTAAGGTTAGATTTGTGAGAAAACGAAAATTCAGAAATCTTATTGAAATAATCTCTAATATTAGGATTTCAAGAGTAATTACAAAAATTAGGCTCCCTGCAAAAGAAAAATTACAAAATTGGTGATCCCTTTCTCTCTCTGTTATCCACAATTTTTAAAGTTTGTTACTGAGTTAATATCTGAACTATTTAACTTCTTATATAATAGATCTATTGACATAACGTTTTGCACTTTTAAATGCAAAATATGTGTGCCCTAGATAACGGCCTAATTTGGGAATAGGATTAAAAGTCACTTTTTGATTTTTAATTTATTTTGAGTCACATTACTTCTTTATTTTTTTTATTTTTTAAAAAAAAATAAAACAAGACAAAAAACCCACTTCCAAAACAACCCAATGGCTTCGTTTGGGATGTAAATTGGCTTTTTGACTTTTTGTTTATTTTAGTCTGGTGCTAAAAAGCCTCGTTTGGGATGATTTTTTTGATTTTTTAAACTTTTGTAAAAGAAAAAATGAAATAATTATGATTTGAATGTGATATTTTATTTTAGGAAAAATTAGTCTAAGGTCCCTCTCCCATTTTTAGGCCTAGTTTGGGAAGACTAAATAAGTGTACTTTTTGACTTTTTATGAAATATGGGTTGGGTTTGGATTGGGTTTGAAGTGATGTGTTAGAGAGGTGATGTGACTTAAATAAGATGATGTGACTTAAATAAGATAGTGACTTTTTGACTTTTTGTCTTTTTTCAATCATGCCAAACTTGGCCTTAGTAATGGAAGAGATCTACAATATTATTTTATAATGTCTAAGGTCCCTCAACCCCACACCTATGTATCACAGAGAAATTTGATTTTCTCAAATCAAATTGGCCTCTCCCTCTCTTTCTCTCTCTCTGCTCTTCCTCTTTATTAACGAAGAAAACTTTGAACTTGTCAATCTCATCCTCCAACAGCCTCACAAAATCGATCACTTCCTTCATGACAACCTTCTCTGCTCCGCTGTCAACTCGAATGAGTCAAATCTCAAATCCAACACTCAAATCTCCATTGGCGACCGAAGAAAAGAAAGGGAAGAATGGAGTAACAACGGGGCGGACCGAAAATGAAGTAGATGAAGTCACCACTAAACAAGAAAGCGAAGAAAAAGAAGAGTTCGAGTTCCGAGAGGTCGGTTTTAGAGGAAAATTCAAATGAAAAATGTGGAATTGGATGTGAATGCAGTCAAAGGATTTGAAAAATGCAAAATTGGTGTCTTGAAATATGGTTAGGATTTGGAAGTTTGGTGAAGTAAGAAGGATAAGAAGTTTTTATGCTGATGTTGCAGTGAAAGTGGGTTTGGGTTTGGGTTTTGATGGAAGTGGTGGTAGGTGTATAAACCTAGTTTGATTAAAGAGGATTTGGTTGAAGGATTGGGCCTATTGATAAAAAATTTGGTGGAATTGGTTAGAATTTTGGGTGGGTTAATTGCTGGAGAAGATGACTGTGGATTTACCCTATTTCTAACATTTTTCAAAAATCTTTAACCCACTTCACTGTAAAGCTTTTTTTCCGAGGACCTCTTTCATTTCCACCTTAAGAACAAGAAGAGAGCTTAACCCAAAAAAAAAAAAAAAAAAAAAAAAAAAAAAAAAAAAAGAGGTAACAAGGCTGTAACTGCCAAGGCCACTGTTGGTAAGAGGCTTGTGAGACCAAAATTCTGGAACATCAAAATAAACAGAGGTTGAATTTTCTCAGGTCCAGAGAAATTCTTTGAGTTGAACTGAATTTTCTCTGGGTTGGTCCAGAGAAATTCTCTGAGTTGGACTAAATTTTCTTTAGTTTGAATTGAATTTTCTCTGAGTTGGTCCAGAGAAATTCTCTGGTTTGAACTGAATTTTCTCTAGGTTGGTCCAGAAAAACTCTCTGAGTTGGACTGAATTTTCTCTGGGTTGGTCCAGAGAAATTCTCTGGTTTGAACAGAATTTTCTCTGGGTTGGTAAAGAAAAATTCTCTGGTTTGGATTGAAATTTCTCTGTGAATATGCATCCAAATCACTGAAGCTATCAAACTGCAGAAAATACAAGTGAATTTCTCTAGTTTGAGGGGATTTTCTTTAGGATTGAGTAAATTTCTCTAGGTTGAATCTAGAGAAATTATCTGGTGAGATTTTCTCTGTGATATGTCCAGAGAAATTTGGAATTTTCTCTATGATGTGTCCAGAGAAATTTGGAATTTTCTCTGTGATTTGTCCAGAGAAATTCTTTGAATCGAATTTTCTCTGGATTAATATTGAAAGACCTTAGACATTATGAAAATATTGAGTGTCCTTTATGCTATAAAATCTTAATACCAGGAATCTAAAAAAAAAATCCCTTTAGCTTATTAAACTAAAAAGTCTATTTTATTTTTTTATAACTATTTTAATCTCAACCCAATCCAACCTAACCCATTATGCCAAGCGAGTGCAATAATAGACCGTTGTGGATGCACTTAAGCGACATATTTATGTCAATGGGACTGGCTTCCCTCCAGTCTCAGATCGGACTGAAGGATACTGTTGGGCTTGTGGAGGCCTACCACGAATCCCGTTTCGATAATTCAAACCGTTCAATGTGTAGAACTCGTCAAGTACTATATGCCTGTAAAAAATCACGTTGATCGGATATTGATAGTTATTTCATTGGATCAGATTTTTGTCAACTGTTTAGTTTTTTACTGTCTATTTTTTTTTATACAAAATTGATTTGATCACGTAACTATCGATAATCGATCAACATGATGTTTTACAGACATATAGCACTTGACGAGTTCTATACATTAACAATTCGAATTATCGAAATGATACCCATGATAAACCTCCACAGGCCCAATAATACTCTCCAATCCAATCTGAGACTAAAGGGAAGCCATGCCCTATGTCAATATATGCTAGCCATCATAATAGAATTTTTAAAATCAATTATAAAAAGAAAAAGAAAAATAAAAGGTTAAGAGTGATGCTCTAATAGCACAACTAATGATGTGGCAGTGGGCCCTGCCCACTATCTATGTTTTTTTTTTTTTTTGACATTCCCAATACATTAGTGCTATTAGTGGTCTTTTTTTAGTGGTATGAATCATTGTCGAAAGAAAAAAAATATCTCATCATTGTGATGTGTGTCACCTCATTCTTTTAAACACACAAATATATAGTAAAACCATTGAAATACAGTAACATTATAAATTTAAATTTAATTATTTAAAATTATTAATTTATAATTTAGATTATACTATAAATAGATCTCAGACATACAAATTTAATTTCAACCACATATCATTATATATATCATTATTCGGGATAAATTAAAGATAAATAAGCCTTTGTCTAGAATGTGGGTTAGTTTTTTTGACTCTTTAACTTTTTGGTTAGTTTAGCCTAAGACTAAAAAGGCTCGTTTGAGATGGATTTTTTAATCTTTTTTTAAAATATTTTTATGAGGAAAAAAATAAAATAATTATGGTTTGGATGTAATATTTTGTCTTATTGACTTTTTAACTTAGGTCTCGTTTGAGATACACATGTTTTAGCCTAAAAATAAAAAAGTTACTAAAATCATAAAAAAAAACCTATAACCTATATCAAAAAATCAAAAATTATATTTTCTTTCTACTTTTTGCACATCTTTTCGTAAAAAATTAAAAAGTCATTCCAAACATACTAGTTTTTTTTACCTCATATTTTAGTTAAAAAATCAAAAAGTTACTAAAATAGTCTATTTCCAAATGGAGCCTATCTTTTTATGACTAAAATAGTAAAAAAAAAAAAATCCATGCCAAACGTAGCCTAAGAGTAGATAGGTTCATAGAGTTATTTGATTGAAGGATCTGGCTTCTCTTCAGTTCGTGATCGGATTTGAAGGTCCTGTAGGGCTCGTAAGGGCTCACTACGAGTCCCGTTTCAATAATTTGGATTGTTCAATATGTAAAAATCATCGAGTACTATATTTTTGTAAACAATCACGTTGATCGGATATCGATAACTATCTCATCAAATCAAATTTCTATCAACCGTTTGTTTTTTTACCATTTTTTTTATACAAAATTAATTTGACCACGTAACTATCGATATTCGATTAACATAATTTTTTATAAACATATAATATTCGACCAATTTTATATACAGCAATAATTTAGAGCTCTAAATAAGGAGTTCTAAATCCACTACTAATGAGGTAAAAATTGAAAAAAAAAATAAAAACAAAAACAAAATACAACATACACTGTAATGATGAGCAAGACTTACTACTACATCATTAATAATGACTCTAATTAAAATTTCCAAATATTTTTGTTTTATATATTAAACGACTCACGTTATGAAAACGAAACCCGTTATAGAATTTTGCGAGCCTAAGAGCATTCTTCCGTCCGGATTAGAGGAAGCAACAATTATTCATCCCACTAAAAACATCACCACTAATAGCACTAATGTATTAAAAAAGTAAAAAAATAAATAAAAAAATACAACTCTAAAATTAAAACATCACATCATTAATGACGAAATCCACTGTCACCTAATTAGTGAGAGCACTAATTAGTGCTCTCAAATATTTTTTTTTTTTAGAGGAAGCCACACCCTTGATTGAAATAAAGATAGGCAAAGCAATAATTGGAGGTACCGGAAAAACTAGACACCTGACAAGTTAAAGTATTTGCAGAATGAAAAGTCCAAAAAATAGTAGAGACAAAGATTCCTGACACAATTTAAATCAACCCATCATGTCAAACGAGTGTAACGATAGACCATTGTGGATGCGCCTAAACGGTGTATTTGTGTCAATGCTTGTAGGGAGTTACATGTCCTTTCATTTCAGCCAAAATTTTAAGTCATCGTTTGGAGATAACTGAAATAGTCTGATTTTAATTATTTTAATTTGATTTTTTAATCTCATTTATGATGCAAGTTACCGTGCAATCGTTGGAACGGCTCGTATCAAATTGAGGAACTTACCTTTTTTTTAAACTCAAATTTGATGAAAAAATTAATGAATCATTGGAAATGCTCTGAACGGTGTATTTGTGTCAATGCTTGTAGGGAGTCACGTGTGCTTTCATTTCAGTCAAAATTTTACATACATTATGATATATGTCAATATATGCTGGCCACCATAATAGAATTTTTCCAGTATCATGAAATTGATTATAAAAGAAAAAAGAAAAAAAAGGATATCTCATTATTGTGATGCGTGTATATTGTAAACCAATTAAAATATAATAATATTATAAATTATTTAAAATTATCATTTTATAATTTAGTTTATACTATAAATAGGTCTTAGATATACCAATTTAATTTCAATCATATATCATTATACATATCATTATTCAAAATAAATTGAAGATAAATAAGAGTAATTAGGTTCATAGAATTATTCATTCAAATAAAGATAGGCATAGCAATAATTGGAGGTACTGGAAAAACTCGACACCTGACAAGTTAAATTATTTGCAGGATGAAAAGTCAAAAAAATAGTAGAGACAAAGATAACAAGTGAACACATATACTCCCGTTCACAAAATAATAGAAATTTTAATTTTTTTTATAATATAATTATTATATTTTAAAAAAATAATTTTTCAAAATTATTTTTTAATAGTGTAATTTTTTTAAAAAATATCAATTATTATAATTATACTTTTTATATTATTAATGAATTAAAAGAAGGATAAAATAAAAAAAATTATTTTTGTCAATAATTTTTAAAAATGAACTAATGTTTTGAAATAATAAAAAATAAAATAAAAAATTAATATTTTAAAACGGAAAGAGTAAAATATATACAAAGTTCAGGACATACAAATTCACTACATAAGAAAAAATTAAACACACCCTTGATTTATGTTTTTGTTCTATCTTGTAATTCACACCCAGATTTTTTATAAAGAAGTTGTTTTTTTGGCTATTTCAGTTTACGGCTAAAAAGTCTTATTGGAGTTAGGTTTTTAAAATTTTTATAAGAGAAAAAATAAAATAATTATAATTTGAATGTGCTATTTTATTTTGTTGATTTTTTAACCTATTTTATATTTTTGTGATTATTTTAATATGATAATCCCATGCCAAACAAGCACACAGAGTGTTTATGTAGTTCAATTATCTGTACAGAATTACTTGTATGAGTGATATGACAAACTGTTAAGTCGTGCTTTAAAAAAAATAAGCTTAATGAGAACGTCTGTTGCACCAAGTTTTAGCTTCACTGTTGAATCTTTTAAGTAAAACAAAATTTACATTTCTAAATATTTGTCATAACAATTTTATATTTATTTTAATTTTATGGTAAATTGAAAATACAAATTTTAAATTTTGTTGAAAATATGAATTTCTCTCTGTCGTTTTAAAAATTGCGTCATATATTTTCAAGTTTCTAATCACATAATAAATAACTCCTTTTATCAATAAATTATTAAGTGAATTAAAAATTCTGGCAAATGGATATTTCTAATTTATAAAAAACTACAAGAATAATTTATAATTTAAACAAATCTGATAAATGTATTTGTAATTCACCCTTAATTTTAATATTTTATTAAGGAAATATTGTTTTGTCCTCCAAATTATAACACGAAAATCAATTTGACACCCATATTTCGTCTTATTTTAATTTGACACTTAAATTTTTTGAAATTTGATTAATTTACCAACTACCGTTTAATTCTGTCTACAATTAAACGGAATATGCTGACATGGCACCAAATTTCATTTGAAACTTCATTTTATCCTCCAAACTATTCCTTAAAATCAATTAGCCCCCCAAATATAAAAATATTAAATTTAAATATTTAATAAATAATTTTTTATCTCAATAATGAAAAAAATAAATTTTAAATAATATACTTTGCAAAAAAAAATTAAAAAAATATAAAAATTCTCATTTAGAATTGTCTCTTTAAGTCTCAAATTATCTCGAGTCGATCTTGGAGAAACTAATTGATCAAAAAATTTCTTGACTACTCTGTGTGTGTGCACGCACGCACTTGTAACTAGTTTATTCTCCAAATTAATTTCAATCGAATTGATCGACTAATAGTAATTTCAAAATTTAATGGATAAAAATTTAGACCACACTTATGAGAGTAACATTTTCTTTTAAAATTTGAAAATTTATATTGAATGAAAAAAACGAATATGTTTAGATTTGCTTACAAAATCGAGATTACCTACTAAGTCGTATCATCGATTGAATAACAATTTAACACAAAAGTTAGCAATTACAGTCTAAAGAATACTCAACAAGATTAATACTTAATTTTTTTTTATTTAAAATTATTTTTTTTTCAGTTTTGAGATAGAAATTATTAATTAATATATTTTTTTTAATATTTGCGACTAATTGATTTTTAAGGTATAGTTTAGAGAATAAAATAAAATTCTAAATAAAATTTGATGTCACATTCCATTTGATTGTAGACGAAATTAGACGATGATGGTAAATTGACCAAATTTCAAAAAGTCCAAGTATAAAATTAAAATAAGATGAAATCTGAATGCCAAATTAATTTTCTCATGATAATTTAAATGACAAAATGATGTTCCCTCTATTTTATTCGGATGATTTCATACTGGTTTTACTTTATGGTCTACGCTCAACATGAGCTAGATGGACCAACTCGGTTAGGATCCGTTGGGCTCAGATTATCTCACAATCTTAAACTTAGGCCATATTTTGTTTAGGAGGTAATATGTAAGTGTATTTTTTTAGCTAAAAGAGTAGAGAGAGAAAAAAATATATATTTAGAATAATTTTTTAATCTTTAAAAAAAAATGTGTAATTAAATATTGTAGCAAAAATTAAAATTACCGTTCTACCCTTCTGACACATGTAGTGGCACTATTGAGCAAAAAAATGTATTTCGTATTTCAAATTTTTTTTTTTTTTTTTATGGAATTCATGACTTACGTTGTGCCACGTGAGCAGCATTTGGGAAATGCAATGCAAATGGTCATTGCATTTGACGTCATTCCTTGCGTAATGAAATGCAAAGTCTGAGTTGTCAGACACAGTCTTCTCACCCAAACAAGGTAACAGTATGAATTTTTTTATTTTTTTAATAATTTTTTAATTTTTTAATCTTTTTTAGATAATATCAACAGAGCTAGTCTTCGTTTAAGAAGAGTTAAAATAATTTATTTTTTAACTTTTTAATTATTTTAGTCTAATTTTTTTAGTTTCATTTAGTTTTTATTTTTATTTTTTTATTTTTGTAAAAAAAAAATATAATAATTATAATTTAAATATAATATTTTATCTTATTGACATCAATTTTATCTTTTGTAGTTTTTAACCAAAAAAACCAAAACCAAACATTATATTAATATTTTTAAATGAGGTTAATCGCTCACAGGTCATGTTATAACAAGATCTGTGCATCCACAAATATTTATATGGACTAAAGAGTCCTGTCAATTCATTACTGAAAGTTAGTTGCGTGAGAATCGTCGTTAAAAATAAAAATGAAAATTGATAATTTTTTGAATTTGTCATTAAAAATAACAATTAATAATATTTTTTTGTGACAAATTTTTTAATTGTCATTAAAAATTAAAAATTAATGCTACTTTTTATGAAAACGATGCAAAAAAAATAATAAATAAAATTTTATGATAACAAATTAAAATAAAACTTTTTGGTACACCAAAAAGTCAAGAAGACTTATTAATATGCCCACCTGTTACTGTTGAAATTATCAAATGGATTCTATAGCCGTGAGATTATCATTTGGATTGTGTAAAATATATTTATGTTCGGGGTGGTCCAGAATTATGAGGGGAAATTAATAAAACAATAATGATACATTTTGTAATTTATCATCTTTAAATGACAATTATGATATGATATTAGGGTTAGATTCCACGTGAAAAAATATTTGATAAATCAAAATTTAAAACATATCGTTAAGAGAGATTTTTGAAAGTAATAAATTAAGTGTCTCGATTATTTTTCTTAATCAATTAATTTTATAATTTATAATCAATTAGTTTGAATTTGCCCTTGTTCCCCATTTTGTATCCCACCTTCTCTTGTAATTTAATAGTTCCTCGTTTGGAGTATATCATGTTTGAGTAGGCTATTGGTTCAAACTCCAATTTTCTAAGTTAAATATAAAATTACGTTTTTTATGGAATTTTTAATTCAATCTAAAGTCATATCCCCATAACAAATAGTAACCTTAATATAAGATTGAAAAACATACTGAGGTTTATAGTCTATTAATTATCCAAACACTCACCAGAGATCATATAACTAAAAATGGGATTGCGAAGAACGAGATATCAACTCCCGATCTTTGATTTCTTCCATCCAAACACATCTTAACCAACAATTTTTTTTTAAAATAAAACAAAAAATAAAAAATTGAAAATTTGGTTTGATAAGAATGGAAAATGGATCACTGGCTTATTAGATGCAGGTTGGGCCGAGTGATTGGGTGAAAATAGAAAGTCCGGACAACTTTGGATCTCAAAATGTGGTTTTGGACTTCGACAATTGTTGAGCAAAGCATATTTAGGCAATTGTGTGTGTAAATAAATAAATAAGGAGAAATTCTAATTTACATCATTTTAAAAATAGTATATCATATTCACCTTTTATTATGTTATTTTTAAAAAAATTATAATCAATTTTCTTTATTAGTTATAACATTATTTTAGTTATAACTCAAAAATTCCTTAATTATGCCTCAATTCCTTAGTTATGCCTCATGTTGGGTTTAGTTATGATATATATATATATATATATATATTTTCAATTATGACTCAAAAAATTAAAGTTATGTCATTTTTTCCTTTTAGTTATAAGCTACATATGATGTACACCCACCATAGAGTTTCCCATAAATAAATTGTGGACAATAATTTTACAGTAATACTACGAATCCATATTTAATTATTCAGAAATTATTCATAATTATCATATTATAGTTTAAATTTATTTTATATATAAACTCATAATTATCATATTATAGTTCAAATTTATTTTATGTATAAACTCTCACACTATGTAGATTTAATCTCTACCACATAACTATCCACCTAAAAAAATCTGAGTGGATAATAATTTTAAGGCCATGGACCCAAATAAAATTGACCAGAGAAAATTATGTGATCATGCACATGAAATGTCTCTACTTCTCTGCCTCAAAATGGCTACTATTGATCTTACTTATGTCTATAAACATGTATGTAAATGTCATTAAAGTTAGAATAAATGTAAAATTTCAACATCATTTGAATAAAAAAAATGTCTGACGAACAAATGTAATAAGAGCGCAAGATATAGATCAAATAGTGTGATCATTATGCTGAATATTTTTAACTACCTAATTATGTGATCATGCACATGAAAAAAATATTCGGTATAATCATCACACTATTTTACGTGGTGTTATTCATCACTAAAAATTGATAATATCACCTTAAAATTGATATTATCAATTTTTAGTGATGAATAACACCACGTAAAATAGTGTGATGATTATGCCGAATATTTTTTTCTCCAACAATGCTATCGATTCTTAAAAAACACAACCCTTACAATCCCACTCACCTATGATTGGTCCAGAAAGAAAAAAATAAAAATAAATAAATAAATTATTAGTTCATCATTTTGGGAGTCCCCAACTTTGGGAGTCCCAACCATTTTTGATTTTTCTCAGGTAACTCCATGGCCCATATGATTTTCCCAAAACAACAATGTTAGCTGTCTGGTTCTTTTCTCTTAACATTTCGCTAAAATGAAGATTTGTTAAATTCGTTTTTTGCACAATTGAAAATGGATCGCTGGCTTACTTGATTGTGCAGGCTGGGCCATGGTAATGGGCCAGGGAAATGAAGCATAAAACTTTCAGAAAAGTAGAAGATTATCGAAGTATTTGTCCTTTTTAATTTATTTATTTTGAAGATAAAGAATGTGAATGTATAATTTTTTTTAAAAAAAAATTGATGTGTTTCAATATGTTTTAAATGTACACGTTAATAAAATTTATTTAATAATGTCAAACTATATCCTTAATTGAAGTCCTTTTTCTTTTTTCTTTTTTAATGAAGGTGAATACTTCAGTAGATAGGTAATATTAGAAACTAAAAAAAATTAGGAGAAATTAAAAAAAAAAAAATTCCCAAAGTTTGACTTTCATAACAAAATAAATCTTAAATTTTTAATTTTACCAATAAAACCCTAATTTTTTACCCTAATACTTAAGTAGATAGGTAATATTAGAAACTAAAAAAAATTGGGAGAAATTAAAAAAAAAATCCCAAATTTTGACTTTCGTAACAAAATAAATCTTAAAATTTTAATTTTGCTAATGAAACCTATTTATTTTTAATCAAAATTTATGTTGAGTAAAATTGACGGAACAATAATATTTTAGTCATTAAACTCAATATATATATAATGTCTAAAATATTCTTTTAATTAAGTTTAATGACTAAAATATTATTTTTTATCAATTTTATTTAATGAAAATAGACAGATGATTTGCATTAAGAACACTACACTATGAATAATTCATATTATCGAAACCGAATTTGTAATAGGCTTCACAGATCTCCCAAGTTCTCTCAAATTGAGAAATAACCTTGGGAGAAATTTAACCCTAAAAAAAAAGAAGAGAAAAACTACAAATACTACAACAAAAACACATTTTAATGACACCATACTAGTGGCATGTTCTTAAAAAATGTCACAAAAAGAATACTTGGTGGCATTTTTTAGAAAAATGTCATAGAGCCACAAACATATAAGGCTCTAGTGGCATTTCAATTAAAAAAAGTGTCATTTCACTACAACAAAAATGTCACTGCAACAAATTTGCACTTTAGTGACACTACACTAGTGGCATGTTTTTAGAAAATGTCACAAAAATAAAAATCGGCATTAAATGTTTTAGAAAAATGCCGCAGAACCACAAACATATAAGGCTCTAGTAGCATTTCAATAAAGAAATATCACATCAATTTTATGGCATTTTATAAAATAATGACACGAAAAATTATGTTCGTGACATTTACCAACAGATGCTACTAAACTTTAGTCGCAATGGCATTTTTTAAAAAATATCAGGACACTAGGTAGGTGCAAATTACTTTTTATGGCACTTAGGTGAAAAGTGTCATAAACAAATATTTTATAGCATTTTGAGAAATGCCACTAAGCCAAAAACTTTCCAAGCTTATAATGACATTTTTGAAAAAACAAAAAATGCCAATATATTTTCTAAATTTAATGTAGTAAATGATTAAAAATAAATAAATTAAACTCAATATACACTACAGGAAAAAGCACATTCGGCGACTAAATTTTCTGACCAAAAAAAATTTGGTCGTTGAAAGTATAGCTTTTAGCAACCAAAACAACATTAGTTACCAAAAGTAAAGCTTTTTGGTAACTAAACAATTTTAGTAGCCAAAAGTCTACAATTGGCGACTAAAACTAAGTTTGGTCGTTGATTATATGGGTTTTAGTGACTAAAAAATTTTTAGTATCCCAAAGTAAAACTTTTTGGCAACTAAAAAAATTTAGTAGCCAAAAGTCTACAATTTGTGACTAAAAATAAGTTTGGTCGCTGATTATTTGAGTTTTACTGACTAAAAAAATTTTAGTAGCCAAAAGTAAAGTTTTTTGGTGCCAAAAAAAAATTTAGTAGCCAAAAGTCTACAATTGGCGACTAAAAAATAAGTTTAGTCGCCAAAAGTGGTCATTTTTAGCGCGGGAGAACTAAAATCCTAAGGCGGAAATTAAACTTTTTGGCGACCAAAATTTTTGTAGCTGAAAGTTTATCTTCGGCAACCAAATCCGATTTTGGTCTGCAAAAGTTAAGTTTTTTAACAACTAAAAAATAATTAGTAGCCAAAAATATAGAATTAGCGACAAAAAAATATTTTTAGTCGCCAAAAGTGGTCTTTTTTTATTTTGCTAGTAAATAGTTTATTTTACATAAATTATGTTCAATAAAATAATTATGTTTATACATATACTTTTATATTAATATGGATGTATATACTATATAAATAATATATGTTGCATATATAATCATATGGTGCTATAGAGGTGTAGTGGGAAGAATGTGGTGTATAAGGTTTATGGTGCGGGAGGTTGGCGGTTTGAATCTCCACAAGAGCGGATCAAATTGTTCTACAACGAATTATCGTCACGAATGGCACTTATAGCGTCACGAATAGTGCCTACCATGACATTAAAGTGTCACTGAAAGGTTTTAATCTTGATGGTGTAATGACACTGATAAGTATCACTAACTCTTTTTTTAATGGCGCTTGATAGTGCCACAAATAATATCTACCATGACATCAAAATGTCATTGAAAGTTTTTAGCTATGATGGTGTAGTAGCACTTGTAAGTCTCTACCGTGGCACTAGTATCTACCGTGGCACGGATACAAATGACACTTCTTCAAAATGCCACAAGACTAAAAAATGTCATTAAATCAATAGTTATGTGGCACTGTCAAATGTCACTAAATTAAGAAAATGTTGTAGTGAAAAACTATTCCAGGATTTGATTCTTACAACAAAATAAATCCTAAATTTTTAATTTTTGTCAATTTAAATCCTACTTTTTTTTATTTGTTTTCAATATAAATCGTTTATTTATTTTTAGTCAGTAAACTCTGAGGGCAAGTTTGAGAAGTTACAATAACAGTAAAAAAATCAATAAAAAAGTTTTAAAGCCAAATAATTATATAAAATAGTCAAAAATTCTATTTTCTCTCTACTTGTTACACATTTTGACTTTTGTCATGTTGGTTATCTTAACTTCAATGAGTGTTTAGCCTTCATAGAACCATTTTTGGACCAATTTGGATGATCTAAACTATTTGCTTTTTAAGACTCATTAAGTAAATTTTTTATCTAAAATATCAAAATGATTGGATATTGATAATTATATGTTTAAATTTGTATTATAAAAAATGGATGGCTATTCTTGAAATCAATATCAAAATGGGCTTACAAAACCCAAACACTATTTTAAGTTGAGATGGTAACTTGAGAGAAATCAAACCCTTGTACAAAAACTTAAAAAATATCCAAAACATACTGATTTTTTTCGGCTCATATTTTAGTCAAAAAGTTATTAAAATAATCTATTCTCAAACCAAGGTATACATAAAATGTCTAAAATATCATTTTCTATTGAGTTTAATAATTAAAATATCATTTTTGACCAATTTTACTTAATAAAAATAAACAAATAATTTACATTAAAAACAAATTAAAAAAATTATAATTTAAATTAATTTAATTTAATATTTATTTTATTATACAGGTCAAACCTTGCACGGGAAAAAAAAATTATTCAGAGTGTTTGGTTTTAGTTTTTTGAATTAAGTTTTTTATAAATTGAGTTTTTTGGTTTTCGTGTTTTTTTGTTTTTAGTTAATATTTTTTAAATTTTAAACATTTTTTTTTTATTTTTTTAGATGCACCTTACTTAGATGTATCTAAAAAGTAAAAAATTTGTGAAAAAATATTTTAAAAAATTAAAAAATACATAAAAATATAAAAAATGTTCTGAATTCTCGTATTTTTTTATATTTTTGGTATTTAGTGAATTTTTAAAAAAAAATTTACAAATTTTTTACTTTAGGTATATTTATGTTAGGTATGTCTAAAAATTTTAAAAAAAATACTTAAAATATTTAAAAAAAATCAGTAAAAATAAAAAAATACGAAAAATAAGAAAATAGAGCAAAAATCAGAGTTTAGAACTTTTGACCGGTTGTGCCTCACAATTGGTTGTCTTCCCTCTAAGCCAATCTCCCAATAGGCCAAAATTGTTAGATTTAATTTCTATCAAGTTTTAGGCCCTATTTGATTCCAGGATATAAAGGGTGGGATTGGATATTATATCCCGTGGGGTTTACATATCTCATGTTTGTAATTTTTTTTCAAAGAGGATATAATATCTCATGGGATTGTATATCCCCCAAAAGTGGAGGATATACAATACCACCACCCCCATTATATCATATCCTCTTGGTTGGGGTATGATTTAAAAAGTCCAATTTACCTTTTTGTTTATCTAACATAATATAATTTAATATATTTTTTGAATTTAATATAATATAATTATTGAATTTAATTTAATATTATTGAATTTAATATTGAATTTAATATAATATAATATTATTGAATTTAATTTAATATAATAAAATTTAATTTAATATAAATTTTGAAATTAATTTAATATAAATATTATTGAATTTAATATAATATAATATAATATAATATAAATTTTGAATTTAATATAATATAATATTATTTAATTTAATTTAATTTAATTTAATATAATATTATGAGGGCAATCTTAGAAATTACTTGTTTATATCCCACAATATATTTTGTAAAACAAACATGGATAATATATATCCAATCTTATATATCAAATCAACAAACATGACTTGGAAGATATATTATCCAATGCCTATATCCTATTCATTATATATCCTGACAAAATCCCACATTATATTATATCCTCCATTTTATATCCAATGAAACAAACAGGGCCTTTTAGTATTGTTAAAAATAATTTTTTATGACATTTTTTTACATGTCTCTAAAAATTGATAATTAGTGACTTTTTTTTCTTCATAGTTTTTATAAATTGTCTTTAAAACTTACAATTAGTGACGTTTTTCTGTGATGAATTTTTCAAACTGTTGCTAAAAATTAAAAATTAGTAACTTTTTTTGTAATGATTTTTTTTAATTAACACTAAAACTTATAATTACTGACATTTTTTGTAACAAAATTTTCAAACTACTACTGAAAATTAAGAATTAGTGACGTTTTTTAATATTATTTGATAAAAAAAATTATTAATTATCATAAGACCTATTAAATAATAAGTCCATCTATTAAGATTTACACGTAACTCCCCTAAAAGTGGGAGCTTCTTAAATACATTTATCATTTGTTTAAAAACAATAATTTATCTCCCTAATTTTACTCTTGCAATTTCACTCCAATAATGTGATATTAGAGAGGTTAAAGATGAGAGGGAGATGAATATGGGATCACTTCACACAAGAATGTGCTGCGCCATTAGAGGTAGAATTGCTCAATAACCCCTAATTGAGGTCCCACATTTCCATCCCCAATGAAGTTGTGAAGAACTATATGAAGCTGTCACAGACTCCGCTCTCCTATCTTTAACCCCTTAATTTCACATCATTAGGATGGAACTAAGAACAAAATTAGGGGATGAATCATTTTTTAAGGATAAATTATACTGTCACCCCTTGAGATTTCTATTTAATACAAATCCCTCTCTCATATTTGAAAAATTACAATTACCTCCTTGTCAGATTAAAATTACATATTTCTCACTTAGCCTTTATACGTATAAAATAATAAAATAATACAATTATTTTGTTCATATTATTTCAAAGGAAATAATAATCATCTTCTTTGACTTAACTCACAAAAAAATTGATTTTTTTATTTTCGTGTTTTTTTTTTATTGAATTTTTTAATATTTTAAGCATTTATTTTTTATTTTTTTTTCTAGATACACCTAATCTAGATATACTTAAGAAGTAAAATATTTTGTGATTTTTTTAAATTCACCAAATACAATATATATATATATGTATATATAAATTCAATACACTATATTATTTTGTTGTATTCAATGGATTTTTTTTTAATTTTTTTTTTGTCCAAATTCATACTTTTTTAATATATCTAGATTAAATTGATCTAATCTAAATATAATGGTGGAAATAAAAATGAAAAATTATATTCAAATATAAAAATTTATACAAAAAATATTATAAAAATATTGTAATAGTAATATTATTGTAAATATAAATAATGTTTATGACTATTTTGTTTTAAAGTAAAAGATCACTATTAAGCTATATCATTGTATTTGAAAATTTTATATAAAATTTATATTTGTATATTATCATTCAATAAGAATATATTCAGGTAGAATTTAATGATGAAACATTATAAATTGTAATTATGATGATAGAAAGAAGAAATGGCTGGAAAAAGGACAAGATGGTCATTTAGAAAATTTTAGGGTATGATATCAGCAATCCAGGGAAGTAATTTGTAAAGTGATTACAAATCTCAGGAAGGGAAATGTAATTTTTCAAATATGAGGGGAATCTGTATTAAACAGAAATCTCAGGAGCTGTCAATGTAATTTACCATTTTTTTAAATATATTTTATTAATGTATACTTTTAAGACACATTAAAAAAAATTAGAAAAATTAATATATTTTATGTGAAAGTACATATTATAATATTAAAAAAATATTAATCATTTTAATATATATACGCTGATGATACTCTTTTTATATTTGTCTATTATGCAAGTATAGCTTGGCATAAAATTAAAAAAATATATTACATTTTTTTTCAAATTTTGTTATTTTTAGTAATTTTTTTTCAAAATTATGTCTTTTTTTTTTTTAATTTTTCCAATCTACCATGTGTAGATGAATCTAAAAAGTTAAAATATATGTACATATAAAAAATAAAAAAAATTTACTTATAAATCCCATAGGGAGGGATGTTGATCAATTTAGTCCTAAGAGTTTTTTTATGAACCAATTAATCCTTTTTGTTTTGAAAATTTTTATTTATTAGATTTGATGCCATTTGAGTTTAAGTGAATGTCTTTTTATGATTCATTTTTTTAATTTTTTGATTCATTTTTTGGGATGGGAATGGAAAGATGAGATGTGGAATATTCTTTTTTGGGGGATTGGTGGTTGAAGCGTTGGTTGTCGATAGGAATGGCAACGGGCCAGGACGGGGTTGGGGATTACATTCTCCGTCCTTGATACCCGAAGATAAAAAAATTCCCATCCCCGTCCCCAATCCCCGGCGAGGATGTTAATCACTCCCCGCCCTTGTAGACACCTTATTTTTGACCGACCTTAAGACTCAGACGTCATCGATTGAGCGCTCGGTGATTGCGCATGTTGTGCTCGTTCTGAGGTTACGGAGTCTCGGCTGAGAGCCTTGCCTCTGGACTTCGGAACTCTTTTGCGCTTTGCCTCGGTTTGCGAACCAGATTCTGTTTTCTCTTCCTGAATGGAGGGAGAAGCCTCGTAGGCCATCTCTCAGTGGCCGTAGGCTACTTTTCGTGGTCAAAGACCACTGTTCCCGTTTGGAGACCAGTTTTCGATTTTCGGAGTCGTCGGTCGTGCGCCTCGATTCGAGACCGCTTAACTTTCTCCGTTTGCTCCGGTTTTTGGCACACGCCTTGTTTCCTCTCCCTAGAGGGACACTGTGGCCCGGGAGACCACCTTCGTGGTCGCACGCCACTCTCAATGCTTAACAGTCAGTTTTCAGGGCCTCCGGCCGTGCGTTTTGGCCCCCCGAACCCTCGTTTTGCATCCGTCTTGGTTCATTTTTGGCATGGACCCTATTTTCATTGTTTGGAAGGTGGTACTAGGATGGGAGACCACCTTTTCTCCTTGGAGACCACTTTTCCCCGGTCAGCTAGTTTTCTTGTCAAGTAGTTGGTCTCCCTCACTTTTGGGCCATAATTGCTGGTCTCCCACCACACCACTAGCTTGCACTCACTTGGGAGACCACCAAGCAGGGCTGCCGACCACATTTTTCTCACTTGAACCTTTTGAACTGGTCGGCCGACCAGGGGGAGTGGTCGGCCGACCACCTGAACTAGTCGGCCAGCTTCCTCCTTTTCTGTCTCTGTGAGTGTGTGCCAGCTGTGCCAGCTGGAGGGCACAGACTGCATTGTTTTGGCTTCTTAAAGAAGCTTGGCCCTTTGCTCTAAGCTTCTAAGAGAAGCTTGACTCCTTTTTTAGCTTCTTGAAGAAGCTTAATCCTTTGGCTTTAGCTTCCTCAAGAAGCTTGACCCTTTTTGCTATAGTTTCCTCAAGAAGCTTGGACCTTTACACAAGCTTCTTGAAGAAGATTGGACCTTCGTTCCTCTATAAGAGAGACCATCTCCCTCATTTGCAAAGGTTCAGAAAATTTTTCTAAGGCATACACACCTCCCTCTTTATATCTCTCAATTTTGGTCTCAAAAGTCCATGGTTCTTGCACCTTTACACTACACCTCTTAGCCCAACACCTCCAACACCAACCTAAGCTTCTTGGAAGGTCTTGAGAGGTCCTAAGGTCTGAGTTTTTGGTTTCAAAGCTACTGGAGTTGCTGAGCTTCAAGGGTAACACTTCTTTCCCTCTTTTGGTCTTTATTTTGCTTCATCTCTTAGCCATACTTGCAAGCATATTTGGGTTTTGTCATAAACTGAAAAAAGTCTTGTTTTGAAGTCTTTAACATGTTTGTTTAAGACCATTTTTTCTGTTGGGGGTCATCTACCCCCTTGCATGCTTCATTTCATCTTGTTTTGAGCCATGCATTAAGGCCTTTGTATTGAGATTTGTAGGCCCTTTTGACCACTGAAATCCAGCGGATTTTTAGTGGTTATTATGCTGTTTTGAGCACCAAAATCAGAGAGGGGTGACCCTCTCACCCCTTGTCTTGTTTACTAGCATATTCGGCCTAACAAAGGAGCCCTTATTTGCATGCTTCCAAGCCATGTTTCAGGCCATTTTTGGTGGGTTTTAGGACCTGCATAGGCTCTCTCCAGAGCCCTTTTTTCCATTTTGGGTGTCCATCTTGCATGTGTAGAACAACCCTCTTTATAGCCTATCAAAGGGGCATGTCATTCTTGCATGCATTGGTCAAGTTTCAGTGGGTTTTTGGGCTTCATTTGACATGCCATGATTTTATTTTTGACTGGTTTGGTGGCCTCTCATGTTCTTCATATGGTTGTAGTGTAAATCATGGTTCACTAGCTTGTATTGCATAATGTTTCGGCCCTCTTTCCTAGCATATTTTGGCCATGATCCAAACTAATTTTATTCATATTTTAGGCTGCCTTAGCTCTGTTTGAAGTGTTTTGGGTCATGCATGCAGTGTTGTATATGGCCATAGTTCAATTTAAGCTCACTAGTTTTGCATATCGGGTCCACTAGCATGCGTTGTTTGGACCCTTGACATGTTTTGGCATCATCAAGCATGATATTTCAGAGCATATAAGGTTGCCATATTCTCATGTTCATCACTCCTTCAATATGTTTGAGAGTTGTGCTTGTATGCCTTATTTTTTAGCCTTAGCATGAGCTTCATTCTTAACATTTTGAGCCATCATCTTAGGCCATTTAACCACTGTCTTGGACCTGCCTAGGATCTGTTTGGGGCTGGTTTTGCCATTTGTGCATTGCTTTGTATACCTCTAGTGTAATGCACTTCACTAGTTTCGGCATTCGAGCCATTTAGCATGTATTGTGTGACATATTTGCATGATTCGGGACCATCTTGCATATCATTTCAGAGCTGAAAAATGTATGATTGTATGCTATATTTCATCCCTTGCCATGCTTTGGTAAAGTGGCATTTGATGCCTTAGGTTCGAGCCTTTGCATTGTGCATGCTTATGTGTGTCTTGTTGTTTTGATTTCATCATGTTTGGCCACTGATTTGAGTGTGGCTGAGGCCCATTCATTTTAGTTTAAGTCCATCTTGCATTGTATATGCCATTTAGTCCATGTTGTCACATGAGTTGATCATTGCATTGAGCATGCCTTGTCCATCTCATTGTGTTTGTTAGTCTTCACATGTGCATTATGTATGCCATTGTTTAGCCCATGTGCATTAAGTATGTCATGTGTAGTTCATATCATTGTGTATGCCATTTGTATGCTTGCATGTCATTCCTTGCATCTTTGTATCATTTAGTTGCATTACATTAGGATTGAATGCTAGAAGTTGCATTGTGCATGCCATTCTTGTTTCATCATGTTTGGGATAGGAGTTAGCCCAAACACGGGAAACGAGGAACGTTTCATACTCCAAGTGATGAAACGTGCCTCGATTCTTGGTCGCCAACACTCCGGATTACCCATGATGGAGTTTAGGCCTTGTTATGTTTATATGTGCATTCATTTTACATCGAGTCGTGCAATCCGACTCCTCGGCCATCATGCATTGAGATGCGTGATTGGTGGCACAAGAATTGAGGACTACACTCCCTAGAGCTTATGCAATGACGGGGAGAGTGGTCGTGCACACATATGTTGGAAATATCTTGCCATGCCTCCCTTTTGCTTTGCGTTGCAAAAAACCAGAATCCAAGGGCAGAAAGTGGTCGGTCGACCAGATTTTCTGGCAGGCCGACTACCCTTTTGGGTCTTCACCACAAAGGGTGGTCGGCAGGTGGTCTCCATGGCCAAGGGCTGGTCGGCAGCCTTCCCACAGCCTTCTAGAGTGGAGTTTCAGCCTCTTAGAGCTCTGTGCAAGTTTCTGAAATCAATTGCAAACAAAGGCGAGTCGAGGGCATTGCGATGGATTTCCTGACAAAGGCGATTCGAGCACGCATGCATCCATTGTCATCCAAAACAGAACCGAGGCAGTCACATTCATCTAGTTTACATGCTTACTTAGCTAGTTTGTTAATTAGTTAATGTCGTGTAATAATTAACTGTAGTTCATTATTCATCTAGTTTTGTATTATTCGGATCCTCCGAGGAGGGCAATGTTATAATAAGTGTGCGTGTGTGTAATGTATGTCTTCTAACCCCACGTCTTTCTCCCTTTTATTTACTAGCTTTTGATGGTTAGTTTAGGGCATGTTTCAATTAGCATACTTATGCTCGCATGTTTGCATCATTCATCTGTATTGCATGCACCGAGCTCGGCGCATCATGCTAACTGCATTGTATTTCAATTCCAAGTTGAATACATATTATCTATTACATTTCATATGCCATGTTTAGAATAGCCGAGCCTACCCTAGTTGCATTTTTGCATGTGTTGCATTAGGCATCTTAACATGAACTAGGATCATGCATTGATTACTAACTAGTTTCTGTTTTCGCTTGGAGTACTCGGTAAGTATTTATGCTTTAGCATTCTTGCATGTGTGTGAGTGACTGCCATGATAGCATGCTTACCATGAGGCTATGTGCTTATGTGATATACCTGCCTGAATGCCTGTGGGTGAAGGTTGGGTTGCTTGAGTTGAAATAATTCGTCGAAAACCCGGGGTTTTAGCTACTTGCGAGTACAAACTTCAATCCATTTTTCGGGAGAACAGGAAGAACGGCTTGCGATGTTGTGTTCAACTTAGGCATCCAGTCTAACTTGTTTTTGTTGTGAAGATTACATAGTAATTCTAGGCTAACAACGGATATAATGAGACATGTGATTTCAAAACTTGAATATCATGGTTAGTAGAGGCCGGATCTTTGATCGGGCGAGCGGGGGTGCTCAACGAAGTGACCTCCCAATCATACCAAGTACGGAGCCGAAACATTTGGTGATGCAGGACACGTGGGGCTTAGGCATCGAGTCAAGGGGGTTTTTCGCTTAAATTTCCCCCCAAATAAATTTTAGGTTCGACTCTGTATTCTGGCAAGCAGTCCATGTTTGGGCACGTTCTTTTATAAAAATCAGTTTTTCAAAATCGATTTGCTCAGATTTGGAACTCTTTGAGATTCCTCGGATCTTGTATTGACTCTGGCCGAATTAGGATAAGGACTCGTCGAACATGAGTGCGAACTGTATAGTTAAAGCCCAATGAACAAAACTGGGATTCTCCAGGACATTCGGGGAACGTTTACAATTTTTCTGGCGACTCCTGCTGGGGAGTTAAAGACTTGAATCGAACTCATGAATATTGTTTGACTACAGTCATGTGTTTGCTTTGGCAAATTGCAGTGTGCATTGGTTGCGCCTAGGACACCCGGTTTTCTCTGCTATTCCTGAACGGTTTGCCGGAGGCTCGCTTTGAGAAGCGTGCCATAAGGTTGACTGGTTACGGGCTCTGCCACGATGGGAACACAAACCCCGATTTTATCGGGGCACCCTTTTTGACCATTCGACCTAGTGCATATTCGGAATCCATAGTGACCATTCCAAGCTAGGACAGGTTGCTTACCCGATTATAAGTTGTTTGAAACCGCTACGTGCGTAGTGAAACCCTAGCTCCTGACAAAATAGGACAGGGAAACCTTACCCTAACATAGGGGTGTTTTGGCTCTCACTTGTTTGCTATGTGCTTTTAGAGTGCGTCTCTACAGGAATGCATGTATCAGTTCACAAGTTTGGGTATCAGGCCTGCGGACACTAGTTCAGTATTTGGGGAATCAGTTATCTGCGGGTTTCAGATTCAGTTTTGGGGGTAGTGACTTGGGAACAATGATCAGTGTTTGAGAACAGTGTATTCAGCTTATCAACTGCGTGTTGTGTGTTTATTTACGCTGTTATGCTGTCCATTTGTCTGGTTGTTTATTTCCTTATTACGCTTTATTTATCTTTTTGCTAGGTAGTTTAGCACAATTGCTTCCGACCAAGCAGATATTCCCCAAGCACTCTGGACTAGAGGTCGTCGACTCCATCGATCTGAGGATCTGGTGGACGGACAACTAGTGTTCTATTCTTTACCCCTGGTTGTTCGATGGAGATCAGTGAGGCACAGTGTATTGGTGCCGAGATTGCCAGATCAGTGGTCTTTGAACAATCAGGTTGGGATTTCTGAGTCTACTATAGAGGCAAATACACCGGTAGTTCAGATAAATCAGGGCAGTATGTCAGGGATGGAAGAAATGGTGCGTCAACTCCAGGAGAGCATGAAAGCCATGCAGGAGGACGCTGTTCGTCAAGCAGAATTTGCTAAACAATAGGCCATTGTCATGGCCCAACAGGCAGAGCTAATTACCCGGCTACAACAGCAAACCGGAGTATCATCTTCACACCAAGCTCCTCCCCCACCAAGGGTCCCACTACCCGGTGAGACGCCAAATGTCCAGAATATCCAAGAGGATATAGACATCCCAACAGGGTCGGCTCCGCCCCCAATTCTACCTCAACTGTCCAAGGCACCTACGCCTATCAATCAACCGGACTCTCCCTTTGAGTTCGAGGTGGACCCTACAGCATTGAAGTTGAGCAAGCTTGAAAAGTTGGTCAAGAAATCCCAAGGGGTAAAGTCTATCCCAGACATTGAGGACGAGTATACCGACGCGGCTGTGACGCTGCCAGATCGATTCAAGATGCACAAATCGACCGCTTTGACGGGTCTGGGGATCCCATGGTGCATCTACGTTTGTTTTCGGACATACTAAGGCCGATGGGCCTCACCAGGCTACAGAAGCTTTCGTTGTTTGGCCGGACCCTGTCGGGTGTGGCGGCCATCTGGTACGCAAAATTGGAAGACGATGTCAAGCGGAACTGGAATGAGATGGTCGAGGCTTTCATTGCACAGTACTCCTATAACACGCAAATCGAGATTACAACCTGTGATCTCGAGACAACAAGGTAGGAGCCTGAGGAGAGTTTCTCTGAATTTGTAACCCGCTGGAGGGCCAAGGCCTCAATGATGACCATAAGGCCGACGGATAAGGATCAAATACAGATGGTTGTGCGCAACCTCCAACCCAAACTGATGCAGAAAATGATCGTGCTCCCCTTTCCTTCCTTTTCAGATCTACATGAGATGGGAGTACAGATCGAGGATGCCTCAGATTGCATGAGATGGGAGTACAGATCGAGGATGCCTTGAAGCAGGGCTTGATTGACAATGACAAAGAGCAATCCAGGAGAACCTTCAACCGAAACAACAATGCAGGCACGAGCAGTGCTGCAATTGCTAGAGCTTCGGAAGTAAGCATGGTCACCACCACCCCTCCAAGAACCCTGGCAGCTACACCATTTTCCGGTGCGTCCGAAAGTAACACACAAACAACCAAATACCAACCTCAAGGCCAAAGAACCTTCATTCCATTATATATGCCCCTGTCCAAAGCTCTGGGTGTATTAATCAAGAAAGGGCACTTGAAGCCCCTGGAGCCAAGGCCATTGCCAAATCCACTTCCTCCCTCCCATAACCCAGCCAAATACTGCACATATCACCAACAATATGGTCATGACACCGACCAATGTTTTAGATTGTGCCATGAGATTTAGGATCTCGTTGACAACAGGGTGATTGTGCCTCTAGAAAAACTCAACGTCACAACCAAGCCTCTCCCACCACACAACCAAGCTCCACCTCCCAAACGCATCAACTTTATCCAGACTGGGGTCGTGTCTTACGATCCTAGCATTTATATCACTTCTTCTCACCTACCTAAGCCGGAGGTGTTCATTCCCGACAGCACTGACTTGTGCATGTTGGACATCTCCCGAACCCAACTTGAACCAATGGTGGTGACTGTCGAAGACAGAACAGGGATGACTTCGGAGGAGGATGGGATTGTTGAGTCAGAGTCTGAGGAAGTTGTGAGCTTTGCTGAGGAAGTGTACAATCTGAGTGGCTCTATTGCGTCAGCGGGTCAGCTTAGGCCAGATGTGGAATTCCTGGTGGGCGCAGAAATCTGTGTACTACGGGGGGATGGACTTGATTAGAGAATAGATGACTTGGCAGTTCTGGAAGGGGACATGGCTGACCTTCAGATTTTCAACGAACAAGATCCGGGGGACACGACAGTCAACTGGTTTGATTTTGAGGAGTCAGCAGAGGTCACAGGATGGCTTGACGACCAACCAGATATTGTTGAAGAATCTCAGCTGGAAAAGGGCCGTCAAGGGTAAGGACATCAATTGTGGCCGAAAAAGTCGGAGATCAGAATACATCGCCGGAGAGCGCCGGTGCCAAGAATTTTGCTCGGGATCTGGGCATTTTGAATACAGGAAATTTTGAACAGCAGACTGCATTGACGCAGTTAGAACCGGAAGGAATCGAAGACTTTGAAAGAGCCAGGAAAGCCAAGGCCCCTGTGGGGACTGAAAGTGCTATGTGCACAAGAACAGAAAGTGCTGCGACTGCGTGGACAGAAAGTACTGTGAGTACAAGGACAGTGGTAACGGAGCCAGACAAGTGTCTGTTGGCTGCCGATGGAATGTGGTGAGAAGACGATGGTCTATGTCTTGCCCACATAGATGAGGATTGGGGTAGCAATCAACCTGATGATACCTGGTACATCGGTGGAGTCGATCATATGACCAGGAGTGGGCGGTATTTCAAGCCCCCGCATCTAGATCAACTAGAAGCGTCCGGGAAGGACAAGGAGGCAGAGAAACAGAAAGAGAAGCAACTTGAAGATGAGGCCGTGCTGAAACAATTGAAAAAGATACAAGCAGACATCTCCGATGGGATTGTTGAGTCAGAGTCTAAGGAAGTTGTGAGCTTTGCTGAGGAAGTGTACAATCCGAGTGGCTATATTGCGTCAGCGAGTCAGCTTAGGCCAGATGTGGAATTCCTGGTGGGCGCAGAAATCTGTGTACTACGGGGGGATAGACTTGATCAGAGAATAGATGACTTGGCAGTTCTGGAAGGGGACATGGCTGACCTTTAGATTTTCAACGAACAAGATCCGGGGGACACGACAGTCAACTGGTTTGATTTTGAGGAGTCAGCAGAGGTCACAGGATGGCTTGACGACCAACCAGATATTGTTGAAGAATCTCAGCTGGAAAAGGGCCCGTCAAGGGTAAGGACATCAATTGTGGCCGAAAAAGTCGGAGATCAGAATACATCGCCGGAGAGCGCCGGTGCCAAGAATTTTGCTCGGGATCTGGGCATTTTGAATACAGGAAATTTTGAACAGCAGACTGCATTGACGCAGTTAGAACCGGAAGGAATCGAAGACTTTGAAAGAGCCAGGAAAGCCAAGGCCCCTGTGGGGACTGAAAGTGCTATGTGCACAGGAACAGAAGGTGCTGCGACTGCGTGGACAGAAAGTACTGTGAGTACAAGGACAGTGGTAACGGAGCCAGACAAGTGTCTGTTGGCTGCCGATGGAATGTGGTGAGAAGACGATGGTCTATGTCTTGCCCACATAGATGAGGATTGGGGTAGCAATCAACCTGATGATACCTGGTACATCGGTGGAGTCGATCATATGACCAGGAGCGGGCGGTATTTCAAGCCCCCACATCTAGATCAACCAGAAGCGTCCGGGAAGGACAAGGAGGCAGAGAAACAGAAAGAAAAGCAACTTGAAGATGAGGCCGTGCTGAAACAATTGAAAAAGATACAAGCAAACATCTCCATCTGGGGACTGCTTATGGCTTCTTGAGTACATAGACAGGCCATCCTTTCAGCCATGGACAAGGCCAAACTCTCGATAGACACCACGCTGGAACAGCTAGTTGGATTGGTTTTTCCGGGAGGAGGTTCCCCGACGTTGACCTTTTCTGACAAATAACTACCGCCTGAGGGCGCAAATCACAACAAACCTCTCTATATCTCTGTGGAATGTAGAGGCAAGTGGGTACCGGTGGTTCTTGTCGACGCGGGATCCACCATTAATGTGTGCCCGTTGAGGACAACATATACAATCGGGTTGAAGCCCGCGGACTTCGTGCCAACTGCCCAGGTGATTCGGGCGTATGATAATACAAGCAGGGATGTGATGAGGACTGTCAAAATTCAGACCCAAGTTGGTCCAGGAAAACACGAGATCGATTTCCATGTCTTGGACGTTCCCGCAACCTTTAATCTACTTTTGGGGCGACCGTGGTTGCACCAGATAAAGGCAGTTTCTTCCACCTTGCACCAGATGTTGAAGTACCCTCACGGAAAGGGGGTAGCTATAGTTTTTGGAAATTCATCAATCCATCCGCCGCCGAAAGTGTCTACACCAGTCTTGGAAATCGAGCACAGCACGGAGGATGTGTTCTTATCGAGGTTTACTCTGGCTGAGGCTCGAGTCGTGCAAAACATCTTGGCTGTTGATGAGGGGGTGTATGTCAGCGCACAATCAATATACCTCATGAACAAGCTTCAACACATCCCCGGGATGAGATTGGAAAAGAGTGGCCAGAAAGGCATCGCAGTATCGACCGAAGTGCCGTACAACCCGCATACTTTTGGCTTGGGTTATCTGCCCACCAAAGAGGGTTGGGTGAGGAAAGGTAAAGAGATGGCTGGGAGAGCCAGAGCGAAGAAGGCAGGGAAGCTATATGAGTTAATGCACCGACCCATTCAGGGTACCCTAAACAGACACTTCGTCCGGGAGGGGGAGGATTTTCCGTTCTGCGGCTTCCCAGAGCCATAGTTGAATGCTAAGAAGAAGCGCGTGCCGGGTTTTGAGATCTTCTTCGACTTGCAGTTATTCGGAGATGATGTTGTCAAGGAGCAGACAGACCCACCAGCTGAGGTTGAGCAGTGTAAAAATGTGGATTTCGAGAGCGTTGAAATTGAAATGGGGGTAGCACTAGCTTGTCTACTTTCAGATCCTCCGATCGTACAGAAGTGCTTGAGGGATAACTTCTCGGCGTCCATAATCGGGAATGAAATGGCTGCGAGCCTACCTGCAAGTATTTTGGATGCATCCACCGCACCCTCTCTTACCTGGCTGTACGAGGAGGGATTTTTGTCAAGCAGCACCGGGTCAAGTAGTGAGTTGGAATCTGATTCCACCGAGTCTGTGGAGTCGGAATCAGGTTCCAGCTTGTCTGAGTCTGGTATTCCTGGGGGTGATAACCCGGATGCCACAGTCCTGTCTAGGTCGTCTTTTTCTTTTTCTTTTGAGTCTGTTGTAATAGAAGAATCGGACGATTTGAAAATGCTTAATGAGAATGGAATGGATGTAGTTTCTGAGTACTTTTCTGTGCCCTTGATTTATTGTATTAATCAGAACTTTCAAAATTTTGATGAAAACGATGGGGAAGAAATTCCTTCGGTTTTGCAACGCTTAATTGATCAAGAGCAGGAAAGATTTGTTAAACCTCTAGTTGATGAAATCACTACTATTAATGTTGGTACTGAAGAGGACCCGCGGCTGGTCCAGATCGGGTCCACGTTGTCTTCGGAGGAACACGAGCGCTTAGTCGCTTTATTAAAAGATTTCAAAGATGTTTTCGCGTGGTCCTACGAAGACATGCCTGGAATCGATCCTGAGATTGTACAGCACCGGATCACTCTTGACCCAGAGGCCCGACCCGTTAAACAAAAACTCAGAAGGATCCGCCCGGACTGGGCCCTCAAGATTAAAAAAGAGGTCACCAAGCAAATTGACGCAAGGTTCCTGCTGGTATCCGAATACCCAACCTGGTTGGCCAACATTGTTCCGGTGCCGAAGAAGGATGGCAGGATCTGGGTATGCGTGGATTTCAGGGATTTGAACAGAGCCAATCCGAAGGACGACTTTCCCTTGTCGCATATTGATGAGTTAGTGGAGTGGATTTCACAGCAGGGCATGCTTTGCTTTCGTTCATGGATGGATTCTCGAGCTATAATCAGATAGTGATGGCACCTGAAGACCGGGAGAAGACTGCTTTCACCACCCCGTGGGGGACTTACTATTACAGGGTGATGCCATTTGGGTTGAAGAACGTTGGAGCTACATATCAACGGGCCGCGACCACAATATTGCATGACATGATCCACAAAGAGGTTGAGGTGTATGTGGACGACATAATTGTCAAGTCCAAAGAAAGAGAAAACCACTACACCGCCTTGCAAAAGTTTTTCCAAAGGATCAGAGAATTTCAGTTGCGGCTGAATCCTCAGAGGTGTATGTTCGGTGTTACAGCAGGAAAAATACTGGGATTTCTAATTACGCAGAGAGGTATTGAAGTCGACCTTTCCAAAATCAAGGCCATCTTAGAAATACCACCACCGAGGACTGAAAAGGAGGTGCGAGGCTTTCTGGGTAAAGTGAAATTCATAAGACGGTTTATCTCAAAATTAACCTTGACTTGTGAACCACTTTTTGGTCTCCTAAAGAAAGGAAAGAAGTTCCAATGGGATGGCCGATGCCAAGCTGCTTTTGAACAGATCACGGAATACTTACAGAACCCACCCGTGTTGTCACCGCCCGAGCTAGGGAAACCTTTGATTTTATATCTTAGTAACTGAGACTACAATGGGCTGCATGTTCGCACAAGAGTCTGAGGACAAGGTGAAGAGGGCTATCTACTATCCGAGCAAGAAGATGCTGGAGTATGAAACCCGCTACACACCGTTGGAAAAGGCTTGCTTAGCCTTGGTATGGGCTACTAGGAAGTTGCGACACTACCTGTTAGCTCATTCTGTAATGCTGGTTTCAAGATTAGATCCCATCAAATATCTCTTCGAGAAACCGGCACTTACGGGTAGGCTAGCTCGTTGGTTGTTGTTGCTTTCTGAATTCAATCTGAAATATGTAACGCGCAAGTCAGTCAAAGGAAGAGTGGTAGCGGAGTTCTTAGCCGATCATCCAGTGGAGGGAGGTGAAGCAGTTGAATACTTATTCCCAGATGAGGCCATTTTGCATGTCGAAGACGAAACTTGGACGATGTACTTTGACGGAGCGTCAAACCAATACGGGTATGGGATAGGGGTGTTGTTGATAGCACCCAACAATTCCCATATCCCTCTAGAATTTAAACTCCGATTCAAAGTCTCGAACAACGAAGCAGAGTACGAAGCATGCATTGCTGGTTTAGAAGCATCCCTGGAATTAGGGGCAAAACGGTTGGACGTCAACGGGGACTCGAACCTTGTTGTATCCCAAGCTAAGGGAGATTGGAAAGTCAAAGAGGAAACGATGATAATGTACCACCAGACCTTGGACCTGCTGATTCCTCGGTTTGAGAAGCTAAACTTCGCTCATCTACTAAGAGAAAATAACAGGTTCGCAGATTCACTAGCAACTCTACCTTCCATGATAGACATCCCTTTTGGAGTCCGGATGCGTCCGATCATTATCGACCAGAAGTTTACACCGGCCTACGAGTCAATTGCCGCCATAGAAGAGGTTCAAGATGAGAACCCCTGGTATTATGATGTCTAGAACTTTTTGGAGAAAGAAACATATCCACTAGGAGCAAATGCCAAAGACAAGAGGGCAATCCGAAGAATGGCTGCTCAATTCGTCATTTGCAGAGAAAAATTGTATAAGAGAGGTCATCTAAGGATGCAAAAGCTGTGCGTTGAGGCTGAAGAATCAAAACGCCTAATGGAGGCCATCCATGGAGGAGAATGCGGAGCGCACGTGAACGGGGTAATGCTGGCCCGAAAAATCCTCAGACAGGGTTACTACTGGTCCACCATTGAGGAAGATTGTATCGGCTTTGTTCGACGATGCCACAAATGTCAGATCCATGCAAACCGCATGAACATCCCGCCGTCGAAACTGCACAATATGACTTCGCCATGGCCATTTTCAGTTTGGGGAATTGATGTGATCGGGGTTGTCACTCCAAAAGGGTCCAATGGGCATGAGTTTATTCTGGTCGCGATAGATTATTTCACGAAGTGGGTCGAGGCCCAATCTTATGCGGTGTTGAAGGCGTCGCACGTTGCAAAGTTCATCCGGAACAACATCATCTGTCGCTATGGAGTCCCGAACGAGATTATCTCAGATAATGGTTCTCATTTCAAGAAAAAAGTGATTGACTTGTTGGAAAAATACAAGGTGGCTTTTCATAAGTCATCCACGTATCAGCCGCAGACCAACGGAGCAGTTAAGGCCGCCAACAAGAACATCAAGCGTATTTTGCAGAAGATGGTGGAAACCTACCGGGACTGGCAAGATAAACTGCCATTTGCTCTGTGGGGCTACCGGACTTCAATTAGAACTTCTACTGGGGCGACTCCGTATTCATTGGTTTATGGGATGGAGGCCGTTCTACCTATTGAAATTGAGGTTCCATCTTTAAGAGTGCTGGCCAAGTGTCAGATAGCTGAGGCTGATTGGCAGCAGAGCAGATTTGAAGAACTCATGCTCTTTGATGAAAGAAGACTGAAAGCACTGTATCATGTTCAAGGTTATTAGTGCAGAATTGCTCGGGCTTTCAACAAGAAAGTTAAGTCCCGGAATCTAAAAGAAGGGGATTTGGTGCTCAAGGACAACCGAGCTCCCATTCACGACCCTAGGGGCAAGTTTAGACCCAATTGGACTGGCCCTTACATCATCAAGTCTATTTGGTCGGCGTGGCAGCTGTTGTTCTTATGACCTAGATGGCCTACGAGTTCTCACAACCGTCACATGGACAAGTTGAAGAAATATTACTCCTGAGAGGCCTCGCTAGGACGGGAAAACCCGAAAGGGCGACCTAGGCAAAAGTTAGAGCATGAAAAATTTGAAATTACAAAAACTGAGCTCGCAAGGTTGAAAACCCGCAAAGGGCGACCTTGGCAAAAGTTAAAGCGTAAAAGGTGAGGGTTAATACACGAGTGAACCTTCGTCTGAACTACATAAGGCTTGATTCTCATCTTTGGGATACGTAGGCAACTTCATCCTGAAGTTCAACCATAAACTTTTCCCCGATCAACTTTGTCCTTTGATTATCTCTATCATCTTTGTCTATTCAGCATTCAAGAGTTCGGTTGAGATCTCCAGTGCAGTGCTACTCAGACTAGGGGCAACTTTCCAGTTGCTGGAATCCGGGGTTGTGCATCTCAGTGACAGATCTCAGGCATGTCCAGTTCTGATCTACATCGAAAATAGTTTTGAAAAGTTTTAATAAAAGTTGATTTTGCTCAAATTAATCTTTTTACAACTTAGACCATTTTTGGACCAAAGCGGAAAATCTTCAGTACCCACAACCTTCAATTTTATTGATTTCAATACAGAGTCCTCCTGCTTTTGCATACAAATTGAAGTTGCTTTCAGTTACATTCATAAAGAAAACTTAAAATTACTAATAAAGCAATAAATTCGGGGCATAGCTAAGTCAGGTGTTCCCACGCCCCCTCCCAGAGCTGGTCGAAGCTTCTGACGCCAAAGTGGCCCTAATCTGTGCCTCTTCATTAAGCCAGTCTATGCACTCATCAGACAAAGTGTAACTAAAAGTAGGAGCGGGGGCCAGGAGTTCTTTCGTCCTCCATGCTATGGCATACCGAGCAAGCTATGCGCCTCGGACCAAGAATGCAGCAGGGTACTCTATCCCCTCTGGCGGGCAAGTCTAATCATGGCTGAACTGGCACTGGAACCGGAAAGGAAAGTACAACACGCAGTGCGTCAGACCAATCAACTGAATCCCAGCCAAGACATGCTGTAACTCATTGCCGGTAGATTGAGCCAAGGACAACGCCAAGCAATGCGGTCTGCGGACAAATTGCACATCCAATCGAACCACCATCCTCCATCCAGGGCATCGACTAGGCGTCATCGGAAGAAGTAGCCACGAGCCGAGTATGCAGGGCAAGAGTCCACAACCTGCAACTTGTCTATCAACCACACCTGGAGAGGGATGAAAAATGAGAGATTAAAGAATAGAGAGGCGTACATTAAGAGAAAAGTTGAGAAAAGGGTTTTGTGAAAAAAAAAATCGAGCCTAAGGGCCGAGTGATGTGAGCAATATATATGTGAGATAGGGTGGGAAGCATTACCTGCAGCAGTAGTGGACTCCCCGCAAACCTGGTCGTCTCTTGGCGATGAAAAGCATCCAAGCCCATCAATGTCTCGACCAATGACATGGCAAGGCAGCTTTTGCCCTCCCTTAAGCCTTAGGCAACCTCGATCAACCGAACACTAGATCCTCCAGAACCCAAGGCAAGCAGGAAATGAGATAGCAAGCACAAGCAAAGGGCATGATGCCGAAAGCCCTGCCAATGATGGTCACCGCGGTCACCGGCATCAGAAAATTGACAAATCAAACTCGGAATATCCAGCATTTCGTCACAAATCAAAGATTAAGCGTCGTGCATAGTGAGCCCACACATTTGTCCTAAGGCTTGAGAATGGCCGAAGCGGAGTTGGGGCAAGATCTCCTTGTTGCGCTCGGACTCCATCAGAGCTTGGAAATCTTCGAAAGTAGGACACATCTCTTGCTTGTCGAAGCTAAAGACATGTGTTACCGGATTCCAAAACCTCGCCGCGGCATAGGGAAAGGGAAGATGCAGCGGAGTGCGGCTCAACGTGAATAGTGCATTCCAGCCGAAGCCCCAGAAGTTCAATTTTTCCGAGCCGTCTAAAGTAGCAATCCAAGCTGGGAGATTTTCGATGAGGAATGCCTCTATTTTGATGCAAAACTGAGATGAAATGAAAGAACCACGAAGCTGAAACTTTTACAGGAGATAAGGCACTGTTTGAGGACACGTGTCAAAAATCTGGTGGTCGCCAAACCAGGTGGTTGGCCGACCACTTTTTTTGGTAGGCCGACCACCCCTTTGGTCTCCAAGGCAGAAAGCTGGTCGGCCAGCTCTCTTTGGTGGTCGGCCATGGAGAAAATTTGGTATTTGGTCTTTTCCTAATCTCTAGAATGGAGCTCCTAGCATTCCCGTGTGTTGGGAGTATTGAAGGTCCATGTTTCCCTCTGTTTCGGACGCATTCCATCGCTCACCTTGTCCGAATTGCATTTGTTTACTGAGTTGTTGTTAAGTCTTGCTTATCGAGCTGTTGTTTTGCTTATTGAGTTGTAGTTTTGCTTATCGAGCTGTTTTGTATATCAGGTTGTTAAGTTTTATCGAGTTGTCGAGTTTTGTCCGTCGAATGGTTACTCTTTGTTTATCAACATTCGTCGGGATTTGCTTATCGAGTTGTAAACTTGCTAAGGTGTTGTTGTTTCTTTGCGAGTTAAGTTGTTTAGTTTGTTGCGTCGGTTCACTACTTGACTTGGTGATACACATTGCTCAATTTTCATTCAATCTCATTTTTGTGCAAAATGATGCGATGCGATGCTAAGAACATAAAATACAACACTTTTTCAAAAAAAAAACTATTTCATTCCATCATGCTTTCTTTGTTACAACATTTTACAACAAGGGTACAAGTTTTACAGAAAATAAAACTGCCTAATAATATACAATGTGCTACAACTACTAGTAAAAAAAGGCAAATAAAGCAGGAACAGCTGCATCAGTGCTATCAAGAGTAGGAATAAGAGGCCCTCTTCGTCCTCTTCTGCGGAACAACCTCTGCACCATCATCATCATCTAAATCGGAGCCACCGCCCTCGGAATCCTCCTTGGCACCATCTTCACTATCGAAATCGGAACCAGAGTCACCCTCTTTGTCAGCGGATGTCTCTAACTGGGGATGTGCAGACTCCTCCTCCTCGCTGGACTCCTCCTCTATGACAGGTGCTCTGCGTCCGCCTAGGCTGCAGGTCGAACCCCCTCTCCCAGCTCCCTGAGAAGGCCTAGATGGCCCGGCCTGTGGCTCAGCCTGTAGCGGTGGCATCTGAAAAGGAAGAGTGCAATTTGAATACATTAGCCAATATGTATATCAAAATGATGCGATGCGATGCTAAGAACATAAAATACAACACTTTTTCAAAAAAAAAACTATTTCATTCCATCATGCTTTCTTTGTTACAACATTTTACAACAAGGGTACAAGTTTTACAGAAAATAAAACTGCCTAATAATATACAATGTGCTACAACTACTAGTAAAAAAAGGCAAATAAAGCAGGAACAGCTGCATCAGTGCTATCAAGAGTAGGAATAAGAGGCCCTCTTCGTCCTCTTCTGCGGAACAACCTCTGCACCATCATCATCATCTAAATCGGAGCCACCGCCCTCAGAATCCTCCTTGGCATCATCTTCACTATCGAAACCGGAACCAGAGTCACCCTCTTTGTCAGCGGATGTCTCTAACTGGGGATGTGCAGACTCCTCCTCCTCGCTGGACTCCTCCTCTATGACAGGCGCTCTGCGTCCGCCTAGGCTGCGAGTCGAACCCCCTCTCCCAGCTCCCTGAGAAGGCCTAGATGGCCCAGCCTGTGGCTCAGCCTGTAGCGGTGGCATCTGAAAAGGAAGAGTGCAATTTGAATACATTAGCCAATATGTATATCAGATGCAGAGATAAAAAAGCTACATGGAGTGGGTGCATGCAGATATAGTATGTGAATGTGGTGTCTGTCAGATGTGCTCTACACATACAGTCAACCAATACAGTGAAATAGTCGAATTCAGCATGTCATCAAAAGTATGATAAATGCAAGAAAATTGAAAAGTACCGAAATACTGGCAATGAATAGCTGCATCTCTCTCTGCAGGACCATGCCCTCGAGTGAGGCTACCAACCCGAGCAACCCTTCAGTATACTTCCTAGGAGGCTGCAGATACAAGCTCAAGTCATCAATGAATAAATGGGTGCCTAAGTATCTGAGTGGTAAATGAAAAGCAGTGGAACATACCGATGGTGAGTCAGGATCACTGACATATCGATGATCGGGCATAGGAGGCCCTATCAGAATCGGGTAAGATGACCCGTATTGCCATCCAGTCAACTCGGTCGGAAGACTTGGCCACCCGACGTGCTGATAAGTTGGGGGAATCGGGGGAACCAGTCCAGCCCCACCTCTCGATGTGCCAGCCCTGCTAGTCGAAGGGATATCTACAACCCGGGATCGACTCGATGGTGGCATGCCAGTAGCCCTCTGAGTGGGAGTGCGGACACCTGCCAATGGGGGCATCAAGTATGTATAACGGTAGGTCGCGTACTCTCCCTCCTCCAAATGTAGAGCTGCATCAGTGCCCAGCATAGCCAAATCAACCTCTTGGGAAGTGAGTCCTTCAGTGGACTGCATATCGTCCAGAGGTGCTGTGGGGACACTCTGCTCGGGGTAGCCCATCGTCTGGCGCATGAAGCGGTCCCCCAAAAACCAGGCCCTGCCAACTGGCCCCTCAACTAGGATCCTGTACCGAGAAGTGGCCCATCTTCCAAGAAACTGAAATCGGGTATCTCCACCCAAGGGCACCCAGGGCTGCCAGGTGATCTGCGGATAATCAAGTGCATGAGCCGATTAGAAATCGTAAAAGTGCAAGATGAAAACATGGAGAACTGAGAGTTCTGAATTACCTCGGTCGTCTGCACCGTATCAAAAAACTGCCGCAGGTAGGGCAGAGTCTCTCGAGCCCTCGGCCGGTACTGGCCCTCAAATACGAGCGAGTAAGGGATCACAAGAGGCACCTCCACTTCGAGCTCCGGCTAGTGTCGGAAAGTATGCGAAAACCCATAGCTGTGGAAAACAGGGCAATAGCTATCAGAATGCAGAATGTACAGAGAATACAAAATGCTGAGTGCAGAATATGAATATAGAATGTACAGAATAGAAAATACAAAATTGTGAGTGCAGAATGTAGAATACCGAATGTAAGGTGTGCTGTGTGCAGTGTACAACTAATGAAAAATAGGAATATAAATCAAGAGGGTAGAAAGTACCTCCCAGGCTCTCCAGTAGCCGCCAACTATGTTCCCCCGCCTGCGGGAGGTCGCACTCATATAGTAGTAGAGGGTAGCGAGGCTGGCGCCACCCCAGTCGTACTGACTGACCTGTGATAGGTCCACTAAAGCACTGAGCAGATACAGGCCAGCCATGTTCCCCCTGTCGGAGAACAAAGTAGTCCCGAGGAGGAACATCAAAAACCCTCGAGCATACTGCTCTATCTCCTCGAGAGTCTCGGGCGTAGTCCCCCTATACTGCGTGGAGAACCAGGTGTACTTGACTCTACCCGAAGATCTGTCAATCGGCGAGCGGGCTCCCAGCAGATGGATCCAAGCCGCTTCCCACTCGCCCATGTCTGAGTCGTAGGGGACCGGTCGGCCGGCCACATCAAGTCCAGTCAGCATGGCAAAGTCGAACGGGGTCATTGTCATATCCCCGGTAGCTGAGAAGTGGAAAGAGTTGGTGGTGTCCCATCATCTCTCCCCGAGTGCCCCCATCAGCGTCCTGCTCGCAGGGTAGCGAGATATCCCTACGCAGAAGGGTCTGAACCCTGCCTCATCAACCAGATCATGAACGGTCTCTGGGAGCTCTGCGTACCACTCCCTAGCGATGATCAAGCCATAGCCCCTTGTAACACGGGAAGATACCTGCATTCAGAATGAACAGATGCATTCAGTTTCAAAATGAAAGTACGAGCTGTGTGCAAATCAAATCAGATACAATGTTGTGGACTGCGTGTTCAGTATGAGCTGCATGCAAATGCAACGAGTGGACTGTGTGCTCATCATCAAGAGTTTGGGTTGCGTGTTCAGATTTCAAAAAACTGTGGGCAGTGTGTTCACCTCAAAAGTTCGGGCTGTGTGTTCGACTTTCAAAAACTGTGGGCTGTGTGTTCATCATCAAGAGTTTGGGCTGCGTGCTCAAATTTCAAAAAATTGTGGCTGTGTGTTCACTTCAAAAGTTCGGGCTGCGTGTTCAGATTTCAAAAACTGTGGGCTGTGTGTTCACCTCAAAAGTTTGGGCTGTGTGTTCAACTTTCAAAAACTATGAGCTGTGCGTTCAGATTACAAAGAATTTAGGCTGTGTGTTCGACTTTTAGAAAAAACTGTGGGCTGTGTGTTCATCAACGAGAAGTTTGGGCTGTGTGTTCAACTTTCAAAAACTATGAGCTGTGCGTTCAGATTACAAAGAATTTGGGCTGTGTGTTCGACTTTCAAAAACTGTGGGCTGTGTGTTCATCATCAGGAGTTTGGGCTGCGTGTTCAGATTTCAAAAACTGTGGGCTGTGTGTTCATCATCAAGAGTTTGGGCTGCGTGTTCAGATTTCAGAAAACTGTGGGCTGTGTGTTCACCTCAAAAGTTCGGGCTGTGTGTTCGACTTTCAAAAACTGTGGCATGTGTGTTCATCATCAAAAGTTCGGGCTGTGTGTTCAACTTTCAAAAACTGTGGGCTGTGTGTTCACCTCAGAAGTTTGGGCTGCGTGTTCAGATTTTAAAAACTGTGGGCTATGTGCTCATCATCAAGAGTTTGGGCTGCGTGTTCAGATTTCAGAAAACTGTGGGCTGCATGTTCACCTCAAAAGTTCGGGCTGTGTGTTCGACTTTCAAAAACTGTGGGCTGTGTGTTCATCATCAAGAGTTTGCGCTGCGTGTTCAAATTTCAGAAAACTGTAGGCTGTGTGTTCACCTCAAAAGTTCGGGCTGCGTGTTCAGATTTCAAAAACTGTGGGCTGTGTGTTCACCTCAAAAGTTCGGGCTGTTGAACACAAAAACTGTGGGCTGTGTGTTCACCTCAAAAGTTCGGGCTGTGTGTTCAACTTTCAAAAAAACTGTGAGCTGTGTGTTCATCATCAAGAGTTCGGGCTGTGTGTCCAACTTCCAAAATATGGGCTGTGCGTTCACGACAAAAAGTTTGAACTGTGTGTTTAGATTTAAAAAATGTGGGTTGCGTGTTCACAACCAGAAGCATGAGCTGCGTGTTCAGAAATTCAAGTGCTTGAGCTGTGTGTTCAAAATGCAAACAGAATGTTGTGCTAGAGACTGAGTGTCCAAGAACAAGCTGTGTGCCAACTCGATAGAATTCTGTGTTGTGAGATGTGTGCTAAAACGAGCAAAGTCTAGTGATTCATAAGTTGTGTGCCAAGTGGACCGGATGGTGTGTGAACGTGTTCAAAATAAGCAGATGTACATATATAGCGAAAATAGGAAATGCACAAGAAATGCAGAATACATTGCAAAGAATGTAAAAATGAAGTACGTACCTCTCGCGCTTGGTGAGAGAGGTGAGACTCCGGCTCCCGTAGTAGGAGATCCGTAGGTGCTCGTCGATCAAAATCAGTAAAATGATAGAAAATACTCGAGGGAAGGATATGCTCCGGAGGGTCGTACCTCTTGGGGTCAAATGGTCGAACTCTCGGGGGGCAATGACATGATGTCCGGCTCACCCTCGGCACCTGGAGGACCTCCGCCATAAGGGAAATGACCCGCCATTTCAAGAAATCTGCAAAAAGGAGCAAAAATGAGCAAAATTAGCCAAAATTGAAAAAAAATCAACAAAAGTCAACTCTCGGGAAATGAAAAAGTCAACAAAAGTCAACTCCCGAGAAAATGTTCCAAATATCGAGACAAATTTACCTCAAGTGGTGAAAATGGAGAAAGAAGCTCCGAAATCAAATTTTAATCGGTCCAAAGTGAAGAAAACTGAAAGATTTCGCGAAACAACTTTGCGTGGGGCGTTGGAAAACGCGTATAGAGCGCAGATCTGAGAGAGAAAATGGTCTAGGAAGCAAGAGGGACTAATTTCGAACTTGAAGTTGTGAGCAAAAGTGTTTTGGCCAAGTATATTTAAAGATCCGAATGTAAAAGGACCAAACTGTCCTTGTTTTAGCAAAGTGGTCGGCCGACCACCTTTTCTGGTAGGCCGACCACCCCCTTGCATCAAACCTGGTCGGTGGCACTCTAGGATGGTCGGTGGCCCTCCTGGGTGGTCTCCAATGCCTCTCTGTTCTCCCTACAAATTTTGGTGGTAATCGAAGTCCCCGGCTCTCGAGAAAGTATAAGGAAAGTCCACTTTTCGGTGCGAAATGCCTTCGCGGGAACTTCAAATCCAATCTTCGACGCGTGGCTCATTGTTGCTCGTCAAGAGCAAGGTGTATCCTTTTTGAGCGCGTTGCGACCCCTCCGAGTGGTAAACCGGAGGTCGCGTTTGAGTTTCCCTCGTCGAGGCTTGCATTTCTTTGCTCAATGTTTTGTTTCAAACATGCATTCGAAGTTGCACTTACCCTGCATTGTTATGCACATCGCTTGCATTATTATGCACATTTTGTTGGTATCATCATACCTCCATGCTTAATTTGCGTTGTCGCGCACGTTTCTTCTTGCATTGCGATACACTTTTTCATCGGAACCATGTTTGTCTATGTTCGATATAGCATTGAACATATGTTGCTAACTATGCTGTGCCTGTTAAGTTTCTCTCTTTTGCATGCACGATATTGTTTGTACGGTTCATTTGAAACTGGTGCGACCAGACGAACCAGGCAGGTATTGTATCTTCTCCGTGTGAGACGTAGTGAGAATTGTAATTCTCTTACATCCTTACTGCATGAAATATAGTTTCGCTTTGCATTCTTACTTAAAACTGTTGCATTTATTGTGAATATTTGCTTCGTTACAGTTTGCTGCTTTGCATGATCATGAGTTATGTTCAGCTTTGTGCATGTCGTTTGCATTTTGCCCCTGCCTGCGGGCACGCTTGCGGGCCCATCTGGGTGGTCTCCAATGCCTCTCTGTTCTCCCTACAAATTTTGGTGGTAATCGAAGTCCCCGGCTCTCGAGAAAGTATAAGGAAAGTCCACTTTTCGGTGCGAAATGCCTTCGCGGGAACTTCAAATCCAATCTTCGACGCGTGGCTCATTGTTGCTCGTCAAGAGCAAGGTGTATCCTTTTTGAGCGCGTTGCGACCCCTCCGAGTGGTAAACCGGAGGTCGCGTTTGAGTTTCCCTCGTCGAGGCTTGCATTTCTTTGCTCAATGTTTTGTTTCAAACATGCATTCGAAGTTGCACTTACCCTGCATTGTTATGCACATCGCTTGCATTGTTATGCACATTTTGTTGGTATCATCATACCTCCATGCTTAATTTGCGTTGTCGCGCACGTTTCTTCTTGCATTGCGATGCACTTTTTCATCGGAACCATGTTTGTCTATGTTCGATATAGCATTGAACATATGTTTCTAACTATGCTGTGCCTGTTAAGTTTCTCTCTTTTGCATGCACGATATTGTTTGTACGGTTCATTTGAAGCTGGTGCGACCAGACGAACCAGGCAGGTATTGTATCTTCTCCGTGTGAGACGTAGCGAGAATTGTAATTCTCTTACATCCTTACTGCATGAAATATAGTTTCGCTTTGCATTCTTACTTAAAACTGTTGCATTTATTGTGAATATTTGCTTCGTTACAGTTTGCTGCTTTGCATGATCATGAGTTATGTTCAGCTTTGTGCATGTCGTTTGCATTTTGCCCCTGCCTGCGGGCACGCTTGCGGGCCCATCTCTTTTATCTCGCCTGTTTGTCTAAGTCTTCGGCCTTGTCAAAAATGGGTCGTTTCTGGGCTTTGACATCACTTCCGTCACTTATGGTTTCCGAGTTCTGTCAAAGAGGGGCAACTGTAGACACCCCATTTTTGACCGACCTTAAGACTCAGATGTCATCGATTGAGCGCTCGGTGATTGCACATGTTGTGCTCGTTCTGAGGTTACGGAGTCTCGGCTGAGAGCCTTGCCTCCGGACTTCGGAACTCTTTTGTACTTTTTCTCGGTTTACGAACCAAGTTCTGTTTTCTCTTTCCGAAGGGAGGGAGAAGCCTCGTAGACCATCTCTCAGTGGCCGTAGGCTAATTTTCGTGGTCAAAGACCACTGTTCCCGTTTGGAGACCAGTTTCTGGTTTTCGGAGCCGTCGGCTGTGCGCCTCAGTTCGGGACCGCTTAACTTTCTCTGTTTGCTCCAATTTTTGGCACACACCTTGTTTCCTCTCCCTAAAGGGACACTGTGGCCCGAGAGACCACTTTCGTGGTCGCACGCCACTCTCGATGCTTAACAGTCAGTTTTCGGGGCCTCCGGCCGCGCGTTTTGGCCCCCGAACCCTCGTTTTGCATCCGTCTTGGTTCATTTTTGGCATGGACCCTATTTTCATTGTTTGGAAGGTGGTACTAGGGTAGGAGACCACCTTTTCTCCTTGGAGACCACTTTTCCCCGGTCTCTCTCACTTTTGGGCCATAATTGCTGGTCTCCCACCACACCACTAGCTTGCACTCACTTGGGAGACCACCAATCAGGGCTGCCGACCACATTTTGCTCACTTGAACCTTTTGAACTGGTCGGCCGACCAGGGGGAGTAGTCAGCCAACCACCTAAACTGGTCGGCCAACTTCCCCCTTTTCTGTCTCTGTGAGTGTGTACCAGTTGTGCCAGCTGGAGGGCATAGACTGCATCCTCCATACATGTTATTTTGACTTCTTAAAGAAGCTTGGCCCTTTGCTCTAAGCTTCTAAGAGAAGCTTGACCCTTTTTTAGCTTCTTAAAGAAACTTGACCCTTTGGCTCTAGCTTCCTCAAGAAGCTTGACCTTTTTTGCTATTGCTTCCTCAAGAAGCTTGGACCTTTACACAAGCTTTTTGAAGAAGCTTGGACCTTTGTTCCTCTATAAGAGAGACCCTCTCCCTCATTTGCAAAGGTTCAAAAAATTTGTCTAAGGCATACACACCTGCCTCTTTATATCTCTCTATTTTGGTCTCAAAAGTCCATGGTTCTTGCACCTTTACACTACACCTCTCAGCCCAACACCTCCAACACCAACCTCAGCTTCTTGAAAGGTCTTGAGAGATCTTAAGGTCTGAGTTTTTGGCTTCAAAGCTGCTGGAGTTGCTGAGCTTCAAGGGTAACACTTCTTTCATTCTTTTGGTCTTTATTTTGCTTCATCTCTTAGCCATACTTGCAAGCATATTTGGGTTTGGTCATAAACTGAAAAAAATCTTGTTTTGAAGTCCTTAACATGTTTGTTTAGGACCATTTTTATGTTGGGGATCATCTACCCCCTTGCATACTTCATTTCATCTGTTTTGAGCCATGCATTAGGGCCTTTGTGTTGAGATTTGTAGGCCCTTTTGACCACTGAAATCCAGCGGATTTTTAGTGGTTATTATGCTGTCTTGTTTACTAGCATATTCGGCCTAAAAAGGAGCCCTTATTTGCATGCTTCCAAGCCATGTTTCAGGCCATTTTTAGTGGGTTTTAGGACCTGCATAGGCTCTGTCCAGAGCCCTTTTTTCCATTTTGGGTGTCCATCTTGCATGTGTAGAACAACCCTCTTTATAGCCTATCAAAGGGGCATGTCATTCTTGCATGCATTGGTCAAATTTCAGTGGGTTTTTGGGCTTCATTTGACATGCCATGATTCTGTTTTTGACTGGTTTGGTGGCCTCTCATGTGCTTCATATGGTTGTAGTGTAAATCATGGTTCACTAGCTTGTATTGCATAATGTTTTGGCCCTCTTTCCTAGCATATTTTGGCCATGATCCAAACTAATTTTATTCATATTTTGGGCTGTCTTAGCTCTGTTTGAAGTGTTTTGGGTCATGCATGCATTGTTGTATATGGCCATAGTTCAATTTAAGCTCACTAGCTTTGCATATTGGGTCCACTAGCATGCGTTGTTTGGACCCTTGACATGTTTTGGCATCATCAAGCATGATATTTCAGAGCATATAAGGTTTCCATATTCTCATGTTCATCACTCCTTCAATATGTTTGAGAGTTGTGCTTGTATGCCTTATTTTTTAGCCTTAGCATGAGCTTCATTTCTATGCATTTTGAGCCATCATCTTAGGCAATTTTCCCACTGTCTTGGACCTTCCTAGGATCTGTTTGGGGCTAGTTTTTCCATTTGTACATTGCTTTGTATACCTCTAGTGTAACGCACTTCACTAGTTTCGGTATTCGGGCTATCTAGCATGCATTGTGTGACATATTTGCATGATTCGGGACCATCTTGCATATCATTTCAGAGCTGAAAACTATATGATTGTATGCTATATTTCATCCAATTCCATGCTTTGGTAGAGTGGCATTTGATGCCTTAGGTTCGAGCCTTTGCATTGTGCATGCTTATGTGTGTCTTGTTGCTTTGATTTCATCATGTTTGGCCACTGATTTGAGTGTGGCTGAGGCCCATTCATTTTAGTTTAAGTCCATCTTGCATTGTATATGCCATTTAGTCCATGTTGTCGCATGAGTTGATCATTGCATTGAGCATGCCTTGTCCATCTCATTGTGTTTGTTGTTCTTCACATGTGCATTATGTATGCCATTGTTTAGCCCATGTGCAATGAGTATGTCATGTGTAGTTCATATCATTGTGTATGCCATTTGCATGCTTACATGTCATTCCTTGCATCTTTGTATCATTTAGTTGCATTACATTAGGATTGCATGCTAGAAGTTGCATTGTGCACGCCATTCTTGTTTCATCATGTTTGGGATAGAAGTTAGCCCAAACACAGGAAACGAGGAACGTTTCATACTCCAAGTGATGAAACGTGCCTCGATTCTCGGTCGTCGACACTCCGGATTACCCATGATGGAGTTTAGGCCTTGTTATATTTATATGTGCATTCATTTTACATCGAGTTGTGCAATCTGACTCTTCGGCCATCATGCATCGAGATGCGTGATTGGTGGCACGAGGATCGAGGACTACACTCCCTAGAGCTTATGTAATCACGGGGAGAGTGGTCGTGCACACATATGTTGAAAATATCTTGCCATGCCTCCCTTTTGCTTTGTGTTGCAGAAAACCAGAATCCAGGGGCAGAAAGTGGTCGGCCGACCAGATTTTCTGGCAGGCCGACCACCCTTTTGGGTCTTCACCACAAAGGGTGGTCGGCAGGTGGTCTCCATAGCCAAGGGCTGGTCGGCAGCCTTCCCACAGCCTTCTAGAGTGGAGTTTCAGCCTCTTAGAGCTTTGTGCAAGTTTCTGAAATCAATTGCAAACAAAGGCGAGTCGAGGGCATTGCGATGGATTTCCCGACAAAGACGATTCGAGCACGCATGCATCCATTGTCATCCAAAACAGAGCCGAGGCAGTCACATTTATCTAGTTTACATGCTTACTTAGCTAGTTTGTTAATTAGTTAATGTCGTGTAATAATTAGTTGTAGTTCATTATTTATCTGGTTTTGTATTATTCGGATCCTTCGAAGAGGGCAATGTTGTAATAAGTGTGCGTGTGTGTGATGTATGTCTTCCAACCCCACGTCTTTCTCCCTTTTATTTACTAGCTTTTGATGGTTAGTTTAAGGCATGTTTCAATTAGCATACTTATACTCACATGTTTGCATCATTCATCTGTATTGCATGCACTGGGCTCGGCGCATCATGCTAACTGCATTGTATTTCAATTCCAAGTGGAATACATGTTATCTGTTACATTTCATATGCCATGTTTAGAATAGCCGAGCCTACCCTAGTTGCATTTTTGCATGTGTTGCATTAGGCATCTTAACATGAACTAGGATCATGCATTGATTACTAACTAGTTTCTGTTTTCGCTTGGAGTACTCGGTAAGTATTTATGCTTTAGCATTCTTGCATGTGTGTGAGTGACTGCCATGATAGCATGCTTACCATGAGGCTATGTGCTTATGTGATATACCTGCCTGAATGCCTGTAGGTGAAGGTTGGGTTGCTTGAGTTGAAATAATTCATCGAAACCCGTGTTTTATCCTACTTGCGAGTAGCAAACTTCAATCCATTTTCGAAATAAACGGATATACGATACTTTGTTCCAACTTAGGCAATCCAGTCTATACTTGTTTTGCTATGCGCATCACATAGTAATTCTAGGCTAACAAACTGGAGTAAGAGCACATGTGTTTTCAAAAACTTGATATCATGGTTAGTAGAGGCCGATCTTTGATCGGGCGAGCGGGGGTTCTCATGAAGTGACCTTCCCTAATCGTTTCCAAGTTCCCGAGCCGAGGTAACTTTTGGTGATGACTGACACATGGGCTTAGGCACGAGTCAGGATTTCTTAAATTTTCCCAAAATAAAATATTTAGGTTGTAACTCTGTATCTGGCAAAGCAGTCCATGTTTGGCACTTCTTTCTAAAAATCAGTTTTTCAAAACGATTTGCCGAATTTGGACTCTTTGATGATTCATCGGTCTTGCATTGCACTCTGCAAGATTAGATACAGGACCGTGACAATTGAGTTCGAACTGTAGTAAGCCCAATGAACAAAACGGGATTCCCTCCCGGGACGTTCGGGGACGTCTACAACCCCCGCCTCCTAACGAGGATCGGGTTTCCCCGACCCCGGAAAAAACCTGATTTTTTTTTTAAAAAAAAAAATTTGTTCAACACAAGAACAAAAAAAAGAAAAGAAAAATGCTTTTAGTATGTTTCAATTCATCATCATCATCATCATCATCATCATCAACAACAACAATCATCAACTTAAAAAAAAAAATGAGAAAGGAAAAAAGATCTAAAAAAATCATCAACAACAGTCATGGATTCTCTCTCTAAAACTCTATTCTAATTCAGATCTAGATCTCACAGTTGGTGGTAGTGGAGATGACGGAGGAGGCGATCTATTCTGGATTTGGCTTTAGATTTGGATCCAAAGATAAAAGCCGCGAATGAGAGGTGTAAAAGCCATGGAGGATTGGCGATGGAGGAGGCGATTTCTGACACTTGGATGACTGCAGAACCATTGAGATCGTGAGAGAGTTGAGAGAGAGAGAGAGACAATGAGAGAGTTCAGAGAGAGAAGAACGAGAGAGTTGTGAGAGTGAGAAAGTTGAGAGAGTCAGAAAGTAAGAGAGTTGAGAGAGAAAAGAACAAGAGAGTGAGAGAGTTGAGAGAGAGATATATAATATAATATAATACAAATCTAAACACACACATGTATATAGGCGAGGATGTTTCGAGGAAATTTCGGAATGGGGCCGGGGCGGGGCCAGGGCCGAGGAAACCTATCATCGTCCCCGATCCGAAAATCATTGAGGATGTATTTTTCAATACTAGTCCTGGCTCTATGGAGAATAATTTTCAGAGAAAACCCTATTTATTGGGACAGGCTGTTCGGGTCCCCGTCAGGTCAGGTTCATATTAGCATCCCTAGTTGTCGAGCGTAGAAATATACATTTATATTAGTGTGGTTTTCTGGTGTTACGTTAGAGTGTTACATTAAAGCGGTACATTTCGGAAAAGTACACTAAGGAGTTTTTGTGTTACATTGATTGAAGTGTTACGTTTGAAAAAAAAATACACGAATGAATTTTTTTGGAATGTTACGTTATTACGTTTGAGAAAAGTATACTAAAGAGTTTTTTAGTATGTTATATTAGAGTATTACTTTTGGAAAAAGTACATTAAGAAATTTTTTAGTATTACATTGATTGGAGTGTTACGTTTGAGAAAAATACGTTAAGGAGTTTTTGTGGAATGTAACGTTGTTACGATTAAGAAAAGTATACTAAGAGATTTTTTTGAAATATTACATTTAATAATTTCAATATTATGAAAAATCTATATTTGTTCCTCAACACATAACACATGCATATTTATATTTAGCCCTTTATATAATTCACATTAGAATAAAACTTTTAGGTTCATTAAAATAAAAAATAGACCAAACAATTAAATTGGGTGAATTACACTTTGCTCTCTTAAAGTTTCACCCATCTCCTACTTTGGCCTTTTAAGTTTGATTTTTCCCACTTGGCCCTTTATGTTTACAATCCTTCCTACTTTGGTCCTTCACGTTTGCAATCCTTTCCACTTTGGTCCTTTAAGTTTGATTATTCTCACTTTGGCCCTTCATTTTGTAATCCTTCTCACTTTGACCCTTTATGTTTGCAATCCTTCTCACTTTACTCATAGACTAACTTCCATCCAAAAAAGTAACAGAATTTGCCACATCACTAATACATCAGCTCCATATGTGATGTAAAAAATTCACTAAAGATGCAAAAAATAAAAAATAGGAAACAAAAAAATTGAATTTTTTTTTTTAGTCTTTAGTGAACTTTTTTTTCAAATTTATTCATAAACATTATTACATTATAGATGCATCTAGATTAGATGCAGCTAAAAAAATAAAAACAAATTTAACTAAAAAAATAAAAAAGTTCACTAAAGACGAAAAAAAACGATAGTAAATTTTTCATTTCAGAATTGACAATACAGATGTTTGAGTTAGTATATTTTCATTTTTTTCGTATTTAGTAAACTTTTTTCGTATTTTAGTTAAATTTGTTTTTATTTTTTTAGCTGCATCTAATTTAGATGCATCTATAATGTTAGGTTTTTATTCTTGGCAATCCCGTTTGACAAAACTCCTTTCAGTTGTATTTAATTTCGCACTTTTTATTTCAGTGAGGCTATGAGAGTTTAAATGCGAATCCAACCCGAATTGTGCCTTGCAGAGAAGTTTGTGATGTTAATACTTTCAAAATTGCCACTTCGCTGATTATGACGGGGATCGAGCTGACCGGGGCAGCACCACGGCGGGGTCTAGGGGACAACGCCCCTTGGCGAGTCCGGGGCAGCACCACGGCGGGGTCGAGGGGCAGCGCCCCCGAAGTAAAATGCAAAATTGCATTCAAAGTTGCATGTCCGCCCTTGCTCCCTCGAGCGAAGGAGTCCTCGCTCGAGCGAAAACTGCGTCTGGCAAAAAACCTGAAAGAGATGAATGTGCGAGCGAAGCTTGCGTGGCTTGAGCGAAGCCACTTATGAAAAACACGCGTTTTTGGTTCCTCGCTTTAGCGAGAAAGTCTTCGCTCGAGCGAGCCTCGCAGTTCCAGATTTCTATAAGTACGGGTTTCTGTCAGATTTTAGGATTACTTCTTCAGATCTTAGGATTACTGCTCTAGATCTTCTTCTTGGGTTCTAGGGTTTATATCTGGGGATATTTTACTAGTTTTCTTTGATGTTTTGATTGAGTATTCAACTCATGGTTTAAAGAGTATACATCAAAGGATTATTTGTTTGTTCTACACAAAAGAGAGAGTTGTTCTTCGGTGGATTCTGAAGAATTCGAGCCTAAAGCTTTGGTGGATTCCGGGAGTGGCTCATCGTAAAGACAATTCCGAAGTGAAGACGGGGTTGGAAGAGGCACATAGAGGTTGGTCAATTCAGGCGTGGATTCGCTAGGTAATTGAGAGTATACCTGTGTAATTCCTTTATATCTTCTTAGTGGATTGTTTTGTGACTGTTGCCAGTGATTTTTTTTATCACAATTGGAGGTGTCCAATTGTGGTTTTTCCACGTAAAATCGTTATGTCGATTTGTCTTGATTGTTTGATTGAGATTGTTATATACTGCTTAAAATTGTTACATAATTGCAAATCAACATCTAGGGAATTTCTAGATTTTTCATATAATATAATAATGTTTATGAATAAATTTTTTTTAAAAAAATTCACTAAAGACAACAAAAAAAAAAAAAATTTGTTTTTTATTTTTTGTTTTTTACATTTTTAGCGAATTTGTTACATCACATGGAGCTGATGTGTTAGTGATGTAGCAGATTCTATTAGTTTTTTGAATAGAAGTTAGTTTAGAAATAAAGTAGGAAAGATTGCAAATATGAAAGACCAAAATGGGATGGATTGCAAATATAAAGGGCCAAAGTAAAAAAAATTAAATTTAAAGGGCTAAAGTGGGGATAATTGTAAACATAAAAGGCCAAACTGAAAAAAATTAACTTTAAAGAGTCAAAATAAGAAATAAGTGAAATTTTAAGGAACAAAGTGTAATTTACCCAATTAAATTCACCCTCGCCGGTAAAAGGAATCGAGACCACAAAAAGAAAGTATTAAAGTTAATCCGCTTCTCGAGACCGTCTGATTCATGATATCTATATTTGATCACGTGGTCATTCTGCACCATGCTTCTTTTTTTTTTATTATTATTTTTAAGGCCACATGCCTCTAAAACATATTTTATCAGTTTGCAACACATTCCTTCAGGCAAATCACTTCTAAATCCAAATCACTTCACATAATAGATATATATAGAGAGAGACCCATTTATAGACCCATTTATGTAAATTCCATATATTTATCTCACATTTGTATCTTATTCTGTAAATATTTTATATATAATTAATTACAAAGTTGAAATAGAAAATCCAATTGAGAAAGTTTAGGATTCCAATCCAGTAAGTGGAGAAAATCTGGAGGTGTCAATGAATTTATCATATATTAAAATGCTAAATAAGCATTAAAATGAAGGTTACAATCACTAACCATCTACAAAATACAACAAATGAACTTCAATTCCCATGCTTTTTCTTTTCTTTTCTTTTTTCACCTTAAACCCCAATTTAAGAAATTAAATGAACAAAAAAAAAAAAATGCCCACATTTCGGCATCAAAAAATTCCCCGTTAGAAAGCTCTTATTTTGTCAACACATTTACAAGCGCCAAAACCCATCTCCCCAGATGAAAAGAATCGCCGCAAGAGCTACAAATATTACATTTTACCTGTTTTCCCCCATCCTTGTCATTACTTTTTACAAAATCAAAACCAGTCTTTGAATCCCCATCCAACTGATCTTTAGTTTCTTCATCGGTGGTGAATTTTTTTTCAAAGGCGACAAGTCTCTGAATTCTGTTGTTTGAGCTGTTGCTTGGCTTCTTGTTGGGACCAGTAAGCATGGGCAGTTAGGACCCGATCCAAGAGCTCTTGGGGCACCGGCTCACCCCTCCTTTGCTGTGGGGATATTCTTGCCGTGTGCACCAGTGTTTTCCATTTGTCCTGCACAACCCCACGTCATGTGACCAGGCTTTTAATTAAAACAAAGCACACTTCTAATTCAAACAAAGTACATGTAATAAATATCAGATAAGCAACAAACTCATATATTTGCTTTCCAACCCAAGGCACTAAGAGCCACTAAAAGATTCATAGCTATGTATATTTTAGGAAATAAAAGGAAAAAAAAGTGGGTAATCCGTCATTTGGTAGGAAGGAACTAGGAAAATACAACTGTCAAAGTGAAATCGTGTAAAACTAGAATTCAAAAGATTCCTTAGAAGAGTTGTCATTATATAAGATAAAGACATAAAGACTATTCATTTGCCAATAACTCAAGCAACTGTTGTCTAGAACCATTTAAACTGCCAGCCCTTTTACATCAAATCTGTCCACTAGACTATTTTAAAATGTAAAAGAAAGAAAGACCTTAACATTTGAAGGGAATAAATTGAAAGTAACGACTAGTCTTGTTAAAGTGAAAGTCAGCAATAAAAATGCAAGGTGCAAAATCACTTCCTTACCTTGAGATCCACATAAGTTCGATGTTTTGCATTATCAAAAGCTCGCAGTTTAACCTCACGCCATCTGCAGAACAAACAAACGAACTATGGGTAAGAGAAAAAAAGAACAAAAGAGTTCAAAACAATCAGGTACAAGGTCACAAAAAGAGGGAATAAAAGCCGGCATGTTGAGACATGTCTGTTTAACAAATGAGGGTTAGGTTTCGCCTAACATACCTTCCTGTTCCAAGCTTCTCAACAGCTTGAACCAGTGCTTCCACTTCATAAACAGAGAAAGGTCGACGAATTCGACGCTGCACAGCATCAGATCGCTTGGATTTCCTCATGGGAACCACAGCCAGTGCCTCGACATTCATTGCTGGGACAGCAACCAATGCTCTAGAATGTGTTGGGCTTTTGGCTATTGACATGTCAGGAGGAGAGGGTGCCGAATCATGATCGCTTTCAATAAAGTTTCCCAAACTTGACAATGGAGGATCTGGTAAGGCATCAGCAGTTCTCTGTTGAACAACGTTATGTACTACACTAGGTGCAGGTGGGTACCTGACGACATAGCATTACATCTTATCAGCTCAGAAACAACTGACCTAACAAAAAAAAGTACGTGGTGCAGGAAGAACCCGAGACCTTGGATTCCAATTAAAATTTAAAACTACCCTTTAAAGCTCTGTACACTCAGGCTACCACATATCGTAAATCAAAGTGGGGGAAAAAATGAAAAAGGTGGCAGATCCACGAAGCAAAAAGATTAATGATCTAAATTACGTATAACACCAACATGGAAACAACTAAAAAGCTATGAGCTAACATTAAACTGAAGTCATGGTACATCTAAATTACCTTATTAGAGGCTGAGGTGTGTCACAAGCAAGTAGAAAGGGACGATCTTCATGACACAGAGATTGGGGAGCTTGCAAAGGGTTAGGCTCCAAGGAAAAACCTAAAGCATCAAGCTTATTATTGTGAGATATTCCAGTCTGCAGTAGAGTTTTGTTATCATCTCTAATCTTCTTCCCCTGAAGAAGTACACCAACTCGTAGTCCACCCCCAAGTATAGCAGTCACTGCGTCCATAACTGTTCTCTGCAGAACAACAAAGACGGAGTTCAGCGTGCTAAAAGCAGAATTCACTACGATGTTTGGGTTGAGGTAAAGAGAAGATATTTAAATCAAAATTAATGTTCATATATGGCATACCTTCAGTGAACCAACAGTTGCAGATTCTGGAATCTCAATAACAAGTTCTGGAACCTTGAAAGACTTGATCCTAAGCTTCACTGAATAAAAGGAAAGATATCTTCATGTAAGAACCTCTTCGAATGATAGACACCAATCAAGTCAAAAGTGTAAATATGAATCACACCATCAAAGGCTCTCATACCATGGGAATCCCTCGATTGGAAGGATGTGCGTTGACCTGCTACACAAGCCGCTATCCCAGAGGCTGCATGAGGAGTAAGGAATATTAACATAATATACTAAATCCCGGGGGAAAAATTAAAGAAAGAAGAGAAAAGAAAGGGATGGAAATAAACCTCCACGTGGTGTTGCACTTGAACCAGAAGCATCACAACTAAACCCCTTCCTGGGTGAACTAGATATTCCCTCACTACTAATTCCTTCAAAATTTGATACCGAGCTACGGTCATAAAGTCTCCTCTTTTTGAAAGGATAATCCCTTTGAGACCTTCGGCGTTTGTAACAAATCTTCCTATTATGGTAGACAGGCTTTATTTCTGAATCTGGAGACATAATCATAATGTTCAACTAAATAAGAGTCATAAAAATTAAAATCATGATGTATCCAGTTAAATTGAGAGGGAAACTAATACAATTAAATAATAAGCAATTACATACCAGCATTAAAATGTTCCTCATCCTTCAGTTTTGGAGTTACTTTCCAATATTTGGATGAGAAAAACTTCCTTATTCTTCGGTTGCCAATACATAGTGGTGACCTGAAGGTCTTTGTTGTGGTGCTAGGTTGAGAGCACCCAGAAGAGTTTTCATCATCATCTCTAATAACTAACTTTACATCATCCCGACATGCAGGGAAAGAACTACTAGGAATTTGATCAATGCATGAAGGTAACTTCACCCTATTGTTTACACTAACTAAAATAGGAGGTTTCCTATCCCTAACTGCCAGATCATCCGAACTGCAGATATCAGCCTTGGTAACATTTATTGCATTTCCAGTCTTTGGTGACTCTATTTTTATCTGTTTCTTATTTTCATTCCCTACTGTAAAATCACAAGACTCCTGGTACCCAGAGGAAGCTACTTCTAATTTGCTGGCAGAGCTTCCAAGTTGAATCTTGCTTTTTGACTTCTCAGAAGAACCAACCTTCTCCGAGCAATCAGAAGTTGTTATTACAGAGGCAAGTCCCCAACAATCATCAATATGAGCATGTGAAAATTCCTTTAAACTATGACGTAGAGCAGGAGCATGAGAAGCAAGCTCTAAAAAAGAAAAGCTCCTATCACAGCTTACTCGATCACAAGGTTCAGCCTTTGAAGGATTATCTTCATCCTTCTGCTCTTTCTTGAATGAATCTTTCACAATTGTGCACAGTTCTTTTCCAGTTAATGCATTACCAGAACTAGGAGAATTTTCTCCCTCCAACAATAACTTGCCAGCTACAGTAGCCAATAAGTCAAATGCGCACATTTGATTGTCATCAACATTCTTCCTAAATGGGACCCTCCTCTAAAACAAGAGAAGGAATTAAAATTAGAGGTCAAAAAGTAGAGCAGAAGAGGAAAAAATTAAAAGGGTTAATGGGCTATAATGGAAGTTATATTTACCCTAGCTGATCTGGTAGCTCGAGGTGTGGGAGGCACCTGATAACCATTAAATCCATAGTCTAGTCTCTTCTGCAACACCATATCTCAGAGATCATGCCAGAAACTCAGCAAATGCAAAACACAAGCATTACCAAATATCTTTCACGGTCCAAAAGAAGCCTGGACAAATGAACACCTGCCAATCACCTAAGCTCAGGCACTGCAAGAATTAGAAGAGATCCTGTCGACAAACAAAGATTACCAGTGAGGGTAATGATAGGGAAAGGGGAAGATTAAAATTAACTGGGGTCACGATAATGAGAAAAGACACGGTAGAATAGTATATTAGGATGGAAAGGCTTTATTGAATTGAGTATAATAACACACTCTATTTATTCATAACAAACAAAAGAACAATAAAGCAATTTCATAAACCACAAAATATATATATACACATATATGATTCAAAGCCCTTACATTCAAGTCAAAACAAAAAGGGAAAAATAAGTGTATACTCTATCAGATTGAAGTGCAAAGGAACACAGATTGAAATCAACCAAAGGGAAAAAAAAATGCAGAATTTAAAATGGCAAAATCCTGCAAGATACTCAAGTTCATGGAGAAAACAGAAAAAGTAACACAGCAACATTCACAATGTTCCCCACAAGCCCCACATCCCAGTACAAAAACAAATCAAAACTTAGGTAATCATATCCTTGCTATAATTTTCAGATTGCAGGAATTATTCGAAACTAATATTTTACCATTAAGATATCAAAATCCATTAATCAAATATTGCCAATGCCCTGATTGAAGAAGTTATTATGGTCAAAGAGAACAACACCTTGTAAAGTTATACAGCCATTTCAACGGCAAACCATCAAAGAGATGAACAGAAGAAAAAGTTGGAGTCTGAAGACCATTTAAAGCATAAAAACCCATATTCGATTCCAATAAAAGAAAACCTTGGAGTTTTATAAATGTCTATTCCAACTGTGAGGCATCATAAAATTCATCTTTTCCTTTTCTGTTCTAAACAGTAAAAAAAATCAAAAAAATTTTAAAAAAGGAAATTGTACAACAGGTCCACAATTCCAATTGCTACTTGCAGAGATACACTTCGAAACAGTTATAAGCTTTAATGGCCGTTCTAATCACAAAAAGTCAAAAGGTTAATCTTTTCTTTTGTTTTGGCAACAATCAAACGGAACATAAACAGATTTGGAGAAACATAACTGGAAATTGTCAAACTTTTCATTAATTCAAATGGCTATGTTTGCAAAAAGACACGGTCCCACCAGATCCGCATGATCTAACCAAATAGAAAAAGCAATCAGCACCAAATGTTTAAAAAACAAACATCACTTATCAGCTAAAGTGATAACCATAACAATAAACCATGATGATAATTGATGACGCATTCAAGGAAAACTTGCACCTTTGTGTGATTCAGCTCATGAAGGGAAACAAAAATTTCAGACCAACAGAATTCTCAAAATCTGTTTTCTACAGTCCTAAATCTCATCCCACAATATAATGAAAGAGTCGAAAAAATTCTGGCGCAAGAAAAAGGGAGGGAAAACATACATATAGAAAAACCCACACAAAACCCTGATAGAAGGGACCAAAACAATAATGTCGAAACAACACAGGTAATCATTTCAGACATCCTGCAAATGATATACTCTTTATGTATATAAGAGATCTAAAACCCCAGAAGCAGATCAACACGGAAAAACCTGGGACAGTTCAGATGATTTCGGAGGGAAAGGAAAAGAAAAGAAAAGAATGGATCTCAGTCATCTCTCTGCTTTTCAGGAAAAAAAAATCAAAAATTTGGATAGTGGTTCTGAAAACTTCACACCAAACTGCAGATCGAACCCATCAGAAACGGAAGGCAAGAAGGAAAACACAAATCCACGGCAGAAAAGCAACAGAACGACCAAATTCAGACGAAACCAGAAGAAAATAAAACAAAATTAATGCTTTCATTGGTTGCAAAGAAACGGACAGAAAATCGGAGAATCTCCACCATGGCATCCACATTAACCGCGGCATGTCATTAGATTCTAAATTTTCTCCCCCTTTCCTTCGGTTTTCCGGAAACCAAACACACTGTATAAAAAAAAAAAAACTGCAACTTCATCAAATTGCGAAACAGAACCGACGAGAAATTCCATAATCTCACCTCTTAGTATTTATCAAATCCTTTGTTTTCCCGAGAAAAACAAAACATTCAAGCGAATTTGAGTAGAATTTTAAGGAACATGTAAGATCGGAAAATTGTCTGAGAATTCAAAGGAACAGATCTCATCAGAACCAAAATTCGCAACGATCACGACACTTTCTCTCCTCCTTTTCTCTTTATCCCATTTTCGTCTCTTTTCTTTCTCGATAGACAAACAATGTTTCGGACGCTACCTTCAATTTTCTCTCTCCTCCCAATCTCTCTCTCTCTTCTTACAGAGATGGCAAAAACCCTCTGAAAACCACCCAACCTTTGCTTAAACCCCAGCTCTTATACAATTGACTCCTGTTACCGGATCCACCGGTAAAAACCCATAGCATTCCCGGCTACAGTAGGTTGCAAAAAACCACCTAAAGACCGGTTCTTCGCCACACGGTGACCCACACACGCTTACCATCCAGTTCTCATCGCGCCACGTGGAGGGATTTGGGATCGTGCGGCTATGGATGTTTGTCAGATCGAGAAAAACGTTGAGTCACGAAGAGAGGGGATTTCGTGTGGTAAGTCCCATTCGAACTTTTTTAATTTCCAAATATAGGGAAAAAAAATTTAAAGAATTAAAAGATTTGAAGCGTCACGCGCGGTTAGTAATAGCGCGTGTAGATGAGTAGCGTCAATTTGCAACCACATAAAAAAATAAACAAATAAAAATAAAAAGATTTATATATTTAAGTGGATAGGGAGATAATAATGGAAATGTGGCAACTAACATGCACCAAATTTGTGAGTTGGGCTTAAACTCTCACCTAACTAGTGCCAAATTACACATAGAAATGATTTGGTTGAGATTAAATTTCAAATTTATAATTGAAAAATATTATTGTGATTATTGAAAAAAAATTCTTAAGCGTAGTTTGGAATTGGTTTTTTAGTGATTTTTTAGTCTTTAATGAGGTTTCTTTTTAAAATTTTGATATTTTTAGATTATACTTGACTAAACAAATCATAAAGATAAAAATTAAAAAGATAAAAAAATAAAGACAAAAAACAAAAACAAAATATAGTTGGGTTTTTTTATTTAGTAAACTTCTTATTAAAAAAATTTAATATACTTCTACACTAATCGGACTAGAAAAAAAAAATTGATACAAATTTAAAAACAAAACGCTAAAACCAAAAAAGTTCATGAAAGAAAAATGTGATTTTTCTAATTGGATCCCAAACCACACCTTAATTTGACTCATAATAACATGGCATATTTTAATTTGTTACAAACTCAACCATATCAGAGTTAATTTTGTTGTCATATCGTTGTAAATGGATTTGAATATTTAAATTCAGAATTTCTAACCTTTCTGTTTGTAATTTATTTTCATTGTTAATTAGGTAGAATACATAAATATTTATCATAAGTGTGATTCAAAGGAAGATCCTAACTTTAAAGCTATATTTGGATCTAAAATTAGTGAATAAATGTTTATTTAAAAAATACATGATTTTTTGTTTGATATTTCAAGAATAATGAATATTATATATAAGTAATTTCATTTTTATTCCTTATTCAATCATAGATGCTATATTTTTTCGATGAAATAAATTACAAATGGTCTATCTTTCCCATTTCAATGGTCGACCTAGTTTTTGACATGAATGAAGAATTAAAAAATTTATATATTAAAGTTAATATATATATTGAACATTTTGCTAAAATTTTTGATGATCCATATATATATAATGAGAAACCTATTCATTCAATATGAGTTTGTTTACATGCCTAGCCAATTTTAGGTGCCATAGTAAGTGATTTATTAAGTTAGGATTGATATACTTTTTTTGGCCTTCAAATGAAAAAAAATATGCTAAGTTTACTAAAATAAAAGGAACAGGGAAAAAAAATGGAAAAATGAGGCACGACTGAAAATATAAATATTACATTCAGATTTTTATTTTATTGGCATTTTCTTGACAGTCTTAAGGGACGTTTGAGGGTGGATTTTTTATTTTTTCTTTTAGCAAAATACAAAATTAAAAGTGAGCAAAAAAGTAAAAATCCAATGTTATAATGTATTTAAAAACAGGCATAATTGCCTAAATAATGAGGAAATAAACGGGGGAAACATAGCCCCAACAAAAGGATAAATTAGGAAAGATAAAAATTTGAACGAAAAATCTATACAAATTTCAGTAAAAAATAAAAATAAAATTTGCAAAAAATGTACTTGAAAACCTGTATGAATTATTCAACGACTTTAAAATTTTAATAATGCTAGGAACACCATCTTGTATATATATATAAACAGTGTTAGTGACACATTTAAAGGTTTTTTTTTTTTTTTTTTTCTAAAAAAAGCTATATTAGCATGCATTTTTCATTTACATATAGAGTTCTATACAAATACAAACTTAATTTAAATCATTCTAACTTTACCTATTTTATATGGATTCTATTTAAAAAACACTACCTATTTTATATGGACTCTATTTGAGATTCCACATATTTTTTATCGTAAATTTAGAAAATCCACAAACACAATACCAATTTTATATTTTTCATCATAAATTCAGATAATTCACAAACCCAATACCAATTTTATATAGACTCTATTTGAGAAATATTTCTTACACAAAGTCAATTTAAGTTTAAGATAAATTACACTGACACCTCCTGAGGTCTCTGTTTAATACAGATTCCTCTATCACATTTAAAAAATTACATTTAAAATAACATATTTGTTCCTAGCCTTTATACATATAAAATAATAAAATAATGAAAAATTTATTGGAAAGTCCAATTTTGGAAACTTATGTACCATTTGGTCCCATGTGTTTAAATAGTTGATTGAGGGGTCCTTATTAAGTATAGTGTGTAACCAGTAAGTCCTTTTTTTCAAACGTGGATGGGTATTGGTTAGACAAATATATCCTCACTAGTTAATTGGGATTTTTTTTTTTTTTTTGAATGTGTGACAAATATGGTGTGATACTCTAATGTGGCAAGTATTAATGTGACACTTCAACGATAGGACAACGTGGCAGGTACGATGTGACACTCTAAAAATTTTACTCATTCTTAGTGAACTTTTTGCAAATGTGACAACGTGATATGTATAATGTGACACTCTAAAAAAAATAAAAACTTCTTAGTATATTTTTTTCAAATGTGACAACGTGACGAGTATGTTATGACACTATAAAAAAATTAAAAATTCCTTAGTGCACTTTTCCTAAACGTGACATGTGACACTCCAACGTAGCAAACCCAATTTGATTGAATTACTGCATGTCTTCATGTCACGTGCCAAAAAATAATTAGTAAGAAATTCACATCTCACACTGTGCGTGTTAAAAACAACTAAATTTTAAAAAGCTACTAGTGCGAACAACGTGACACACAAACACCCAATCACCTTCCCCGTACATAAAAACTCTTTAGTATACTTTTCCTAAACGTAACATGTGACACTCCAATGTAATAGATCCAATTTGATTGAATTACTACATGTCTTCATATCATGCGCCAAAAAACAATTAGTAAGGATTTCACGTCCCACAATGCATGTGTGTTAAAAAAACCAAATTCAAAAAAGCTACTAGTGTGCTTTTCGAATAGCGTGACACACAAACACCCCACAACTTTCCCCATATATAACCACGTCACTTGTCCTGTCACGACCCAAACCCGCCCCTATGGGTTTAGCACCGTAACAGCCAGTAATCCGAGATTATCGAAGGCCTTCTTAACAGTAAAACAATAATACAGAGTACAGGGGCTGGCGGAAGCCAAAATAGTAATTAAAAGATGTCCAATGAGCTGTGAAAATCTGTATGCAAAAAGACTCTTCATACATGTTCATATTCAGAAACAAAACAGTATATATATACATATACAATCATTCGGGTTAGGGACCAAATCCCTACCATAACAATACAGTACAAGTCTATATAGTCTATATAATACGGGGAGAGAAATGGGGGATCTAAAACTCCCCGAAGCAGCCCTGGCTTGGACACACATGGAACCTCGCAGTGAGGCACGATGGTTGGCTTGACAAAAAGGGAGTTCAACCCAACGCTCCTAGCTCCGATCCGGTGCCTAGACACCTACATATATATATAAACAGCAAGCTAAAGCCCAGTGAATAACATATGCGTAAAGAGGTTAAGAATGAATGTCCTTTCAGTATTGAAAACATTCATTTATTAGTATATCAGTCATTCAGTTTGTGGCTCGTATATCATGCCATAGCAGTTATTCAGAAACTATAATAGTCATATGTGGTACATCCAATAGCAAAACAGTACAGTAGGTCTTAACAGACCGAACAGTCAGTTGATGGCCATCATATCAGTAAACAGTAGTGGTTCCGAACATGGGAACTGACAGAGATCTCTGTGACAGTAGCAGTACAGTACAGTAACAGTAAATTGCTGTGGATGCCACGAATACAGTTTGCAAATAGGACAAGCATTCATTCAGTAAGAAATATCATTTCAAAAAGTAGTACAGTTGATCATTCAGAAAATATTCATGATTAAATATATCTTTACAACATTGTTACTCACAGAGTTCTGAGCTACAGATAAGCTAGTGCGCGTCCTCGGATGCCAACCCTACACAGTTACAGGATGAACACACACTAAGTCACATACTTGGGAATCAAAGACTTAGTCCCTACTTAGACTCGGTGTGGTTCTACATCAATATCCTCATTGAGATGCCTTAAACTAGGCCTAAGAATGCTTAGGATGGAATGAGGATGCAAAGATGCACTTTTAAATATTTTTCAAAATTTTGCTAAAACAGAAGGTCCCGCTCGAGCGTGGTTTTCTACGCTCGAGCGGACATGCAGAACAAAGGAGCTCCACTCGAGCGTGGTTTCCCCCGCTCGAGTGGATTGTAAAATCATGCAAAAGTACTGGATGCATGCAATTTACGCTCGACGGACGTTCGATCCCTGCTCGAGTGTGAGACACAAGTCCTCGCTCGAGCGTGCATTCCCTCGCTCGAGCGGACTATAAACACTTGCAAAGTACTGGATACACGCATTTCCCGCTCGAGCGTCACTTTCCCCGCTCAAGCGGACTGCATGAACTCAGAGTGTACGCTCGAGCGTGGAGTTCCTAGCTCGAGCGTGGGTCTAAAATCTGGAATTTCCAGATTGAACCTACAAGCTCAAAATCAACTTTTAAAGCATCAAAATCCGATCATTTTAGGCTAATTTTCTGGAAAACACTTTAAAACTCATAATATGACATGTTTCAAAGATCAATTTGCTAAATCAAAGCCCAAAGGTAAGTCAATTGAACACCATTTTCAAAGAAGTTTTCATGAACATGAAAAACATATGACATGCATGAATTCTAGTGAATTCTAACGCCTCAAAACGTGATCCAAAGCAAGATTAAACTCAAAACCATGATGAACTCATGGACTAAAACAAGAATGTAAACTTACATGCAAGATTTCATGAAAATCAACTTCACAATGCAAGAATATGTATATACATGCATGATTCAAGCTTCAATTCAACAATTTAAGCCATAACTTGGCTCTAACTCCAACAATCCTCTAAACCATGCAAGAACCAACCCAAAATATGCACAAGAAGGTAAATTCTCTACCTTAAGTCTCTAATTTCAAATGTAGAAGCTTAATTATGCAAGACTCCTTCAATTTCTTCTAGTTCTCCAAGCAAAACTTGTTGAAAACAATTCTCTTACTCTCCCTCTCTCACTCACTCAGTTTGGACTCAAGAAAATGGCTGAAGAAAAGTTATGATAATGCTAACATAAAGAAATTAAATAAAAGGCTCACAAAAGTCCACTAAGTGGCATTTTGGTAATAAAGTCAAACTATTGCAATTTAACCTTATTTAATCTAATTTAATTATACCAAATCACATTTCAATTAAATATACCATAAGATCACATAAATTCTAACTAGCATAAAATATTAATCAATTTCAGATTCGGCCACCGATAAGGCCTTCAATTTGCAGTTTAAAACATAAAACATGAACAAATCATTCAACAGTCAACAGATAGAAATGCACTTAAGCTATACACTCAATCAATCAGTTCAGGATTTCAGTCAATCAGTCATTTAACATGCTTAATTATAGATTAGCATTAATCAGTGATGAGGGTTGTCACATGTTCCCCAACTGTACTAACAATGGCAAAATAGTTAACAAATAATTTAAAGAACCACTCAATCACCAAAAAAACATTTAGGATGGATTACAAGTCTACAAAATGGGATTTACTGGTCAATTTTCCTAAAATAATACATATATTTGTTCATGTCATTTCAAGGGAAATAACAATCATTTTCTTTAGTTTAACTTATACAAAAAAAAATAAAATAAAATAAAAAAATAAATAAATTATTGTTTTTCGTATTTTTAAATTTTTACTTAATTTTTTAAATATTTTAAGTATTTTTTTATTTTTTAGATAACTTTAGATATGCTTAAGAAGTATAATATTTTGTGATTTTTTTTTAAATTCACCAAATACAAAAAATATATATAAAAATTCAGTACATTATCTTATTTTGTCGTATTCAATAGATTTTTTTAAAAAAAAAATTTGTACAAATTTTATACTTTTTAAATATATCTAGATTAAATTAATCTAAAAAGTAAAAACAAATTGATTAAAATGTTTTTTAAATTATTAAAAATACAAAAATACGAATTAAAAACTCAAAAAATTATTTCTAAAAACTCCATGAGGGTGTGGAGTACATTTTTGTTGATGTTATTTTTCTATAAATGTGTATATATATATATGCATTGTATTTTTGTGCTTTCAAGTTTGATTTTATAGTTAGTTAGATTTTACGTGAATGGCAGTCTTTGGTAACACTATAATAAATACGAGTGAATAGGCAAGAAAAAAAATTGATGGTAGAAATAAAAATGAAAAATTCTATTCATATATGAAAATTTATGCAAAAAAATCATAAAAATATTGTGATAGTAATATTGTTGTAAATATAAATCATGCTTATGGGTGTTTTGTTTTAAAGTGAAAAGTCACCATTAAGTTATATCATTTATGGTTGAAAATTCTATTTAAAATTTATGTTTGTATATTATTACTCAATAAAAATATATTCAGAAATAGAATTTAATGATAAAAACTTGTAGAATGTAATCATGATGATGGAAAGAAGAAATGGCAGGCAAAAGGGCAATATGGTCATTTAGAAAAGTTTAGAGCATGATAGGGGCGATTTGTAATGAGATTACAAACCTCAAGGAGGGAAATGTAATTTTTCAAATGTGAGGGAAGAATTTGCGTTAAATAGAAACCTCAGGAGGTGTCAGCATAATTTACCCTAAGTTTTACATTTAATCTAACTACACATTCTATATGAATAATACTTTGATTGTACAAAATCTTTCCTACATTATTTTACATAATCACAACTCACAAGAAGAAAAACATGTACAATAATGATATTTTCAAAAAACCTTTAAAGTTTAAATTTATTGTGTGAGTTGCTTTTTCAATTGCTAAACAGTAAATTCTTCCATATTTTAATATTATATTACAGATGATTAATCACTTCACACTGTGAGATATATCTATTATTTAGATGTTTTTATTTATTTTTTTTCTTTTGGGGTTTAAATGTTGCTATAAGATTCTTTCATGGTTGGTTGTTATTGGATTTATTTTATATAGTTGATATTTTAATTTAATTAAGAGTGTTTATTTTGTAATTTTATAATTTAATATATATTATATAAAATCATTATATGATAATCCAACTACAATATATTTATATTTAATTTTTTCAATAAATTTTATATAGTTTTTATTTCTACATATTTTTATTTTCCAAATGAATATAAAAGAAAATTAAATAGTTAGAATTATTTTTAATTTTATGGTACTAATCCTTCTTCTAATTTAACTATTATTTTCAATATTAAAATGAGTATTTATTTTACTATCTTATAATTTAATATATATATATATATATCATACAAAATTATTATAGGATAATTATAATTTTATAATACAATAGAACTTACACTTTTATAATATAATAGAACTAAAATTATTAAAATATACAAATAATTTAACTAAAATTAATATATATATATATATATAAGTATTTAAGTAATACTTTTATAGAACGATAGCACCTATATTATCAAAATAAATAATTAAAATTATACTTTAATTTTAGTTTTAAATTGAAATTGAAATTGTTCTTTTATAACACAAATCATACCATCAATTTTTTTAAAATTAAAAAAAAAAATAACGGCTAGTTAATAAATATAACAACAAACAAATCATTCAAGACACAAGGCTTGCATATTAGTTCCATCATTTGACGGAAGACTTACTTACCGTTATATCTAATTAATATGTTAACATTGTTGTAAAAAATTTGAATTACATATTTCTAATTAGATCTTTCTAAAAAAAGTTTTTAAAGCCTTAAAATATTTTAAGAATACTTAATTTCTCAAGGTATCATCTTATCAATTTTTTTTTTTATATTTGTTACAAATCTCTAAAAACGAATTCCAATTCATTTCACCATAGTTTTTACTAGTTTTTCTTTAGTTTTTTTTTTTTTTTTTGGTAGTTTTTGTTTGATATATTTTTTTGATGGATACATATTTATTTTTGAGATGCCTACAATTTTAAGATTTTCATCATATTTTATGATTGTGGGTAAATTGAGAATACGAGACAGTTTTTGGAAAAAAGCAATGCATGACCCTATTATATACATGAAAAGGGGTCCTTCAATTTACATCATTTAATTTTTTTTACCACAAGATAGGGGTATGATAAGGATTGCAAATGGTCGAATTGAATTGAGTTTATGAAAAATTAATTTTTGGGATGCTCACACTTAGTTTATTAAAAATTAATCAAGTTTAAGTTCAAGCTCAAGGTAAATTTAAAAAATTGAGTTTCAGCTCATATTAAAAAACTTCAACTCAACTTTGAACTTAACTCAAGTCAATTTAAATACATAAGTGAGCTAAGATTGAGTCTCGAAAAGAAAATTAAATCTAAATTAATATGTACATTAATAGAAAATAAAAAGAATATGAACCAAATATAAATAAATAAATAAAAATTATATTGTAATAAGTTTCATTAATAATATATAAATTTACACAAATATCAAACATAAATAAATAAAATTTATAAAAATATACATTTCATATTCTTAAAAATTATATATTATTGTGTTTACCAATCTATTTGCAATAACAGAGGCGTTTTTACCGTCATTAGAAAATTGATAGACGCATAATGGAAAGGTCGTATAGGTATAATATAGGGATGGCAATCTGAACCTGGCCCGACAGTGACCCGACTCTCCGACCCCGAATTTAGCAGTTATTCTCCGAAAAATATCTCCTACGGGCTGGGGATGGTATTAAAAAAAAATTTCCCGATGATGTTCGAGCCGGGGATGGGGATACATATCCCAACCCCGAACCCGGCCCGCCTCCGCCCCCCGCCCCGAATAGCCCCGATGTAAAATTACCATTATGCCCAGTGTATATATATATATATATATGTGTGTGTATGCTTAGGTTTAGTTCACTTCACTTCATTCGCACACTCACAGAAGTGTTGGGTGCTGCTCTCTCTCTCTCTCTCTCACCGCTTAAGGTTTCGTTTCCCTTTCCGTCTCTCTCTCACAACGACGGCACGACAGTGCCGCTTATCCTTCACCGCCGCTGCTTTTCCCTCCCTCTCTCTCACACACGATGGCAGTCGCTTTCGCTGCTCCCTCACTATCGCTGCTTTCGCCCCCTCTTTCACTCTCTCACGCACGACACCGATGGCTGTCGCTCCTCCCTCACCGCTGCTCGTGAACAGATCGTGACCGTTGTTACCGATCACCGATCTGAACAGATCGTGAACCGTGATCGTGAACCATTGCCACCGATCGTGAACCGTGAAGCTCTCTGAACAGATCTGAACAGATTGTTGATGATGCTGATAGATATATATATATATATATATATATATGTCTCTGTGTGTGTGAGATGAACAATTTGGCTTGGTTTGGTTTGGTTTGTTGATGATGATGATAGATACACATATATGTGTGTGTGTGTAATGAACAATTTCAGATTATTATTATTAGTATTATTTTTTTTCAGTTGTTGATGATGATGATGCTGAAATATACTGAAAACAACAGATTAAATTGTTTTTTTTGTTGTTGTTTTTGTGTTGAACAAAATTATTAAAAAAAAAAAAAAACAAACAAGTCGGGGATTTTCGGGGTCGGGGAAAATTGATCCCCATTGGGAGGGCAGGGGCGGTGGGGTTGATGGCGTCCCCATCAGGGATCGGGGTGGAAACGAAATTTTTTTTACCATCAAGAATCGGAGACGGAAAGGGTGATCTCCGGCCCCACCCCGCTCCGTTGTCATTCCTAGTATAATATCGTGGTGGTAGTTATAAGCACGTGGCCGTAGATCTACGACAATAATTTTTGTTTATCATTTTTATGACGTCATTTAAATCAGATGGCGAATATCCTCTCAGATCCAAAGAGAATTTTTTTTTTTTTTGGGATTCAAATCCAAAGAGAAATTTAACAAATAGTGACGAAGACTTTTTTTTGTCTTTTACCCCTACGTGGAAATGTCACCGTATTGAGAGTTTCAATTTGCACACCACCATTTCTCTTGTCACATATTATTATTTAAATTATATTATGACATTAGTTGATTATTTTAATTAGATATTTTAGCTTAATTTAAAAAGTTATGTTTAAAAAATTGATTGAATTTTTTTTATAATTAATTTGATAATTATAAAAGAATAAGTAAAATAATTATAGATTAGATGTGATATTTTATTTTATTAATTATTTTAATTTATTTTATTTTTTAATAAGTTATTTTAGTTCAACTTTCTTTCAAAACAGACTTATATATAATTTTGATTTTTTTTTCTTCAATTTAGACCATTATGTTTTCATAATACCTTCATTTTCAATATTGTTTTCCTTATGTGACGAATTTACCTTAGGACTAGGTTACGTGCCCCCTAATTTTTTTTAATAATTCTTGAGAGGGTAATTTTTGGGAAAAATTGGGCCGAGCTGCGAGTTGGGCTTTGAGGCCCAAAACGCGAAGGACTGAGTAAAAAAAGGCCGTAAAGGATACTCCGGCCCAAGGAGGTGTGATTACTCCGGCTCAAGAAGAGATAGTTGCGTCGGCCCAAGGAAGAATATAGCTACTCCGGTCCGGAGGCAACTCGGAGTTAGGCCGATCTCAGTTAGTCCGGTCGCAGTATGTTCTGGGAAGGCCGGTTCGGAATTAAACCGGTCGTGACATACAATGGTTAGGTCAGTCAGAACTTGTTACTTGGAAGTTTGATCTAAGCACACCAAGGTTGAACAGGGGCAGCCGAAGTAAGGAGTTAGAGGAGAAGACCGAGCTAAGGATAGTTCGGCCTTCTGTGGCTCGGTATAGCCAATTTTACTTCGGTCAAATGGAAGTTCGGCCATAAAGAAAACCATCCCACTTGGTTTAAGCAGTGGGAGAGGGTGTAAAAGGATAAGCATTATCCTTAGGAGAATGAATCCTAGGAGGACTCTGCATGGAGAAATACAAGCCCTACTAGGATTGTGCCACGGGAAACTTATAAAAGCTCACAAGCATCACCTTGGAGGAGGTAATTGAACACAATCTTTCTGAGACTTTAGAGCTTTGTCTATTTGTCAAGTTTTCTGACTTAGGCATCGGAGAGGTTTCCGGCACACACCCGCCGGCTAGCTCACGTTTGTGTTTTCAGGTGACAAAGCGACGTCGTACGGAGGAGCGTGGACTTGGTCAACAGGATTATACGAGGAGAATTATTTCATCCCCGTACAATTCTAATATTATATATTCTCTTTAAAATTGTGATAGTGTCCTCTTTTACAAATTTTCCTTATAAATACAAGAATTCTACTAAAATGAGTTCTTATATTAAACATGTGTACCATATATAAGTTATGATATTTTATAATGTTGATATTAGAAATTAGGAGTGCTCGTGGTTCAATTGCAATCAGGAAACCTTCAATCTGCCATCTATCTGTCAGATTGGCGGATTGGAAAAAATCAATCCGCATCCGTCTATCAGATTGGAGGATAAGGATGCGGATTGAACGAATTGGCGAATAGATACGAATCGATTTGGCGGTTTAAATTTTACAAATTTTGAATATAATACAACAATTTATCAACATTTTTTGGGATAACAATCTAATTCAATATAACCAAAAGATTTTTAAGTAAATTGTCAAATATCATAATAAATACATATAAGAAAATCATGCATTATCAAAGCTATTTCATTACTTTTTTTAATTCAAAAACTATTTGATTTGAATTTTTTTTTAAATGACAAAATTAAGCCTTATATTTTCTACACAAAAAATACCAAATATCAACATTTGTCATTTGATAAAAGGATTTTCAAATTGAAAATACAATAGAATATGTAAACTCCTTTTCAATTTTTTCAATTAAAAACACAAATAGAATTTCTAAACAAATTGAAAATACAAAATCTTATAAATTTTTACGGATAGTCGAGGTTTAGTGGTTCAGTTGCGGTCAAAGGAACCTCAAATTTGCCATCTGTCAAAAAAGAAGCGGATTGGAAAAAAATCAATCTGTAACTGTCCACTCTTCATTACACATCTGTCCAAAATGAGACGGATTGCTTCGGCTCGGTTCAGTCAATTTGGGAGGGATCGAAATATCTGCTGAACACCCCTATTAGAAACTATTATATATAATCAAATCACTTTCAGTCATAATTAAAAATATCATAATAAATTATAACAAAACATCACCTCTTTAGTCATAATGTAAAAATAATCCCAATAGATCATAAGCCAGCCATAATTAACACTACAATGAGTTATAACAAAGGGTTATACCCAAAATCACAAGAAATTATAACTAAATTATAACTGACACCACAATGAGTCATAACTAACACTACAATTTGTTATAATAAAAATTTACAAATATTATAACTGTCACGACCTAAACCCGCCCCTAGGTTTAGCACCGTAATCGGCCAGTAATCCGTAGATTACCAAAGGCCTCTGAACAGATTATCAAGTAATAAGGGGCTGCGGAAGCAATAATACAAAATAGACAAGGTCCAATGAGCTGTGATAACGTACATGAGACAGAACATTTCGAAACTTATTTATATATATAAACATGCCAATCCAGGTACACAATATTTACAGAGTATTACATCCCAAGACCTGTCTTTACAAACACATACAGAGACTAGCATAAAATACAAAAACAACAATGGCTTAAACTTCGATCGGAACCTCCCCGGGAGGCACAATGGTTGACTGACAAAACAGTACAGAAGGCCGTCAACTCTGGCCCTGGTCATGTGCTGGCTCACCTACATACATGATATAAATTGTAAGCGGAAGCCCAGTGAATAATAACAGAGTAAAGGGGTTATATGAATGATGTCCAACACAAGTTAGAATCCATCATTTAAATCAGAGCATAATTAGACTTTAAAACAGAAACAGATTCATATACATTTTCATATTCAGATTTTGCATAAGATCATACGTGGTACACCCATTAGCTATCAGATCAGATTGGTCCAAAGACCCACATATATAGTTGGTACCAACGACCACAAAGGTCCATATCTTGCGTGCAAGTAGCCATGGTATTGTTACCTCCAGGCAAGGGCCACGTGCAGATTGGCCGCGGTATTGTTACCCCCGGGTGAGGGCCACGTGAACTAAGGATGCCACAAATACTTTTCAGAAAATTAGACATTCATTTATCATTCGTAAGATAGCATTTTAGAAAACAGATTATACCGTACCAGTCAGAAAATACATAGATTAAACATAACTTTACAGAGTTATTACTCATAGTGGGCCTTGAGACAGACAGACGGAGTAAACTTGGTCAAACGGTACGTGACACGTGACCTACATAACACATAACAGATGCACACTTGAAACACACGATCTAATTGCACAAAAGTTATTTCATTGGCCTTTAGTGTATTTTTAATTTCCTATCCTCATTATGGGGTCTAAAACATGGCCTAGGAATGCCTAGGATGGAATAAGGATGCAAAGATGTCTTGAAAAATATTTTTCAAAACTTGCTGAAAACAGAGGTCTCGCTCGAACGTGGCTTTCTTCGCTCGAGCGAGCTTGTCAAAACAGAGGGGTCGCTCGAGTGTAGACTCCTTCGCTCGAGCGGTCTGTAAAAATGCAAAAGTACTGGTTGTTAAAATTTTACACTCGATGCCCACTCGATGCTCGCTCGAGCGTGAGGCACAGCTCTTTGCTCAAGCGTAAGTCTCGTCACTCAAGCGTGCATCTGCGTGCACCAAAAACCTGAGAGCTTGCAATTTACGCTCGAGCCACCATTCCTTCGCTCGAACGTAGCTCTGAACAAACGATGGTCGCTCGAGCGTAGAATCTTTCGCTTGAGCGAGGAAGCCAAATTCTGAAATTTCCAGATTTGCCTCCCAAGCTCAAACCAAGTTTTCAACACCTCAAAACTCAACCTCTTGGGCCCATTTTCTGGAAAACACTTGTAAACTCATAGTATAAGGTGTTTCAAAGATTAATTTGTAAAATCAAAGCCCAAGGGTGAGTCAATTGAACACAATTTCAAATAAAATCTCAATAACAAAACTTGAATGTAACATACAGGAAACTCCTTGAAACCAAACCCTCCAAAACATGATCAAACTTGATAATTTGATGGACAACAAGATAAATGGCCACAATGTGAGTGAAATTAATACATGCAAGGAAGAAATCTTAGAATTCAAACTCAAAACATGGAAATGTATGCATGCATGCATGAATTACTACACAATTCAACATTTAAACCAATTCTTGACTTTAATCTTCAATTTTACCATGGATCATGCAAGGTATAACTTAAATGCACAAACAAGAAGGTGATTTTCCTACCTTGGGTCTAGAATTCAAAGTCTATAAGATCAATTTTGCAAAATCCTTCACTTATTTCTAATTCTCCAAGTTAATCTCTTGTTGATACCAATTCCTTACCTCACTCTCTCTCTCTCTTACGTTTTTGGTCTAAAAAATGACTGAGGAAATAATGTAAAGAATGTGCTAATTGAGTCCCTAACAAGTGTATGAGAATGGCCACTCAATGGCAAGTTAGTAATTAAAGTAACTAATATAACTCAACATTATTTAATCGAGTTTAATCATACCAAATCAAATTTTAATTAAACCTACCATAAAATCACATAAAATCTAACTAACATAAAACATTAATCAATTTCGGAATCGGGCGCCGATAATGCTTTCAATTCGCAGTTTAAAGTCAAAGACATGAACAGATCGTTTTATGGCAAACAGCTAGAAACACATAAATAATGCAATACACATGCAAATAAATCCCAAATCCTTCCTAAATTACTGTTGAGCATAATTAATCATGAATTAACATTAATCGGAGGTCGGGGTCATTACAATAACTGCAACATATAATACACACTTTTCTTTTGTGATGTGTTTTATAGAATTTCTCTACTAAAATATATCATTTCTCTATCGACTTATCTTCTTTTATAATTTTTTAAAAAATTCAACCTCACAGCAAATCCCTTAATTTGAAATTTACATTTATTTGAATGGACTCATAATATTTAAGTTTAGTAATATTTTTTTGTTATTTATTATAAAAATATATTTAATATTACCATTAATTTGCGCCTCTCCTTTGTTGAATTTCTGATGAAAAATGATGCAGACTACTAATTAGTGGTTGCACTAGGGATGCGGTAGTGGGTCCCATCCACTGCCACATGTGTTTTGTGTCCTAGTTTTTGTTTTTTTTTTTAACTTACTATATCATTAGTGATAGTGTTAGTGATAAAAATTTAATAATATGTAACATTGTTGATTTCTGATTCCTGCCACTAATTTTCCAAGCCATCACCCACTACAGACGCTTCTCCATTATTGTCATTGTATCCCTATCACCCAATAGTACCACCTCCTTAACTCCACTACCCCATCACTCCTTTTTTTAGTTCTCTTTGCTTCCCTGTTAACCCATTCTTAAAGCCTTAATGCCGTAGACCCGCTGTTGCTACTGCTACTCTACTACTCAAATCTAGGGTTTTCAGAGGAAAGAAGAAAATCGGCTCAAATCTAAGGATTCAAAAGAAAAAAGAAGAAAAATTGTGGAGAGGGTAACGGTGATTATGGGAAAAGAGTGAAAGATGGGGGCAGTGGCGAATTACACTTGTACTTCTATATTTTATGATATTTGTAAAATATGTAATAGGATCGTCTCTCATTTTTGAAAATGTTTTTTTCTAAATCTTTATTTAATTAATTTTTCATAATATATGATGAGATGTTCTCCAACTATTTCGCATGGAACTTAATAGCATCAATATAATCTAATCAATTTATTTATAAAAAAACATTACAAACCATGAAAGTTTATCCCCAAATTTATTCCAAAAATGAAGTGGATGATATAGGGATATTTTGGGAAGTTGGTAAACAGTTGACTTTTTTGACAAAAAATTGGATTGTTTTGGGTAAAAAAACTGACTTTTTTGACTAAAAATATTAAAAAGTAAAAAAACTAACTTTTTACTATTGTTGCCAAAATGCTCCATAGAATTAAGGCCTAGTTTGGGAAGCCTAATAAGTGCACTTTTTGACTTTTTATGAAATATGTGTTGGGTTTGGGTTGGGTTTGAAGTGATGTGTTAGAGAAGTGATGTGATTTAAATAAGATGATGTGACTTAAATAGGATAGTGACTTTTTGACTTTTTGTCTTTCTTCAATCATGTCAAACTTGGCCTAAGTTAATGGAATGTGGATTATATTATGATTTTAGTCCATATGTAATAGTACTACCAGTCTGAGTACTTATTTGAGTAAACTTTCTGGGTATGTAACATTGTTGTTATTTATAAAAAATATGCATGCCTCAATTTTTTTTTTAATCTTAAAAAAAGATATGTATACATTTTATTTACTTAATATTATCAACCAACAAAATAACTTCATTATTAGTTCAAAACTTTAGCAATTACTTCTTTTTCTTTTCGTAAATTACTTTGTCCACTCTTATGTAAAATATTATCTTCTCATATAAATGTACGAATATTAAATTAAATTCACACACATACCTTGACTCCCCAAGTATATTTTTTGGTTCCGTCCTTAGGACTAGGGAAGCAAGGTAGCTAAGGAAAATGCGTAGAGGGGGTTGGGGACAGTAGCGAAGCTGGTGGCACGTTGTGATTACAACGACGACCATTGATGGTAAGGGAAGGGTTGGAGTGATGTGTACTTGTTTTTAATGATAATTTCTTTGATGGAACACTTTTCACTCGGTATTATCCCAACAAATTTATTTATTTTTTTAACATTCTAATAAATAAAAGGGGGTTTGTTTCATTTTAATTGTAGAGAAGTATAATTCCATTTCAATTGAACTATGAAGTCCGCTATATATTTTATTTTGGCCATTTAAGTCATTTATTTTAAATATTTTATGTATAAATCATTTTTAAAATGTTAAATTAATTTAATAATCATAATTACATAATTTTATTATATTTTTTAAAATAATAAATAAAAATATAATTTTAAAATAAACATGAATTTTTTAAGACAATTTGATGAAATTATTTGTTTATATTTGTAAGGGTAAATTACACTCACATTTCCTTATATTTGAAAAAAAATTACACTCACATTAGTATTAACACTTTTGGTATAATTATAATGGTCTCCCTTGATGTTATTCACATAATAATTATGTCATTTTTTTTTTTATCAATAATCAATTAGTTGTATGAATGAAAAAAAATATGATATTTTCATATTTTTTATTAATATTTGTAAGGGTAAATTACACTCACATTTCCTTATATTTGAAAAAAAATTACACTCACATTAGTATTAACACTTTTGGTATAATTATAATGGTCTCCCTTGATGTTATTCACATAATAATTATGTCATTTTTTTTTTATCAATAATCAATTAGTTGTATGAATGAAAAAAAATATGATATTTTCATATTTTTTATTAAAATATATATATATTTTTATTTATTTCAGTATCCACTTATCATTTATATTAGTTTTAGTCTCTTTAATTATATTAAGAGTGAAATCAATTTAATTATATTAAAATTGTGAGACTAAATTGAATTTTTTGGAAATTCAGTGTCTACTTTAATTAGATTAAAATTTCGTCACTTAAATTAGTTGTATGGATTTAATTATTTGAAAATTAAATTTTTTATTTTTTATATTTTTTTTAAATTAAAAATTGATTATGAGAAAGTAAAAACTAAAAGTACGTCTTTCCTAACTTTCAAATAATCCCTTTTAGAACTTATACTAAAGAACCCCCATGACTTATAACTGAAATTACTAAAATATAAATAAAATAAATAAATTGTACAAGGGAAAGATTGTATAGACTTCATAATTAAAGAAAAAATAATATAATATTATATTTTTTGAATCATAATTTAAATTAAATTAAATAATACATGAGATACAATTAACAATCTCATGAATTATAATTAAAATAAAATTATAACTTAAAAAATTAACAACAATGATTCATCCCACTAATTTGGGAGCACTAATTGACTACTAATGAGCTGAAAATTCAAAAATAAAAAAATTAAAAAAAAAACACAAAAGCAAAACATCCCATCATGTGGGACCCACATCACTTTAGAGATATTAGTGTTCCTTTTTTTAGTGGTCTCACTCATTTTTTAAAAATTAATTATAATTAAAAAATAATATAATATAAAAATAAGGGGATGTGTTGTAAAATTTTCCATTTTAGGAATCTAATTGAATTAAACTGTCGTTTTCTCCAACAAGAGAAAAGAAACTAGTAGTCCCAATAAAAAAGCAATTGACAAATGTGACGGCCATAACGTTGACGGAGGGGGTAACGTGGCGATGCTGAGAACCACAACCAGAATAGATAACGGCGTTAGAGTCGGAAGAGGATAAGCAACAGTTTGCATGGTATATTAGCCCTGTTTGGTAGAGCTGTGGGAAAGTGCTTATAACTTATGCCTAAACAGCTTATAACTTATAACTTTCAGCTTAAGCTGATTTCCAGCTTATTCTTAAAGCATCTCCTGTCCCACTCAAAAAATAAGCTGATTTCTGACTTCCACAAAGCTATAAGCTATAAACTAAACCAAACACATCAAAATAGCTTAAATTAAGCTGAAAGCTGAAATAAACTGTAAATAATTTCTGCCAAACAGGCACATTGTTGTTTGAATGGTGGGATCCCAAAATTAAGGCCAAGTTTGACATACACAAAATAATTTATTTTTTTATTTTTTTATTTTTTTACACCTTTTTCATAAAAAAATAAAAACATACTTATTTAAATTGTCAAAAATAAATAAAAAATTTGGAACTTCGAACACGACGTCGAGGCCTACCCACGAAGACCGCTTTTGTTACGGAGAGAGTTTTGACGGTTAAAACAAGGATGTCGTGTAATTGACACCTGTCCTGATGAGTTAAGAGAGAGAGAGAGAGAACAACGGCTGGCCAAGAACATGTGAAAAACGTTAATAGTTAGTGGATAAACATTTTTAGCGTTAATAAATAAATAACCTCGTCTTTATCTAAATCTATTTTTTTAAGTAAATTTTAGCGTTAATAAATAAATAACCTCGTCTTTATCTAAATCTATTTTTTTAAGTAAATTATATATTTTCTTTTTTTTTTATATTGATTTGGCCAATTTTTTTACTTTAATTCTTAAAATTTATTTATTTGTTTTTACTTTGATCTTTTATATTTTAAAATTTTAAAATTTATTTTTAAAATTAATTTATATTTAAAATTAATTAAAAAATGATACACATTCATGTGATATAAAAATATATTGGGAAGTGATTGAGACCCCCTTCCAATTACCACCCCCACCACCTCCTACACACACGTCGCGGGTGGTGATTGGAGGAGAAGGAAAAAAAGAAAAAAAAAAATTGACCAATCAAAAAGAGAGGAGGTTAAAGGGGTGCCTCCTTGAGGGGGTCCAACTTATTTTCTAAATATATTATTATAAGTATTTGGGATTTGCTTATTTTGTGGCATTTTTTATAACTTATTTTTATTTTTAGTGAATTTTTTTTAATATTCTTTGAAAAGTTTTAGGTTTCTAGATTCAATTCGACGAGACGAAACATAAATTTAAATTTTAAAAAAAAAATCTAAAAAATATTAATTGAACAAAAATAGTAGATTTTTTTGGCTTATTTTAATTTTTCAATTTTTTTTGAAATTTTTCAATAAAAATTTACATTTTAGACTTGTCTATGTAAAACGGATCGAAAAAGTAAAGAAATTTTGATATAATTTTTTTAAAAAATTATGAAATATAAAAAAAATTCAGAAAAAGAGGTGCCTTTTTAAGGTGTTTACAAACACAAATCTCTAACACAAATCTAAAAATATATATTTTTAAGTTATACGGTAATTTCTGTAATATTTTTTTGTCTAATTTGAACAAAAAATTAATTTTAAGATTAAATTGAAAAATATTTAAAATATAAAGCAATAAAGTGAAAAAAATGCCCCGTTTGGTGTAGCTGTTAAAACAGCTTATAGATTATAACTTAACAGATTATAGATTATGATTTTAATCAGAAGTTGTTAATCTGTTTGGTGTAATTGTTGGATTATAAATTTAAGTTGCTGAGTAGTGTTTGTTAAATAAGCTGTGAAATAGCTTTTTCAATTAATTTTTATTTTTTGTTTGTCTACATTTCTCATAAAAAATAATAATAATAATAATCTATAGTCCATTTGAGTCTTTTTCTATTTTTTAAAAAATAAAAAAATAAAAAAATTTAAGAGTATAACCATAAATTAACATGTCCACAGAAGACGCTGATAATCAGAAGTAAGGGGTGAGCAGCTTCTCAGAATCAATTTTTTTACGTTAAAATAAGCTATTAGAATCAGAAGGTGTTTGAAATAAGTTTAACCAAACAGTCCAAAATAATTTTTTCAAAGTTAAAAACCATAAGTTGACTCTGAAAAGTTGAAATAAACACCCCAAAATATTCAAAGATCAAAATGAAAAAATGACAAAACGTGCCGAGTGTAATTTATTTATTTATTTATTTTTGGGTGAGTTTCTTACGCACAAAAATACACGATGTGCGGTTTTATGTTTGACGTATACGTGGCAATTTGTGAATGGCTTGCCACTACACATTTTTGAAAGCTTGTTTTCCGTCGCCGTTTGTTTAAGGTTTGTTTGGGAAGTGGGTTGATTTTTTAGATTTTTAATTTTTTGATTATTTTAGTCTGGAGTTAAAAAGTATCGTTTGGGAATGATTTTTTTAGTTTTTTTGATTTTTTATGAGAGAAAGAATGTAACGATTATGAGTTAGATGTGATACTTTGTCTTATTGGACTAAATAGTTTATTTTGTCTTTTTATAACTAAAATAACCTCAAACCCAACCTAACCTCTCTTTCCAAACGAAGCCTTAATGGTAGAAGGTAGTTATAGACACTTGGACAAGGGTAAATTAGAAATACACCTGAGATTTGTTTAAAATACAGATTACTCCATGTAGTTTGAAAAATTATAAATACCTCTTATTAGAATTGTTTATTCAACAGAATTAACTAACAAAATAAAATTCATAATTGTTCTCTTATACAATAATAAAATTACCTAAATTATTAATTAAAACATATTTTTAACATCATTAAAAACTGTTAATTGACTTGATAATTTATTAATAAATTTGGTGATTTATTATGAAATTAGAAACCTCAGAGGGTGAAATGTAATTTTCAGAACTACAGGCACGATTCATATTTTAATTAAATCTCAAGAGATGCATTTGTAATCAATCTTATCAAAAACTCATAAATTAAATTTAAAAAAAAAAACTTGGACTTAAAATGTTGGTTGAAGTTAGTGAGAGAGAGAGAGAGAGAGAGAAATTCAGATTCTTGTGAGTTGTGATGGATGTTTGTTTCTGTATGGGTAATGTTAATATGGTTGGTTGAATCTATTTAGTGCTTGATTAGTGATGGGAATTAATTTTCTAATTATTTCAACAGTTAAGCAAATAAATAAACAATATTAGAAAGGATGGCATGTTGAAAAACTTACAAACTTACGCGAATTGTATTCAATTTACAAATTTTTATAAAATTATTTATGTATATTTATAAAAATTTATGTTATTTGTGATAGAATTGCATACAATATGCATTACGTACCGGAATATTTCCCTCGTTGAATGACACGTGAATGTGATGTTATTCCAATAATAAAATAAGTAGAAATTACCATGTAGTTGTATTTTTACAAAATTATTATAAATTGATGAAAAAAATTTAAAAATTTTAATTATTAATATTTATAAAATTTTATTGATTTATAATTAGTTTTTAAATTATATACTCAATTTAAATCTCCTCATAAAAGAACACATGACCTATATAGTCAAAGCTATTAAATTGGAATAAAACACATATAAGTATTTTAATTATTGGATTGATGGTGAAGTATGAACCCAACATCTATTATTCTTGATATCATGTTAAATTTATTAACTACCAACTTATTTAAAATTTTAAACAGCAATTTTATTATTTAATATTTTTAATAGGAACACATGTTTGGAGCCTAATGTTGTGTTTTGACTTGAATGGGTGTGAGAATGCTAAGCTAGATTAATCTAATTTCAAAAAATATGAGAGCGCAATAGATTTGTTTTACCAAATCACTAACCAAACAGTACAATCAATCAACCACAAATGAACTAACAATAATATTTCTGGTTGGCATTAATTAGTTCAACCAATAGAAAAGTATATTATTTGTTCTTTCTCGTTCTTTGTTTTAGAAAAATTATATTCATACATAAAATTTATAAAAAAACTTAACAAAAATGATGTGATATTGTTATTATTGTAAATAAATTCATCATTAATGATATTTTATTTTAAAATAAAAAGTTCATAATGAGTCACATTATTATATATCAATTTTTTATTTATGTAACATTACTCTTCTTCTTAATATCTCTGGTCTTAATTTATGACAAGGAATTGCATGGAGATACTCTAATTATGTACATTTTGGCAAACATCTTCAAAAGTATTTACAAAATAAATTACATAGTTAGATAAATTCAAACTTAAGGTAGTGCACATAGATCACACATATCATAAATCTAATGTACATATGTTTGGAGCCTAATGTTGTGTTTTGACTTGAATGGGTGTGAGAATGCTAAGCTAGATTAATCTAATTTCAAAAAATATGAGAGTGCAATAGATTTGTTTTACCAAATCACTAACCAAACAGTACAATCAATCAACCACAAATGAACTAACAATAATATTTCTGGTTGGCATTAATTAGTTCAACCAATAGAAAAGTACATTATTTGTTCTTTCTCCTTCTTTGTTTTAGAAAAATTATATTCATACATAAAATTCATAAAAAAAAACTTAACAAAAATGATGTGATATTGTCATTATTGTAAATAAATTCATCATTAATGATATTTTATTTTTAAATAAAAGGTTCATAAATGAGTCACATTATTATATATCAATTTTTTATTTATGTAACATTACTCTTCTTCTTAATATCTCTAGTCTTAATTTATGACAAGGAATTGCATGGAGATACTCTAATTATGTACATTTTGGCAAACATCTTCAAAAGTATAAATTATATAGTTAGATAAATTCAAACTTAAGATAGTGTACATAGATCACATATCGAATAAATCTAATGTACATATCCTACATTCAAAATATTTTTCTAAATATTTTTTTTGAGTGCGACTAGTATTAGTGAGTGGTGATCCCAGATCAAATCCATGAAGCTCACATTAATTCTTAACAAATAATACTGGAATGTTTTGACAAAAACTTCAACTAGATAATCACATAGTTAATGCACATGTGTGCAGGTTGAGTTCTTCTTTTGCTTTAATATTTTTTTCTTTTATATTTTTGATCTTTAAATTCAAATGGGTAATGGGTATTGGAGATTATGCAAGGGAAAAGGGTATTCATTATCAATGTTATATATATATATATAAGAGGGATATATAGGCAAGGCAGAGACAACCCATCATTATCTGGATTTAAATGGCTGAAAGCTCAAGTCCACATGCCTGAGTTACTTTTGCCTAAGGAATATAGCTGGCCCACAACACCACATGTGAGAGAGAGAGAGAGAGAGAGAGAGCGAGCATGATGTTGATGATTCTTTTGCATTCAATTAGGCACAAAATTCCAATCCCCAAAGAAGTTGGAGGAGGGGGAGGAGGGGCTTTAATAAGATCAGAAAAAACTGCTAATTGTTTTCACTTTTTTAAAAAAAAAAAAAAAAAACTGGCTACAGCAAATAAATGCATGTGTCCGCTGACGATGTACATACTTACATAAATACAGCAATATACATGCGGCTTACATAAAATAAATAAATAAAAATAAAATCTCACCCCTCTCCGCCCATATACTATACAAATTAACAATTTTTAATTTTTTTAATTTATTGATGTAATTCCTACCATATCAGTAATGTGAATCTTGTTTAAATGAGAATCATGTCGTATTTGTGTCATGTCATAATGTGTGTGACCTTAACATTAATCAAATTCTTTTTTTTTTTTTTTGTTGTGATAACATATTATATTACTTTGAGTTTTTGTCGGTATCATGTTATGTTAACGTGTTATGCCAAAAATATATAAATAAAAATCACTTTTAATTAAAAATACTAAGTATACAAAAATATTAAAGTTTTTTATTCAAGTTAAATTGAAACTATGGGAATGAAAGTAACAATTGGCTCAATAATTTACCCGTTCTTTTTCTTGTTGAATTTTTTTCTCTTCCTTAACGTAGGAAGCTTTGCTCCCATTAAAATTAAAATAAAATAAGATAAACGTGGGAAGCTTTGCGACAATCAGTGTTTTTATTTTGAACAAACAACGTTGAAACACTACAATGGAACTCATTCCTGGGTTTGCATTACTTTTCTCTTCGGTTGATAAAGTTTTATAAGCGAATATCAACTTATCATCTTTATCTATAAATTTGTGTAATTTTACTCTCAACTATGAAAACAAATCCCCGTTTTAAAAAAAAAAAAAAATTATAAAAACATATCATCAATTTCAAACCACCTTCAAAAGAATGAAGTTGTACAATTTTTTTATCATTGAAGAGTTAATTTGTACAGATTTATACATGAAGATAATAAAGTGATAATCATTAATAGTTAAAGAGGTCAATTTATACAGATCCATATATGATAGGTGTAAGGTAATACTCTTTAATAATTGAAAAGGTATTTATGTAATTAATTCTATAATTAAACTTAAAAAAATATCACGAATGTACATACAAGTACAAAAGAGTCCATTAAATGTTCTACTTTACTGGCATCTTCATTATCCTTCCGAAAAATGCTTCATTCCCCTACTTTTTTTTCCCCACACTCCCCTCAATAATGAGATAAACGATACAAACTAATTAACTCTCTTTAAACTCTGCTTTCTCCTTTTAAAATTATTTGTCACATCATTAGGGGAGTTTGGGGGAGAGAGAATTGAGAGATAGAACATTGCTCTTATTCTTCCTCTCGTATTGATATGTACTCCTTTTTTTTTTTTTTTTTTTTTTGAACTTTTTATAATTTAATTATGAGTTAGGTTATCTCTAGTTTAGAAAAAAATTATTTAATAGTCCCAGGACATCCCCTAGTAATGTCGCCCACTCATCACCAAATACCATGCCCTTTTATTTCTTGTAACTTAACAAAAAAATGTGAGTCTTATCACTTCTTAAAACACCATGTGACCATCGACCATATCCTGGACGATCAAATAAACTTATCCTAGTTTAGAGCTCCAATGGGAGTTCAAAAAAATCAATTGACCAAATATTTAATAAATTAATAAATAAAGAAAATATAACTTTAATTTATACCTCTTGCAATTAGTCTCATATTTTTAGTATGAACAATATTACAAACCCACCTTTATCAATTTAAAATTTAGCCAGAAAAAGAAATCAATAGCTCAGATTTATTTCATATGTGGACCTCACATTTTATTAATTCAATCTTCACCATACAAACACATTCAAAATAAATTCAAGGTCTGTAAGAGTGGGTTCCTAACATTTTTCTTTTAATATAATTACAATAATCTACCTTAATATTTTAATTCTCATAATAGTTAGACTATTTTCATCAATGTAAAATATTTATTTATTTTAATATTTACCTACCATTTGTATTAATTTCAACAACTTTAATCTGACTTTAAAAAAAAAAAGTCAGCGTAATTATGACTATAGTATATTTTTTTTTCAAATCTCTTATAATGTGAGTTGGATTTACCCTTTTATAAAAACTACCAAGGTAGCAGAATCCTATAATAACTTGGACTACTTCCTCTTAGCTATTCCCGAGACCGGAAATAAGTCATTTTGTTAAGGGCTATTCTGCAATATATATCGTTTTTTGGAGTATGTATCATATACAATTTATTCCTTTTCAATGGGATTGAGAAATTTTATAAGTTTATGTTAGTAAAGAACAACTAGCCCCATTTTGAAAGGGCACTCCAACACTTGAAAGAAATTTTCTGTAAGTTATAGACAAGGGACTCCATTCCGTTGATTTTACCATCGATAGAATCGATCTCGCATTTTTTCATATAAGAAAAAAAAAAAAAAAAAAAAGAGTTTGATCATGGCTCAAGACAAATGTTAGCTATATGCATAACACATGCAAGCTGAACCCATAATTAAATCATTTTTAGTCACAACTAAAAAAAATATATAATGAGTCATAATTAAACACTACTTGATATATACTAAAAGATCTCTTTGGACATACAAAAATAATAACTACAATAGGTCATAATCAACAATGAGTCATAACTAAATCATAACTAACATTAAAATGGATTATAATCAAACCCCATTTGACGCTTAGCCAAAACTTTTCGATCATAATCAAAATAACAACTACAATAAGTCACAAGCAATACCATAAAAATCATCATTAAGTCATAACAAACATCACAATTAGTAATAATCAATCAAGGGCGGCAAAAGTCATAACTTAACATATAATATATATATATATATATATTTTTGAGTGAGTAACATAAATTTTTTGTTTGTTAATTATAAGTATAGGGTAATGCTATGGGTTTAATTATCACAAATGTTATAACTTAAACTTGTAGATTTTATAACTAAAAAAAAATTAAGTTATAACTAATAAGCACCACTTAAGGAACTATTAAGGCCAAGTTTGGCATATTGTAAAAAAGTCAAAAAATTATTCAAAAAGTTAAAAAATTGACACTATTCACCAAAAGTCAACAATTACGGCTACATAACTTTCAATTCTATTTTTTCACTACAAATCAATTTTTACAATTTTTTATTACACATTTTTCTATAAAAAGTCAAAAAGTTAACCCAAACATCTATATTTTCTTCCTCAATTTTTTAGTCTAAAAAGACATTCTTTCGATGTTTTGTTCATCATTTCGAATCGTTGAAATTTCTTTCTACTCTTACTTAGCCTCTTTTAACTTTTCCAGGTTGAAAACTTTGAGTTTTGAGCATTGGAACTTGCCTTGGTTTGTAAAATCATTTCCTGAGTTTCTGGGAAAACTGCTCGTGCGGAATTGGAATCCACCCGAGCGGATCCTCACAGGGTTTTTCAAACTTTCAGTGTTTCTTGGGTGAAAAACCGCTCAAGCGAATTTTTGGTTTTGCTCGAGCGAAATTTGGTGGTATTTTATGGACAGCTTTCTGGAGCAATCGACCATTGAGGCTGAAATTTTGCTCATGCGGATTAGGAATTCTATTTGTGTAGAATTAAAACCGCTCGGGCAAATTTCAACATGTCTGTCTTGATTTTCATGCTCTTTTCCTCAAAACTGATACCAAGAGTGCTTTTGGCTGATATTTTCTTCTCTCTCTCTCTCTCTATATATATATATATATATATCCTCTCCATTCATTTTATAAGGGTCAAAAGTAATTGGGTGAGAGGCCGTTGTGAGACTCTTTTCAGGCTTTTCGTTCAGTTGCTAACCGCCTATCAACAAAGACTTCCTTGGAACATTTTATAAAAAAAAAACATTAAAATCAAGCTTAATTGAAGTTACTACTACTAATCAAATACATTCATTGACTATTATATAGAAATTTAGAAATTTGGGCATGTTGAACCTGCGTGAATAGTGGCAATCTTTTGTTAATGTGTCACGACCCCATCACGCCCCTAATAGAATGGTGCCGTGATGGTAAGTAATCCGAGATTATCGAATGTCAATTTTCAAAATTCACACACAATCAGAGTATTACATATAGGGCTAACAAGTGCGGAAGCAATAATTTACAATACAAGTGGTCCATAAGAGCAGTGCGTAGATCAAATTAAATGGCATACATCTTTACATAGTTTTACAATTTGAATACAAATAAAATAAAGTACATGTTACTTCTTGATCAAAAGGCTTCTCAAGCCGACATATACAAAATACATGAAATACAACTAAGAAGTATAGTCTTCAAGATTGCCGACATCCTCACTGCCGACATAACATACATGCAAAACACACATCTCGGCGTAGCCGACTTCTTGCTTGTTATATATACATAGGAAGGGTGAACTTGGATACTCTGTGAATGGTATAAGTAATAAAGGTTTTAAGGAATGATACCCAAGATCTTTTCAAACAATACATAGCATATCTTTATCAAAACCATACATAACATAGCTTAGCTTGACTTGAAATAAAACATCAATCGAACATTGATTTCTCAAAACTTACTTACTTACTTAATATACGTCAACTTAAACTATGGGGTGATGACATTCCGGGCAAAACAAAAGTATAACCTCGGCATTGAGCACACCCGTTCATAGTCCGCCGGTGGCCGATATCTTAACAAGGGTGCTACTTAGGCTTAACGTCCCTTAGCACGAAATGACGGTGCTACCTAGGCTTAAAGTCCCCTAGCACGGAAGGACTATGCTACTTAGGCTTAAAGTCCCCTAACACGGAAGGACTTGTGCCACAAATGTTTAAAGTCCCCTGGCACGTACGGACTAGTGCCACAAATGCTTAAAGTCCCCTGGCACGTACGGACTATGTTACCTAGGCTTAACATCCCCTAATACGAAAGGACGGTGTTACTTAGGCTTAACGTCCCCTAACACGAAAGGACGGCGTTACTTAGGCTTAACATCCCTTAACACGAAAGGACGGTTCCAAGAATGTCATCCAAAACAAAGCTTATACTTGATACATAAAATAGGGATATCATTCATGCTTAACAAATACTTTTATCAAAACAAGGCAAAACTTTATCAAAACTTTATAACATAGTTTTATTAAAAATACCACTCATATAGTTCTTGGGACGTCGGGATCAAGGCAAAGGTCCAAGTCCTACAAACACATGGGAAAGTCTACTAAACGTACTTCTCAAAATAAGTCTTACATGCATACAAATGATCTCAGAAAAACATGCTGGAAGTCAAAACACTGCTTTACATGTCAGGAAGACATGTTGGGTACCAACCACGTCTTTGCCGAGGTCCCACACCTCTTGGCCGAGGTGTGGTTATCGAGGCTTCGGCGTGCGGCTGCATGCCAAGGTGCGCACAAGACAAACTAAAGGTGTAAGTGATCATGCAAGGTAGGCCAAGGTGAGATACGATGCTTGGCCTAAGTGTGAGGTCTAGGTAAGAGTGATCTCGGCGACTACACTTAGGGAAGTGAGGTCTGGAGATCTGGGTTTCCACCTGTGAAAAACATGAAGAACATGAATATGAAGACCATGAAGAATATGAATGCTAAAATCATAATTTCTTTACTACAAAAATCTGGAATTTCATGCTATGAGTTCGAAAACATGGACCTGGGTACCCATACTTGAAGATCATGTGAAAACAAATGCAAAAACATGGATCTTGGCATGAGCTTTCGGATCAAAACATGACTTTTTTTGAAGAACACATGAATACTATTTTTTCTTTCTAAAACCGAACTTCAAAGCAATGCATGGCTTACAAATCATATTCAATCATGCAATGCAATAATATGAACATAAAGAACAACATGAGCAGATCAAGAATCTAACCTTAGAACACGGATCCAACGGTTCGATCTCTAGGGATCAAGCTTGGAAATCTACTCTCCCTCAAGAACTCCTCTTCCTCTCCTAAAGCTTCTCTCTCCTCTTTAAAACAAGGATATAGAAATGATAGGTTTCTCCCTCTGCCGGCTGACTTAACACTCAGCTCGGACACGTGGCAACGGCTGGTTGGCTCTCCCCAAAAAGGTGATAGATTGACAAGACATGTGTAAGACAAAGTGTATCTAACAAGCTACTCGGTAAGGCATTCCGGCAAGTGATGACATCGGCTAAGGACAAAGGTTCGGCAACTAAGGTGACAATGACCTCGGCTAGGAAGGACAACACTTGACTAAGTTGTGCCACACCTCGGCCTAGATGTACCACACCTCGGTTTAGGTCATACCACTCTAGGACAAGATCACTTAGGTGCAAAGGTAACATCTCGGCCTAGATAATACACATCTCGGCCTTGGTAATGAACACCTCGGCCTAGCTAATGACATTTCGGCCAATATGCCAGGGCGAAGATGGAGGTCAAACAAAGTGGTTCTAAGACAATTCTAGACTGAAGATGATCTCGGCTTGGAATGATTTAGGCTTAACATAACTTAGGCTTGAGACACCAAGGAAGGAACAAAGTATGCACACAACACTTAGGCAAATCACATAAACACAAAACAAGGCATGGACCTTACTTAGGCAAAACAAGTCATAAACATACAAATGCAAGCAAAGACTTCCTTGGAACATTATATAAAAAAAAAAACACATTAAACTCAAGCTTAATTGAAGTTACTACTACTAATCAAATACATTCATTGACTATTATATAGAAATTTAGAAATTTGGGCATGTTGAACCAGCGTGAATAGTGGCAATCTTTTGCTAATGGGCCTATTCTTGCTGTCTAATTTTCAATTATTTTTCATTTACCCCCAAAATAAACATAAGGAGGAGCCCTATTTGCTAGCTTAGTCTGTCGAGTATGCGTTTGTACTAGTCTATGGCTAACCACTCCTGAAGAGAAGGTATTTAATTCTGTATTCTAGCCCATTTTCCATAGGCACTCTGTGTTGCTTCCAAGCTTAAACCATTTGAAACTGAACCACTACATTTTTCTTGTTATTGATTATTTCTTTCCCCGGTCTCTCTTCTCTTTCTTTTCACTTTCTCCTTTCGAAAGAAAGGCCTTCGCATTCCTAATCTAAGGGCTTGTTAAAGGGTAAATTAAACAAATGATATATTTAGCACAATGTGCTCATTTGTGTGTTATGTTAGCAGCCGCGGTTGTTGTACCAACAACAATAATTCTACCTATGCAAATGTGTGAATTATATAAAAAATAAAATAAAATTTATTTTTATAAATTGTCACTAAATAAAAATTTAAAACCTTTTGTATATTAACTTCCAAGTGATTATGAGATTATGGGTAAATTTTAAGAAAGGTATTTTAGGAATATAAAATTTCACTTGGCATTTTAAAAAATAACAGCTTCAAAATACCAATTCTAATTTTTACTTTAAATGATATACTAACAGTTGGCACACGCAATACGTGTACAATTCAAACTCAAATAAATAAAAATAAAATAAAATATTTACTATATATTGTGTATCACTCAATTGATAAGAAATTTCTTTAGTAAACCCAAGGTTCAAGGCAAGCCCGGTCATGAGATTTTTAGGGTTTAAAGTCGATAATCAACTAATAAATATCACTTAATTATTTGGGGCCCTTCACACACATATATATATATATTTTGAAAAATTAGTCTAAGGTCCCTCTCCCATTTTTAGTAATGGAAGAGATCCACAATATTATTTTTTAATGTCTAAAGTCCCTCAACCCACACCTATCTATCACAGAGAAATTTGATATATCTCACTCCATATGAAATTGATTGCTCTCCAAATCTTTCTTTAGAGGAAAATCTCTCTCCATCCTCAGAAAATTGGATCTAGTAGTAAAGCTGTAGAGTTCTTGATCTCATGTTTCTGACGACGATCTCATGTTTTCGGCGATCTCATGTTTCCGGCGCTGGAATCCGATGCAACCAGAACACTTACAGATCTCGATCTCATCATCATCACCCAGTGTGCGTAATTCCCCTCCGCCTCGATCTCGATCTTTGATTTTCCATCTCTCTCTTCTTTGCATTCCTTGCTCTGTTGCATCCTGAACACCGACCAGAACGACGATTTCCTCCGATTAACCAGCAGCAAAGCTTCGGCGAATTGAGAATGTCACAATCTGAGCCGAAGTTGCTGGACTTCGTTATGCTCTTGAAGTTGCAAATCACCACAACTTGGTATGAAAAGCTAGCACGCAACACAAACAATTCATGAATTGAAGACCAAAATAGTTCAAAAGCAAAGAAAACAACCCATTTCTTAATATTTAACCATGTCTTCTTTGTTGCAGAGATTTGAGGTGCAATCTATAAGTATGATATGACTTTCTTAAAAACAGTTTATGAAAGTGTCCAGCAACCAAAAACATGCCAAGAAAATAGGGATAATTGACTTTTATTCTCCCAAGTCACGCATCCTCTCTCGACCTTGCTTTCTGGTAACACCAACAAAAAAATCACACAATGATTCTCTCCAACAATTCAAAGCACCCAATCACTGTGTTACAGTGATTACCAAGGCTATGCATCCAAAGTAAATTTCTCTGGTTAGAGGGAGATTTTCTCTAGGTTTGAGTAAATTTCTCTGGGGTGAATAAGGGAATTTCTCTGAGTTAAATTCAGAGAAATTCTTTGAATCCAGAGAAAATAGCCGAATTTTATTTCTTGGTTGTACTCAGTGTAATTATTTTGTATATGATCTGTTTGGTAGTATGATCTGTCTGGTATGCACATTTCTCTTTGCATCAGTGCTGTTGGTGGTGGTATCGTTGTTTTGCCCCTTTTTTCCCTTTTTTTTTTTTTGAGTTAAAAACCATAACTGTTAGTTCTTCACATAATTTGGAAATTTCTCTGGTACAGGATTTTAAATTTTCTCTGGTAAAGGATCTGAATTTTCTTTGGTTTCATAGAGAAAGGATTCTACAGACGTAAACAAATAATTGTGAATTTCTCTAGGCAATTCCCAGAATTTCAAATTTCTCTGGTGTTAAATTTCTCTGGACTGAAATTTCTCTGGGTTGAAATTTCTCTGGATCGAATTTTCTCTGGATCGAATTTTCTCTAGATTGATGTTGAGGGACCTTAGACATTATAAAAATATTGAGTGTCCTTTATGCTATAAAATCATAATACCAGGGACCTTAAAAAAAAAAACCCTATATTTTTCCATTCAGCGAAATTTTTTTTAAAGGTAAATGATAAAAGATTGGTGTCAAAATCACAAAAAAATACTTAGCATTACATTACAACAACTAATAACTATCACTTGATCCTCGTTCTTCTTACATTTTTATAAGCAAATAAATCAATCATACTTGCTCTGAATTCTTGAGAAATTCGTTAGTAATCTGTTGTGCCGGTTCTCTCAAATTTTTGAGAAAATTGAATTAAAAGTTAGTGTTAAGAATTAGATAGGGAGAGAGAATTAATACTTTTAATTTTGAATGGGGTCCTTTAATTTTTTAATAGGTCCATTTATTTTAAGTTAGTTTGGATCTTCTTTTATTTTTTTTGAACTTAAAACATATCTAATATATTACACTAAACTATAATAGAATGAGGCCCCATTTTTTAATCTATTTTGAAGAGCCGTAAACCCTGATGGGCCTATGCCCAAGGCTGGCCTGGTTCAACAGAGTCCCACTTCCTCATCTATTATTATTATTGTTATTATTTTTTAAATAAAAAAATATTGACACGTAAAATTAGGAGAAACAAATAAAAACTTGAATACTAAATCCAACATTTACTTAGGAATTGTTGGGGATGTCCTAAATAAGTATATTTTTTATCTTTTTAGACTAAAAAATTGAGGAAGAAAATATAGATGTTTGGGTTAACTTTTTAACTTTTTATGAAAAAATGTGTAATAAAAAATTATAAAAATTGATTTGGAAGAAAAAAATTAAGATTGAGAGTTGTGCAGTCGTAATTATTGACTTTTGATGAATAGTTTTAATTTTTTAACTTTTTGAGTAACTTTTTAACTTTTTAGTTTTTTTATAATATGCCAAACTTGGCTTTAATATAACAGCATAGATAATGAAATACAAAGAAAGATGAGTCCGATTGTCCGAGACTTGGATAATTACTATTTAGTTATACTAGCGGCCGCGCACACGCGATGCGTGTGCAAACTCGTTTGGAATTATAATATGAAGTTTACATTAAATTTCTAATAATGCACATATAAATCACATGTATAACTATGTGGAATGTAACATTTGATATTAAGATGTTTGATAAATAAAATAGATGTATGTTAAAATTTGTTCAATTTTTTTTTAAAGAAAATATAATATTTAGTAATCTTAACTAAAGAAAACTCTACAACAAAAATTCATATAAAATCTCAATTTGGTAAGATAAGACTGAAGATCTTACGAATCTTAAAAAAATATATAAGATACATATAAAAATTAATTTACAAACAATATACATTCATTAAATTTGAATTTTACGTTGTTAAAGTGAGCCACAATTGTACACATGCATACTCTGACTAATAGAGTACAATAATAATTTTGGTTTTGTAATTGACTTATTATATACAAAGGCACAAAATGTAAATATTATTGAAGTTTTTTATAAATAAAACTAAAAAATTTAAAAAATACATTTTGACAAAGATTAACATATTCCAAATCAAATGGAAAAAAAATCCCAAACTTTTTAAGTCTAAGTTTAAATAATTACACACATTTTATGCTTCACAGTTTTTTTAAATATATATATATATAAAAAATGAATATAAACTTACAAACATAGATGTTGATATAAACCAAGAAAAATAATAATTGATTTTTTTAACCTAATAACACAATGAAACATTTTATTTTGTAATTTTTTTTGTAGAAAGTATAACTAACAGTATTACACCAAAAATAAAAAAATACAAACTCAAGACACTCATTTTATATGATTTTTTTTAAGAGCACCGGATTTTATTTTAAATAACATACGAACAAAATTAAGTGAACAAACAAATCCGTTTTTTAAAAACTGAATTTATACACACAAAAAAAAAACAAAACAAAACAAAACCGAAAAAAAAAAGCTTAAAAGAGTTAACTGTGAGAAGAAAAAAAAAAAAAAAAACCAAACTTTTTAAGTGTAATCTAAGCTAAGTCAAAATAATTGCACACATTTTATACTTCGCAATTTTATATATATATATAAAAAAGATTTGAATATAAACTTATACTATATGTTTTTTTTTCCCAAAGAACCTGGTTCGGAAACATTTCACAGAAATATAGAGAGATAAAATTATACTTTTTTTTTAGAGAGAGAAGCAAAAATCACCATATCCATAACTCAGCAATCAACGGTTTTGATGTCCACCGCCAACGCCAATCCCAGAGTACACATCGCCGCCCATCGCCGCGTCGTAAATTTCATGGATTGTGAGAAATCTTCAAATTGTTTTAGTGAGAATGTAAAATGGAGAAATTAGGGTTGAAGTTAAGAGAAAGAAGAAGAAGAGAGAACTTTTGTATATATTGAAAACCAATTAATTCCCTCAACTTTACATCACTCAAATATATATAAAAAACCTAAAGTAGCAATATGACCATCATACCCTCATCTTAAGTAAATATTAACAAGAGAACAAAAATAACTAAAAGAACTATTCTAACACTCCCCCTCAAGCTGGAGCATAGAGATCGAACATGCCCAGCTTGGCAGACAAACGAAGAAATGAAGGCTGAGCCAAAGGTTTGGTGAGAATATCACCCAATTGATCCTCAGAACGAACATAAGGAGTCACCAGTTGCTTGCAGAGTAAGAGATCACGAATAAAATGGTAGTAGCAACCTATGGTTCCAGACTATGCCAAATCCAACCCATCACACAAGAATCCTCACAACACCAATCATCATAATCCTTATCATCAGTAGGAGGAGGGAGTTCACTAATATAGCGGGACTTCTTCTTACCTCGTAAGAAAATCTTGACAGCATGGGCCCAAGCCAAATAATTAGCACCATTCAATTTCTTTGTAGTGATAGATTTAGGCATATCATCATCTTTACCCATAGTTATAACCTTAGCCTCAATCTCAACCATAATGATCAACCAGACTTGCATACAGCCAATACCCACAATTACCACTATAAACACAGAACTAGCTCAACAACCAAGTTTGGACCCAAATGAGACCAACACATCAACTCAACAGTAGCAATCAATAAAGAGAGGACAAATATCCCTTGCTAGAAGGATTTCAGCCCTTATATAAGAGCCTTCAATAGGTAGAACCGAAGAACACAAGGTGACTGGACCAGAAACAGCCAAAAATCGAACAGAATATCAACCCAACAGGAGTAAAACAACAAATTAAGATCAAGGACCTTTAGAGGGGTGATTTTCGGCTCATAGGGAAGTGAGCCCAGCAAGAAAAACCAGAAAAAAATAGTCCCAAAGGCAGATTCAAAAAAACAGTCCCAAAAATACGAAATAGTTTCAAAAATCGAAAACTCACATCAGGGATGATCAAAAAATTCCACAAAAATCACCATAAATCTCAGGAGGCAATTTCGAGTCTAGGGGTGAAGGACCCGTCCGTACACTGCTTATGTCATGCTGACGTCATCGTACGGCTGATGACATCAGCACGTCTCGGTCACCTCAGATCGATCTTTAGAATCTGTAGAACCCTTTCTAATGAAGAAGAGATGGCTCTGATACCAAGTGAGAATGTAAAATGGAGAAATTAGGGTTGATAGTTAGGAGGAAGAAGAAGAAGAGAGAACTTTTGTATATATTGAAAACCAATTAATTCCCTCAACTTTACATCACTCAAATATATATAAAAAACCTAAAGTAGCAATATGACCATCGTACCCTCATCTTAAGTAAATATTAACAAGAGAACAAAAATAACTAAAAGAACTATTCTAACAGTTTTTTGTTAAACAGAGTAGATTACGATTACGATTACGACCACAATGACCACCGGGTGATTCGGTACTTATGGTTGTTGAGGAAGATGGAGGTGATGAGGGGGTTAGCGATTGCGTAGTGTTTGGTTTCGGGGAGAAATGTAGGCCTTACGATCTTCGCAGCGTTGATGATGATGGTGGTGGTTTCGGTGTTTGTGACGGGTCTCGTATTGTGGATGTGCGTGTATAATCCATACAAAAATTTCAATTTACAATGTAATGTATATATATAATCCATACAAAAATTTCTCATACATACATGATTCAAATTTAAAGCATATTTCTCGTAAACAATTACATCAAACAGCCTAAACTTGTATTCCCTTGGGTACAAACGCCATCAAGATTAAGATGGTGTGCTTCAACAGCCATGGAAACTGATTTCTTCTTCTTGGTTATCTCTACTCTTTCTTTTTCCTTTTTTCTCTTTTCTTTCTGTGTAGTTTGGGTTTGGGGACAAAGAAGAAGGGAAGGAGAGGAAGGAGCGAAGAGAGGGAAATGAACAAAAGCATGCAATAGAGATGGCAAAGCGATATGGTGGGGTTGAAATAAGATAGAAGTTGAAAGAAGTTATTGAACATGGGAAGTTATTCAATATGAGAAGTTATATTTTGTGAGTTAATAATTTATGATTTTATCCTTAATTATACATTGAAGAAGTTAAGGTTATTTTAGGAAAATTAGTAAAAAATTATGAGAGCATGGCTTCAAGATACCAAAATGGTTGTTGGCTTTTAATAATAGTATAGAAAATAAAAAAATACAAACTCAAGACACTCATTTTATATGATTTTTTTTAACAGCACCGGATTTTATTTTAAATAACATACGAACAAAATTAAGTGAACAAACAAATCCGTTTTTTAAAAACTGAATTTATATACACAAAAAAAAAACAAAACAAAACAAAACCGAAAAAAAAAAGCTTAAAAGAGTTAACTGTGAGAAAAAAAAAAAAAAAAAAAACCAAACTTTTTAAGTGTAATCTAAACCTAAATAATTGCACACATTTTATACTTCACAATTTTATATATATATAAAAAAGATTTGAATATAAACTTATACTATATGTTTTTTTTTCCCAAAGAACCTAGTTTGGAAACATTTCACAGAAATATAGAGAGATAAAATTATACTTTTTTTTAGAGAGAGAAGCAAAAATCACCATACCCATAACTCAGCAATCAACGGTTTTGATGTCCACCGGTGTCGCCACCACCGCTAACGCCAGTCCTAGAGTACACACCGCCGCCCATCGCCGCGTCGCAAATTTCATGGATTGCGAGAAATCATCAAATTGTTTTTTGTTAAACGGAGTAGATTACGATTACGATTACGATTACGACCACAATGACCACCGGGTGATTCGGTACTTATGGTTGCTGAGGAAGATGGAAGTGATGAGGGGGTTAGCGATTGCGCAGTGTTTGGTTTCGAGGAGAAATGTGGGCCTTACGATCTTCGCGGCGTTGATGATGATGGTGGTGGTTTCGGTGTTTGTGACGGGTCTCGTATTGTGGATGTGCGTGTATAATCTATACAAAAATTTCAATTTACAATGTAACGTTTATATATAATCCATACAAAAATTTCTCATACATACATGATTCAAATTTAAAGCATGTCTCGCAAACAATTACATCAAAGAGCCTAAACTTGTATTCCCTTGGATACAAACGCCATCGAGATTAAGATGGTGTGCTTCAACAGCCATGGAAACTGATTTCTTCTTCTTGGTTATCTCTACTCTTTCTTTTTCCTTTTTTCTCTTTTCTTTCTGTGTAGTTTGGGTTTGGGGACAGAGAAGAAAGGAAGGAGAGGAAGGAGCGAAGAGAGGGAAATGAACAAAAGCATGCAGAAGAGAGGGAAATGAACAAAAGCATGCAATAGAGGTGGCAAAGCGGTATGGTGGGGTTGAAAGAAGATAGAAGTTGAAAGAAGTTATTGAACATGGAAAGTTATTCAATATGGGAAGTTATATTTTGTGAGTTAATAATTTATGATTTTATCCTTAATTATACATTGAAGAAGTTAAGGTTATTTTAGAAAAATTAGTAAAAAATTATGAGAACATGGCTTCAAGACACCAAAATAGTTGTTGGCTTTTAATAATAGTATAGATGTAAGTCTAAACATTAAATAAATAAGAACGCTTACAATTTTAAAAATGATAAAAGAGTCCACCAAAAGCTTAAAAATAGTAAAATTATAAGCACCATAAATATCAGGATAAATTATCAATAAGTCCTAATAGTTGGACTTAATTCCCACAAAGCCTTATTGAAAATAAATCTTAATAAAATTGTAGCTAAAATTTTTTTTTTTTTGATAATTTTTTATATACGTCGCTAAAAATTGATAATCAGTAACTTTTTTGTCCTGATTTTTATAAATTGTCACTAAAATTTACAATTAGTAACTTTTTATGACATTTTTTTCATAGAACCTATTAGACAATAAGCCTACTTATTAAGAGTAACACGTAAATACCCCAAAATATCATGTAAACACAGGTAATTCACTATTTTGTGCTTCAGTTGTAACCTGGACCATAAATACAAGCAGATCAACACAAGATTTTTCTTTTCTTTTCTCTTTTTTTTTTTTGTTTCAACACTGTTATACCGCAGTCATGACATTGAGGGAGAAAAAAATTCATGACGACGTATTTTTTTTTCAAAAAAATCTAGAACCAGGTCTCCGGCCTTCCATTCAGCGAAATTTTTTTTAAAGGTAAATGATAAAAGATTGGTGTCAAAATCACAAAAAAATACTTAACATTACATTACAACAACTAATAACTATCACTTGATCCTCGTTCTTCTTACGTTTTTAAAAGCAAATAAATCAATCATACTTGCTCTGAATTATTGAGAAATTCGTTAGTAATCTGTTGTGCCGCTTCTCTCAAATTTTTTAGAAAATTGAATTAAAAGTTAGTGTTAAGAATTAGATAGTGAGAGAGAATGAATACTTTTAATTTTGAATGGGGTCCTTTAATTTTTTAATAAGTCCATTTATTTTAAGTTAATTTGGACCTTCTTTATTCTTTTTGAACTTAAAACATATCTAATATATTATACTAAACTATAATAGAATGAGGCCCTTTTTTTATCTATTTTGAAGAGCCGTAAACCATGACCTGGTGAATCTATGCCCAACGCCAGCGTGGTTCAACAGAGTCCCACTTCCTCATCTATTATTATTATTATTATTTTTTAAATAAAAAAATATTTGACACGTAAAATAAGAAAAAACAAATAAAAACTTGAATATCTCTGTTTGGGAAGTGGGTTGACTTTTTGACTTTTTTTGACTATTTTAGCCTGGGCTTAAAAGCTTGGTTTGGGAAGGACTTTTTAGCTTTTTGGCTTTTTGAATTTTTTTGTGAGAGAAGAATGTAATGATTATGGGTTGGATGTGATGTTTTGTTTGTTATGGCTAAAATAGCCTATTTTGTCTTTTGTGACTAAAATAGCCAAAAAAACCCAAGAACCAACTTGCCAAACAGAGGCTAAATCCAACATTTTACTTAATATAACAGCATAGATAATGAAATACAAAGAAAGATGAGTCCGATTGTCCGAGACTTGGATAATTACTATTTAGTTATATGTAAGTCTAAACATTAAATAACTAAGATCGCTTACAATTTTAAAAATGATAAAAGAGTCCACCAAAAGCTTAAAAATAGTAAAATTATAAGCACCATAAATATCAGGATAAATTATCAATAAGTCATAATAATTAGACTTAATTCCCACCAAGCCTTATTGAAAATAAATCTTAATAAAATTATAGCTAAATTTTTTTTTTTTTATATACGTCACTAAAAATTTACAATCAGTAACTTTTTTTTGTCATGATTTTTATAAATTGTCACTAAAATTTACAATTAGTAACTTTTTATGACAATTTTTTTCATAAAATCTATTAGACAATAAGCCTACTTATTAAGAATAATACGTAAATACCCCAAAATATCATGTAAATACAGGTAGTTCACTATTTTGTACTTCAGTTGTAACCTGGACCATAAATACAAGCAGATCAACACAAGATTTTTTTCTTTTCTTTTTTTTTTGTTTCAACAATGTTATACCGCAGTCATGACATTGAGGGAGAAAAAAATTCATGACGACGTATTTTTTTTTCAAAAAAATCTAGAACCAGGTCTCCGGCCTAAACAATATCCAAAAGCCTAATAACATGCGGGGTTGAACCCATGCATGCATGGCTTTGCTAGATTACACCAAATAACACTAGCTAGCTGCAAACTAAAATCTAAACTACCAGAATACATCAACACAGAGGGCGCCCAGAAATTATGAGATTATATACAAACACAAACATAGACACCAAAAGGGTCGATATCATCATTGTATTGAATGCACACGTCACGAGATGTAATTACAAGCTCTCATGGTCCAACTCCAAGGCAAGACAGAACTTTGCAATAGTACAGTGAAATAGAATGAACAATTTCACGAAAGCATTACCATTTTTATCTCTTCTCTAGTTTCCTATCATTTCCCACACGCTTCCTATTATTAAGGAAAACAAGTGATGACTGTATGTGTGGGGTAGGGTTCCTCATCAATGAGAGAGAGAGAGAGAGATAATAAGCAATACGAAATTGTCTCAGAAAATAGGCCTCTAAAGGTTCAACTAGTATATAAGATTACAACAAATGATACAATGTACACACATGATGGCCAACAAACAACACACAGCTTCCTATCACACAAAAATGCCGTCAAATGACTATAGTACACAATCGAAAAACAACATAGCAATGGGATTACCTCACTCCGCAGACAAATTACCATACTGCCATGGGTTGAAGTCTGTCGATTTGACATCATCCTCGCCTGTGATGGCAGATCTATCCACAGTAGCCCGATGTTCAGTGTATTTACCATTGTACTGGTACACTTCCAAGTCTCCCCAAGGAGTAGGCCTAATTTCATCGGTTAGATCAAACCATCTTGGCGCAAACTGATGGCCCTTCGCATCTCGAAGCCTCTTTTCAGCTCTCTGCCTCTCCTCGAGACTGCAAATGAATAATGAATAGAATACAAACAACGTTAAGAGCTAAAAAAAATTCGACCAACAAGAAAGGCAGGTGGAAGTGGTGAAGAGAATTGAATTTCATGGAATTTTCTTCAGTCTTTCAGCAATCTGAAAAGGATTTAGTTTGTTTCTCATGAGAAAAGAAGTGATTGTGTTTTCTCACTGCAAAAAACAAAGTATGTGAATTTCTTTTTCTTCTTTTGTGGGCAATCTTGGTATTAGAAAAAATACACAATCAATCAGTTTGTCTCTCACCAAATCACATCAATTTTTGGTGAGAAAAGAAACCTATAAAATAAAATAGTTTTCTTTTTATCCATTTCTCATCATTTTTCACCTAACTTGTAAACCAAACATGAGAAAATGCATCTCTCTCTTCATTTCCATCCTTTATCACTCAAGTTCAAGCGGAAAAGCTTAAACAAAATATTTTCTATAGGTAAGTTGAGGAGACTCGAACTTGAGTCTCATTATTTGGGAAATGCAACCTAAGCCGCCAGGGTATGCTCTAAGGGACAAGCTAGAATGTAACATAAATAACATCATCTGCATGTGAGCACAAACAAGAAACTCACAGAACATCTAGATGCCTAATTGGTCTTTTCAGGTTTGCCAATGAGACATTTAAGTATCACATTTCGACATATTTTGCTAGCAGCAATGCATGCAGATGATATGAAAAGGTTAGAAGCTTGATCTGATACGAACCACTCCAATCCTTACTCTCTTGTTTTCATCAAATCTTTTTGAAAAATTCCAAACTAAATCTTAAAAATCTGTCTAAAACAATTTTTTATGAAAGAAAATCATCTCCAATCCTTTACTCTTTTTAAAATTTCATCAAATTTGAGTAAAAATATGACTTGGAAATTTGGTTAAGGACTTGGTTCATCCTTGATTTTGTGAAAAAATTGTCTTTCCCTTGATTTGATACAAATTTGATGAAATGGTTGGAGCACTTTTTAGGCATTTTTTCATCAAAAAAATGATGAAGGAAAGTATTGGAGAAGTTCCAAGTGCCTGAAGGAAACAAAAGTATCACTTCAATTCAAGTGCTGGAGTGGTTAACTGACTAAGACAACAAGTGCTACAAGCCTAGCATTTAGGTCACCAAATCAAGTACAATGGTTGCACAACAAATTCATTCCTACAGTCTTGAAGCCTTCAACTTATACCCATTATTACCTATTTAGGTCCTCTGCCATGTTGGCATACCATGTTCATATGATCTATAGGACAATGATTACAACTACATGCCCACAAAGCCAAGTAAATGATGTACCTCTATGCCTTCACACACCCAACCACATGACAAAAACAAGTTCAGATATAGGCAGAAGTGCAAAATCAGCACGTAAAAACAAATGAAATGTGTAAATGATGTCAGCTGGAAAACGAAGTCCACTACTTTCTTTCCAGGCATTTATCATGATGATGGTTCATGGCACATAAATGATGTCACTCGAAACCTCATACAGACCTTGACACATATATATATATATAGAGAGAGAGAGAGAGAGACCTGCTCTTCTCAGCGCCAGCTTTGGATAGATCACCGTTCTCGAGTGCACATCTATCAGGACGTAAGCGAGAATCCGATGCCAACAACTTCCTAGGAGCAGTTTCAAAACTGTTTATTTTATGAGCAAAATATGTGTACTGAAATTTGTCGTTCCCTGGGGTAGCAGCAAGTCGCCAAACCTGCAGAAAAATCGTGTTAATTTGTTTTGCTAATAGCTAAAACTCAAGTAAGCTGGGCATCAACGAGGAATATTTTCTTAGTGTCTAATTACACATTGCAACCCCTTAATCATTATGCCCATCATATGTTAACTTCTTCAGATAGTTTACATGGAGGGAGTATTCCCTAAAAATATATTAAGCTTGTGATCGTGATATTTGGTTAGATTGTTCAGCTTCATTCCAAGAAAATTTTCAATTGTGCAAAAAGGAACCCATACCACAAAGGAAAACTATTGCCAGAAACATAAATAACTCAAATTACACACAATTTATTTAAATGTCATGAAAAAATAAAACAAGATCAATTATCGATCACCAAGCACGTGTCTAGCCACCACAGCAGTATGAATTCAATTTGAAGATTGAATTACTTAAAATTTCTCTCAACAATTACTCACTAAGTAGGAGATAAATTACCATCCTCTCCCAACTCACCAAGAGAAACTACATGGCAAATAGCCACCAGAACCTAATTGCACTGTTCTCACTTGAAACTGTTGCATGCAAGTACCCTCCTCCCTATCGCATCTTTAATTTATCAGAAACTCTCAAGAGATTAGAGATGTAATAGGGAGAACTATTGTCACTACCAAAAAAGCCATTTACAAGTAGCCCATTTTCTATAATTTCCAACTCTTAGACAGCCATTCAACGTGTTAATAAATGCTTCATCAATATGAACCAGTTTCCTTATTAAAAGCAACAAACAAAAGGTGATAGCTCTTTCTAATCATCTCACTGTGAGAATAGTTTTTAACCAAAGACGCTATGATCACTTTTTATTTTTTGAAAGTTTCCTTTGGATGGAAGAGAAGATCAGTACAGCATTCAATAAATCTGACCTATTGATGAAGGAATTAAAAACACATAAATTACAAAATTGGGCTCGGACTAGGCCGGGCCTGTCTTAACCAATGATTATGCCAGCACTCCATGCCCCCTACCGTATTCTAGGGAGATAGCACCATAACTGACCTTAAAACAATATGTTTATATAGCAGACTGAACATGTAATAATTAAAGGTGAGTACAATTTCATGAGAGAAAATTATTCATCCTCAGTCAGGACACGTAAAAATGCAAGATAGCGGGACCATCATCACAAGCATTGAGAATTATGTTATTGCACTGCCATGTGATTATGACATGCCAGTCCAGCAGCCCCCATTTAGCATCATGGTGACTTAAGCACAAAAAGCACTCACAAGTGGAAAATGAAAGATGATAAAACGATTAATGAAACAAACCTCTTTCAGTTCTGTGCCCGGAAGAGGTTCCCCTTCCATGTCACATGGTTGATAACTCATTGACTCGTTCCATTTTCCAGTCATCAATAGCTTAGGTTCCTCAGCAGCATTGTATACGTATCCATCCACTTCATAACGACCAGCCCTGCATTGAAGCACAGCAAATTAGACACCATTAGCCCTAAAAATTAAGAAACAAAGCTTTACTTTTGGTTTCATTTAGTTGTAGCAGCTTTGGAGTACACCCAATTGAACTCACATAGGAAGCCATCTTTATTACCCAACAATGGCCTAACAAAACAACATTGGCCAATGAAGAGATTAGGTGGCAGTAATTATAAAGATCAGGATTGAAGAGGCAAATGTCAAAAATCAAAATCAATGAACAAGCTAAAAAGAGGTGAAGAAAAATATTCAAAAATATTCTTTATTTTCATGCATGGAAGTCAAAAACATTTTCCCAAGACTTCCATCGGTTAATAACTCTATCCCAAAATCCACATTTAATCATGGCATAAAATTAAAAATTACAAAACAATCATAAGAATATCATTGATCAAAACCAAAAATGTCAAAACAATTAGCAATCAGAAAGTTAGAAAGAGAGACATCAACATACCCAAACCAACCACAAGGTTGAAAGTAAAGGACAACTTTGTCCCCAGTAGTCAAATTCGTCATGACCATTTCTCCTGGTGAATCTACCCAAGTTCGTCCAAAAATCAAATTGTTAACCTTAGTGGGAGGGGGAACCAAATCGAGCACTACACCATCTCGTTTTAGTGTTATACATGTTCTGCATATGAAATAAATGTTAAAACAATTTTTCTTCATAAGATTTATATGGGCTTAAATGAACATGAAAAGTTCATTTTGAAAATTGATAAAATATCAAAACAAGCAATGCAAAACCAATACAAGAAGTTCCTTGAAGGTTAATTACAGAAATAAGAATGAGGAATGTATTAGCTCTGGAATGGCAGGAAATAGACCAGTAAGTTATAATGATTGTAAGTGAACTCTACCATAGTACTTCCCTCCATTACCAAAAACTTACTCACCAAAATTCCCCTCTTATATGAATTGACAGAATCATACAAACATACATCAAAGCGTTCCACTTCCACAGGGTCAGCATTGACTGATAAAAATGTTGAACTACATCAAATCTTAATATTGTAATAACTTATCACAAACCAAAAAACAAAACTTACCTTCCAACGGGGTAAACATCAAGAGAGTTCCCTAAAAATTTGGTTTTCAACTTTGATGTCACATCATATGTGAAATGCTCATTTTCAGCATGTCCAGCACTCATTGGTGGATGATGACTCACCTGTAACGAGCGTAGATGTGATTCAGTTTAGCGAACAAGAATAATTCAGAAGCATTGATTCATAAGTGAATTTATAAATTTTTTATTTTTTTATTTTTAAGAATAGATTTATGATTTGGGCTTTCTTTGTTTTTTGCTTTTCTTGCTTGAGCAAAAACCATCAGGCTTTGTAGAGTTTGAGAAGCAAAAAATATTCGTAGATTCTTCTAGAATGTGCATACAGCCTTCAAAAAGGAAAAAGAGGGAAGGCAACCAGATGGGGATGAAAGAGAACATAGAGCAAGTCAAGATCCTTAATTCACCTGCTCAGCAACGAATGCCATTCCACCATGATTAACCATTTCATAAGTCTCGCCCAGAATGGGGTTAAAAGGCTTCCAGGTGCGTTGGTAGGCATAATAGACAGATATTGCCCATGATGCTGCATAAATCACAAGTTTCGTATCTATAACACTTGCATAGACTATACTTATTCATCAGACATCAAATGCATAGACACTACTAAATCAACAGATATTCACCCCCATTATTGGATTTTCAAGTCAAGACTACACTAAATCAACAGATATTCACCCCCATCATTCGATATTCCAGTCAGGATTATACTCACAAGCATACACCAACCGCGACACCAGCCGCATGTAGGGATCCTCACATTCATCTGCCTGGTCTAGAAGGTAGGAGTATTCCATTAACTGTCACAACAGTCTCACAATTTGGATCATGAAAGTTATAAAGAGTAATGAAATTAGCAGTAAACATATGCAAAGAAAATGACACAAACCTCGGCCATTTTTTGAATCATTGTCATTGGCTCAAATATAAGGACTGGAAGTGTCACCATTGATGTCACATCCGACCCTATATACTTGTGCATCATCTTCCAATAACTATCCCTTTCCTTTGAGAAAAAAATGATTTCAGCATGCATAAAATAAAGAAATTTCAATGTAGTTGACTTTCAATAGCATGGGAACCTAAGATATACACAAGCAATCAAAAGAAAGAGAAAGTTCTTATGGAGACCATTGCCTCCTCTCTAATCGCAAATATCACCAATGATAACCTCTAGCCTATTTACCTAGAAAAATATGTGACTAGATATCTAACAAGGCAAATCCTCATAATGACAGAAAAATTGAACTTGGAATTATTCCACTACACACTGACAAAACAGTACAGTAAATTACCAAACTGGGATACCTGCCATTCCAAATACAGAGGATTATATATATGCTATTATAGTTGATATAGGTTGAAGTAAGTTTTCCAGAACAAGACTTGTTTGTCAGGACTGCAAACTCATGCTGTGGTGATGTTACAAAGCAACAAACAATTCTACATTTAAGAAAAATACACAAACCAGCTTACTTGTGGGCCAATATTTAATCTTCACAAAGCTTTTTTATATATATAACACTCTTTTCTTTCTAAAATTTTGATAATGTAAAAATACTTTCAGTAAAAAAGCTTCGTATCTTGAGAGAAAGAGAATAACACAACTCACCTCCTGCTTCCATCTTCCTCTCTGAGCTTCCTCTTCAGCATCATCCTTGCCTCCCTCAGGATTAATTACTTCCATCCCCTCATAACCAAGCATTCTGGATGCAAGAAGATGAAAATAGGCATTCATTGAATCATTAGAATGACATAGATTTCCATACAAAGAGATAGACTTCAAATGCACATGACATTCAAACCACTAACAACAGCCTCGTGTGAGTTAATAACAAGTTTACATGATGATGAAATAAAAGGTGTTGATCAAGTCTCCAAAAGTGAGCATATGATGCATTATGATGAAATGCAGGAAGCCTTGACTGTTTGTTGGTCAATGAAGATTGTGATTTGTGTTTTGCATATCAGAAAATTCAAAAAAAAATTGTGATTTGTGTCTAACTTACCAAAAAAAAATAGTCTTCAAATGCGAGGATATGATACATACGAATCAATTAAAAAAGAATGCCTAGCTCTGTCCTGATTGGATGGGGGTTTGGGAGGGGGTAGATTGGGTATAGATCTAACCTTTGGCCAATTTTGCACAAAGTGGTTACGCTCATGTTTGAACCCACAACCTCAAGCTTGGAATAAGAATTGACCTATTACATTATTACCAGGAGCTAGAAGCCATGACTGTTCATTGATCAAGTTGAGTAAAATTATCCCGAGTTTTACATATCAAAAAACACGTTCCGTCATGAAATGTCTAAATTTATATATATATATATATATGAATACTTTTATGCACATTAACTTTTATGATATCCTGTATCTAAACCCCCCCTAACCAACAGGCTAGTTTTAAGGACAGCCATCTAGGCAACAAAACAGTTCAAGTCTCTGCTTAAACTTAGATGCAATAATGTAGCTTTGAAGAAATCAACAGGCAAGCCATCGAAGCAACAATCTCATTAGACAATATGGTAGTTCCCATTAATGGAGGCAACATAACTGCCTACCGAGGTAACATGATAAATTAAGGCCCATATAACCTTACTTTGAGGTGGCATGGTACTCAGCATAACAAGGCAGCCATCAATTAGCAATAATGCACTAATGCGACCACATATCAAAACAACAATTTCGAGTCCCACCAAACAATAGTACTAACTAGAATAGATGGCAGTTTAAGGTCTACCAAATTGTGCATAAAGCAACAAGAAAGAGTCCATATATTAAAACAAACCATCAATAATGGCAACATGGCACTTAGGCAACAATCTTCTTTAGCGACTTTGTAGTTTCCATACATTGCGGCAACTAAATTGTTTGTAATATGAAGAATTGCAGTTAAGGCATAGCAAAACCATAATCCAAGGCAGCTGCTGCGATCTTTACACATGAGGGCTGCTACTTACCCAATATATACAAACATATAATATAATATATATACATATATATATATATATATATTTATTGAGGCAGTTATAATTATCAAAGAAACAAAATTTATAGTAGGCTAATTAGCAATTAAAAATAACAAAACATTCCAAATGAAAATAAAAACAAAAACGGCTGTGCCCATAAGTGAAGGTACAGAATAAATTGTTAAATGTAATGTAACATGTTAGGTTAACACCATGCCAGACAATATTTCAATGCAATGTGGTACTTTTCACATCATGTGGCAATAAAGTAACTATCAAAGCAACATGGTAAGTTTAAGGTTCTACCACACCAGTAGCATATAGATACAGAACAAAAAAATAAATTAGAGAAACATGGCACCTAGGTAATAATTAAATAAGGCAACATAGTTGTTTTGGTAAATCAATGCAACATAGTAGTGTAAAGCAGCAGCATAGTTGTATAATCCTTATCAAACAATATGCATCAGGGCAGTTTTGAAAATTTGTTATTAATATTGAATACTTAATAAGTTATCAACTAGAACTTTTAAAAGCAATTTGTTATTTGAAAAGCTTTGCAATTGGAGATCTACTTTGCTGCTCCCTTTTTCTTTTGTAAAACAATCATTAGGCATTTCAAATTGATGAAATCAAGAAAGACAGTTCACATATTTGGACTAGGGGGTGCAACTTATCCAAAGCATAATAAACAAATAAATATGCATATAGATATGTACATAAACATGTATATATGGAGTTTAAGACAGCAGATGCCCAGGAAGGACAATATATATATATCCAGTTATCCTAAATAAAATATCAATTAGCTTTCAACAGTATTTTAAGACAATGATTAAAATACTAACAACAATCTTTCATTTTATTTATTTTCTTTTTTTGATAACCGATAACCAATCCTAGGCAAGAGGGCCCTTCAAACCCACCCCATGAGCGCAAACTTGGGATATGTGCGACCACCCACCAATCTCACACATTGGGTGAAGTAGGATATCGAGACTTGAACCTAAGACCTCTTGCATAGACCTTGGCAACTTACCATTCAAGCTGACCTCACAGGTTAGACTACAATCATTCATCACTTATAAGTCAATCCTAGCACAGCGGGTCCTGGGGTCAAGTTTCCAGCCTTGCACAAATTATGTTTAACAAAAAAAAAATAGCTGACAAAATATTCCTGGAAGCAAATACTAATTTATACAATATGCCTCCTATTAACTTCAGATTTTTTTGTATTTTTATTGTAAACTATATACCAAAATGAACCTCAACTTTTAATTTATCTATGTAACCTCTTCAACTTTCATTATTATGACAATGTGATCAAGTAGGTGGAAACAACTGTTAATAATGATGTATTATTGATTAATTTATGTTGTCTATATTACAAATGGTGAGTGGCTCATTATATAGGAGAGGGTGAGTGTAGTAGGTGAGGAGTAGGTGGTGGTAGGGAATGGTAAATTGGTGGTAGGTGATGGTAAATTTTAACAGCCCCCCGCAAACTCAAGGAGGATAGAAACTAACCAACTTGAGTTTGGAGAGAGTAACAAAACAAGAAAATACATAAAAATAAAAGAGGATAGGAGACACTGTATGGTCGTGTCAGACCATTGGTGAAGACACTGGATGGTGGTGTCATAACGTTGTAGAGGACACTGTATGGCGGTGTTGTTGTGACAGTTTACGGAGTCTTGCTGGACCCTTGTAGAAACTAACCGGAATTAATGTCGGGACAGTTTACAAAGTCTTGTCGCACCCATGAAGGAGCTAACCGGAATCAATGTCGGGACAGTTTACAGAGTCTTGTCGGACCCTTGTAGAAACTAACCGGAATCAATGTCGGGACAGTTTACAGAATCTTGTCGAACCCTTAAAAAGTCGCACCCTCAAAAGGTGTGCCCAATCTTTCAAAAGGCGTGCCATCAAAAGGCGTGCCATCAAAAGGTGTGTCCAGGTTGGCGTCGAGCGCCGAGCGGCGCATGATGCGCGTGTCTGCCTCTTCGTCAGGGTCTTTATAAACTGAGGCGGAGGCTGTGCTTGAGGCAGAAGCGAAGACAAAAAAAAAACCTGGGAAAAAACTTCTGAAAAACTCTTCATTTTCTGAGAGAGATTCGTTTTCTGAGAGATTGCCTCTAAGAGCTGCAAATCTTGAAACACTCCCCTTCCGAACATTATCAGTCTGAAATTGCTATTTCGCTGAAACACTCAGCAACCCAAAAAACATGGCCTCTTCTTCCCGTTCAGCTACCCAGAATATGGCCTCTTCATCCCGTGGTCTACTCACTCTCTTTCCCGACCTCAACGAGTCAACAAGAGAGATAACTGGTGCGGAGGCCCGTGAACCTCAACCAAACACCTCTGGGTTTGCTCCGTTGAACTTTCCGATGCGGTCGGTGGAGCAAAGAATGGCAGTGCAGTCGGATGTGGAGGCCAATCAGTATACATTGATGTCATGTGTGGAAACCATGACTGCGGTTACAAATTTGTCGAACCGACTGCAGAGTAGGACAAATGAGGTGCAGCAGTTAAACGCCCAACTGGCTCTGCTCCAACGCATGTATAAGGATGCGCGAACAGAGATAAGTGTGCTAAAGGCGGAAAACAAGGAGCTGAAACGGAAGGCCACCGTGATGTTCCGATTTGGAGGGCCACCATATGCTG